>JAODXP020000111.1:358481-466127 GCA_027497455.2 Sardinella longiceps
GATCAATTAACATGAACACAATTCCACAATAGGAATGAAACAGAGAAGATTGGTAGTTTAAACTCACAAGCTATGCCACACTCACTTGTAAACTCAACAGGCCCATGCCAAACTTCATAAATGTAACTACACAATCAGCACAATAAATTAGCCTTCCCACCAAAGGCACATTATAAATTAGGCTAACATTAAATAAAGCAGGCTACAAGCTACCAAGCTACCCACAATTTCAAAGCTTAGCCTATTAACAACAACAGCGTCCTAAAACGCGAACAATGCACAATACGTGGTATAATTAACCAGCTGATACTTTCAAGCTGACACTAAATGAACTACTTACAGTAGTACACAACTATTGGCAAAAATTGGCAAAACACCATTATAATCTTGACGTTATCTGTCACTTCCTTCACCGAAGGATCACAACAATGCAGAGCCAAACGGAAGACTATCGTTGCCAATAAAAGTAACATTATCAATAGAAAAACGCCGCAAATGCAGCCAACGTTACCACGATTGTCAATAGAACACGCTGTAAGCGCATCCACCGGCGATTCTGAAAACATTCAGCGTAGGCCGTTGTAAACTTTGATTCGCTTAGCTTGGCTTAACGTAACAAACTAACCGAAAATGCTCTCTCTCAAAAAATGTAAGGGAAAACAAAACTCTACTCACCACGGTTGTAGTCCTCACACTCCAGTCCTTTCCATTAAGCTATTAGTCTAGTGACAAAAGTGCTTTAGTTTTCGAGATACCCCTACCCGTGGTAGAACAAAACCCAACCATGTTTTTCTTTCAAAAATATTTTGCTGCAAAGATGGTTAAATTCATAGATATTGTCATACACCCCATAGCTAAAAAAAGAACAAAAATGGACCCTTGCCGAATGGGACTTAAGACATATAAACTGATACAGAATCTTAATACAAGCTCTGGAACCTTTGACACTTGGCATGTATGTAGCCAAGAGGTTGTTGTACCTTCTAGAAAAACCTGTGTGTGAATATCTTGAAGTATGCCATGTTTAGAGCCCTAAGAACACAAACCTAAAATAGGCGGACATGGAAAAAATTGGACACCTTTGCAGAATGTTTTTGTTTAGCTTGTGTTTGCTTTGGCAGGGAATGTCATAGAAACACATGGTATGACTTGTTGGAAAGGTGAGGTTGTGCTGAATCCAGCAATACCCAATATGTAACTGTACCATGTACAATCAGGGTGTTGCCTTCCTCAATGTATGAGGCGTCCCAAATTAAGGAAAATGATGTATTGATATAAATAGGTCTCCAGTCCAAAGTCCATGGTCAGTGCTGACAAGGCTGTTGACAATTTCATTGGTATAGCAAAGTACATTACATGAGTTATGTACTAGTCTATATTTAGGATCAGCTACATTTCATAATAATATATTTCATATGACAAAATATGGAGACAAAAATTGAAATTCAAAGACATTAGATCGTGGGCAGGACATGCTTAATCGCACCTCCCAATCAAACCATTTTGGTCTGACAATAGCCAAATAAGCCAGAATACAACATAGAATGTATAGTCTGGAATCTTTCAAAATGCCACATTCAATAGGAAAGTGCTATGACCGGCTATGACCAAAGCCAGAAAGCTCTTTGTATGGCTCTAGCTACAACCAATCTGACCAAACAACACTAAGCCCACCCAATGACTCCCTATCCATATGATTGGATAGACACTGCCAATTTCTGATACCATGGTTCCCTATGGCTGATAGCTAGACGCACCTGTTGAGCATATCAATTTGCCACCGCCAGGGTAAGTCTAAAGTACTGACAAGACTGGATGTAGATTTAAATATTTGTTCCTGTACATCAGAGGAGGGGGAGGGACAAATGCCAGCTGGGTTTGATAGATATATCCAATCATTGGTGGGGTTGTGCTGAATCCATAATCAAGTCTCCAGTCATGTCCACGGTCAGTGCTAAGAAGAATGTTCACAAATTGGCAAAGAAAACTTCAGCAAAGCAAAGTACTGCTCTGCATTTAGGATACGTTCATAAATGATATCATATAACGCCTTTTATTATAAAACAGGGGTCATCAAGTATGGGGGCAGGGGTGTGGAATAGTATGGTAGGTCTATAGTATGACAATAAGCAGTTTTCCATCCAACTTCCATCCACATTTCATGTTTGCATTAAATATCAAACACCACTTAAGCAAATTAGATTATATTTGCATCAGAGGGCAGATCCATCCATAGAAATAGTTATAGTGTTTCCATCCATAGAAATTGTTATTCACATAGCTTAAACAAGCATTGCAAGTTGGATTTTAACCCACCTAATTACAGTCCATTACTAGACTACTTTAATATTTGTGCATAAAATATTGCATGTCTGTAAAAATGCAGTAGGCTACTTTGTATGCACTGTGTACTGTACATCACATAGGCCTTTTCTCCACATTTATGGCCCACATCTCCTGGCCCTTGATCCACCATCTCTTTTCAATGACCAGTCACACTCAGTCACCTTCAGACATCCACTCATCCTCTGTTGACCACTCAGCATTGGTCTCCAAAGTAGATGAGGTGCTGGGTTAGAATTTTGGCAGTGGACACCCTAGTGCTGGGTATAGCTGATAGACTTGGGCTTTCGGCAGTGGACACCCTATAATGCTAGATAACCGATAGGCCTGGGCTTTGTGCAGTGGGCACCCTTGTGCTGGGGATAGCTGATAGATTTGGCCTTTGGACATTGGACACCCTATAGTGCTGGATGACTGACAGGCCTGGGCTTTAGGCAGTGGACAGCCTTGCGCTGGGCATAGCTGATAGACTTGGGCTTTGGCAGTGGACACCTTAGTGCTGGATAGCTGCTAGGCCTGGGCTTTGAATAGTGGACACCCTACTGCTGGCTAGCTGATTGGCCTTTGGGCAGTGGGAACCCTAGTCCCTGCCATCTGATAGGCTTGGGTTTTGGGCAGTGTGCTGGATAGCTGCTTGGGCTTTGGGTAATGGAAACCCTAGTGCCGGGGATAGCTGATAGGCTTGGGTTTTGGGCAGTAGAAACCCTAGTGCTTTCTTGCTGATAGGCTTGGGCTTTGGACAGTGGACACCCTAGTGCTGGATAGCTTATTAACCTGTGCTCTAGGCAGCGGACACTCTATTGCTGGATAGGTGATAGGCTTGGCTTTGGGTAGTGGACACCCTAGTCCTGAATAGCTGATAGCCTTGGCTTTGGCTTTGGGCTAGTGTTGGATAACTGATATGCCGCCTTCACATTGGGTCCGTATGTACGACAACCTAACGACCGGAAATCATTCATTCCCTATGAGGATACGGAGACCGCATGCGAACGGGGTCCGACGACTGCGGTGCGAATACGACAGGGCTCCGGATGCGTTAAAAAAATTGAACTCGCCCGACAGTTTCGGATACGACAGAGCCAACGGTAGAGTGCGTTGCTAGGTAACGGCCATAAACATTGTCTAGAAATGCTTCAATATCAGCGAAATTGCACAACTGTCAAACACAACAGAAATGTATTTTGTTGGCTCCTAAGTGTGTCAGGCAGTTTAATACAGGTTACAGTGCAAGTTACGTGAACTACCAATTCACCGCCATTTCCCCCCTCTCTGTTGAGAGCTCCGACTGAAAGACGTGTAGTGTCCAGCATCCGTAGGGGGAGTGTTGCGAAATTCGGAGCTGTAGTGTGAAGGTGGCAATAGGCTTGAGCTTTGGGCTGTGGACACCCTAGTGCTGGATAGCATATGGACTTGGGCTCTGGGCAGTGAACACTCTAGTGCTACATAGCTCATTGGCTTGGGTTTTGGACACACTAGTGCTGGACAGCGGCTGGGATTTGGGTAGTGGATACCCTAGTGCTGAATAACTGATAGGCGGGGCTTTGGGCAGTAGAAACCCTAGTGCTGAATATCTGATAGGCTTGGGCTTTGGGCTGTGGACACCCTAGTGCTGTATGATAATAATAATAATAATAGTAATAATAATAACAACAACTTCATTTTATATAGTGCCTGTCATGATGCTCAAGGTCGCTTAACAGTATAGCAGGGCTACTAGGGAATGTGACAGGAGACATATCCCTGCCAGGAGAATGGTTTGATTGCCAACTGCATAGCTCAAAATTGGTTACCCCTGGTGAGACAGAAGGACTGAATATTGCAGTATACAGTCTAGCTCCAAAGCTAATAACCTGGCAAATTAGGTTAATAATGGTCTGGCTTTCCATTGACAATTTGAGTCGCTGACTGGCACCAAAGTAACTTGGATCTTAGATTCTCTGAGACTGGTTTGCAGGCAGAGCATGGCTGGGGCCTCGACTGAAATCTGGCTGCTTCAGGCTGACTGACCTGGTGTCAAGATCTACCAGTGAGCTATGAGGTCTTATGTTATGCATCTCAGCGTGGTCAATTTCATATCATTCCAACTAACATAAGGCAGGATTAACAGACAGATCAAAATACCTCTTGTAGCCTGACAAGCCTGACTATTCATAAAATGTATTGTCTGGCCATGAGCTTTCAAACTGCATGCAATAGGATAGCACTATATGCCAGAGCCATAGAAGGCGTTTTGTATGGCTAGAAATATGACCAATCCAAGCAACGATCAAGCCGATTCAAACAACGCTAAGCCCAACTCCCTGTCCACATAATTGGATAGACACAGGCAATGTCTGAATACAGTGGTTCCCTATGGCTGATAGCTAGATGTATGTACTGAGGAAATAAATTTACTATCACTAGGGTACTGTATGTCTAGAGTTCCCGCCTATGCTAAAGGTGGGTTATGTGATGCCTTCCTGGAATACTTTTTATATTGCTTAAAATGACCTCAATTTACACCATACACAACATGGCTATTGTCGACATACACTACACTAAAATTTGTTAATCACCTGTGGAACGAATAGGCCAGAAAAACAGATATGATTTGTCTATCAAACCCAATAGACGTTTGTCCCTCCCCCTCTTCTCTCATTCCTGTACTCTGAGAGGGGGGTTTTAGGGGATGTCTGAAGAAAGGGTAAGAAATATTTAAGTATATATCCAACCTTATCAGACCACCGTTTTAATGGCTTGATGGGAGGTGCACTTAAGCCCGTCTTGCCCATGACCTTCTTATATCTTACCTGAATATCTTTCAATTGTAATGTTTTGTTTTTATTTTTATAGTTTGTGACAGTGTTTCCCACAGATTAGGTAGTAATTTGTGGTGGTCCACTGTGCCGATGAGGGGGGAGGGGGCGTCGCCCGGGCGATCAATGTTGGGGTCGCCCCAGGGTGGATAGATGGCCAGGGGGGAGGGAGCGTTGCCCGATGGGGCACAAATTTAAGTTGGCAACAGCCTTACTTTAATTATTTGTTCAGTAAATAAAGTAAAGTAGGTAAAATGTAAAGGCTATAATCACAGAGCAATTAAGTGCTATTAAGTAGCCTATTATTTCATCAATTAATCAAGGAATGGGATAAAACTTAATTTTGAGGTTTTAAACAGCAATAAAATGCCTATTATTCTTCATCAAAAAGATGTTCAATGTAAAAAAAAAAAACTAAAGTTATAAAGTGTCATCTGACATTATACCAATTAGGCTACTTGCAGTACACCACACTCATGGCACAATCATAAATTGCTGTGAAACAGGTCACATGAATTAAATCCAACTTGACGAATAAATGTTATTTGCCATTCGTTTAAGGTTTACAAAAAGTATGAGAACTGTAGGCTTATTTCCTGCACCAAATCAATAAGGAACATATATGCATGATGAGGAGACCGGCAGGGAGGGAGCAGTGTCTGTGTGCGCAACAGAAGGGAAAGAGCGCAGGTAATTGATGGCCCATTTGTTGCGTGTGCGTTCCAATTCTAATATGGTTAATCATTACAGGCATAGGCAAGAAATTATTGCAAATACCGTAAGTAGCGCTTGTGTTTCTTGATCGTAAATCAACTAGCGTTGACAGCTAACTTTGACGCTTTGGACTTTAGTGAACTGCTATTAACGTGCAGATTTTTTTTCTGTAAAGATGAGCATTGACAAAGCCACGTCCACAGGCTACACATATTCTCTTGATTAAACGTTAAAACACAACCCCAGGTGTTCTACCCACGATCATGGTATGAATTCCAGTTGTTGGTTAATTAGCCTCTTCCTTTAAACTAATAATGTTGGCGTAGCAAAAGGTAACATTGCCGAATGCCGATGGAGCAGTATGTAACTTTCAGATGCCGCTATATGGCCTCATCGCGCAGTGATAATGATGCGACCGGCCTTTTTAGGTAGGTCTATGCGTAAAAAAATCCGGGGGACGTAGGCAAGGCGGCGAGCAGTTTTTGGCAAGGTGCCTTAGCGCTGTGGGAAACCCTGCGCGAGTGCGTGAACGAGAAGAAGGGGCACTATGAAAGAATGGAACGATACAGGTGTGAGGGAAGTGGAACGACACGCAACTGATTTTTTTATTATTCGCAAGTCTTTTTTTTTTTTTTGTAATTGTGAGTCTTATTATGTGGCGGTAGGATTCCATTCTGTGGCGGCCCGCCACACAATAGTCTACGTATGGGAAACACTGCGTGATATGAAATGTATTATTATGAAATGTAGCTGATCCTAAATATAGACTAGGACTTAACTCATGTAACATACTTTGCTATACCAATGAAATTGTCAACAGCCTTGTCAGCACTGACCATGGACTTTGGACTGGAGACCTATTTATATCAATGCATTATTTTCCTTAATTTGGGACGCCTCATACATTGAGGAAGATAGCACCCTGATTGTACATGGTACATTTACATATTGGGTATTGCTGGATTCAGCACAACCCCACCTTTCCAACGAGCCATACCATGTGTTTCTATGACATTCCCTGCCAAAGCAAACACAAACTAAACAAAAACATTCTGCAAAGGTGTCCAATTTTTTCCATGTCCGCCTATTTTAGGTTTGTGTTCTTAGGGCTCTAAACATGGCATACTTCAAGATATTCACACACAGGTTTTTCTAGAAGGTACAGCAACTTCTTGGCTACATACATGCCAAGTTTCAAAGGTCTCAGAGCTTGTATTAAAGCAATATACCGGAGTAAGTTTAAGCATAGTCCTGCTGCACAAGCCTTCTAACAGCAATATATTTCGCATGAAATGAAAGATTTTCGAACAGCACAGACCTAAGGCGAACGCGAAACACTTTACATTGAGTCAATGTAACCTCAGATCTTACTTTCGGTTTCCAACAGTCAGGTCCCATTGATTCAGTGTAAATTGCATGTTCGCTTCTGCGTTCGCATTCGGTCTAACTAGCGCATTTAGCAAGCTCTTTCAACAGGGCTATGCTTGTGTAACGGTATCTAGTGCCTACACCTTTAAGGAAGGCACCAGTGGGTAGATACACCTGCAGGGAGTTGCGGTAATTGGGGGAGCGATTTGGGCTGCTTCCTTAAAAGTGTTGTTGCAGTCACGACAGGAGTTAGCAGGAGAGGCTGGTTGCGTTGCGTCTGGTTTTCTGGCTCAGCTTGTTGAGGTGGACTTTTGTGTAGTTTGGGAATAGACGGAAAGGTAAGTAACTTTAGGTGTTGGCGATTTTGTGTACTTGTGTGCTCTGGTGTGTGGCTCATTCAGTGCTCTTTCTTTGGGGGTATAGTTATCGCTCTGACTAGCGTCTTGACTGTGTGATCTTGCTGTGTAAAGGATTCGTTCTTCTCTACGACTTCACCATCGCTTTACCAGGTTTGTTTGCTTTTCTCTGTAACTCCTGTTAGCATGCTAATGCCACTCCACTATAGTTGTTGCTGTAAAGCCATTCTCCGTGTAGCTGTAGCTGTAAAGCCATTCTCCGTGTTGATAGACTCCTGTTTGCTGTGCCGGCTGTGTGCGTCAGCTGCCGGGCCTGTTATCCATCAGTAGCCATTCGTCTAGCTTCTGGAACAACGGTGCGTTGCTCCCTGGTTCGCTTCACTGCGGTATGTAGCCCTCCAACTAACCATAAAGCCTCCATTAATATTGCCATAGTAGCTTGGTTAATGATCTCTACTTCAGCAGGTTGCATGGTGTGGGTGGATCTGGGTGGCCTTCCAGTTTGCTGCTGCTGTTTTGCCTTTATTTATTTTATGCTCCATGTTTTGTCTGCTGTGCGTGTGAGTGTCTGTTGTGTGCGTGCGACTGTGTGTAGGCTAATGTGGTGTGTGAAAGTGTATGTAAGTTAACGTTGTGTGTGTGTGTGTGTGTAGGAGTGTATAAGCTAACGTTGTGTGTGACTGAGTAACGTTGTGTGTGTGTGACTGATTGTAATTATGTGTATGTGTGAGTGAGCTGTTTATTTGTTGCTTGCTTCTGTGTTGTTTATGTGTCTCTTGTCTTTTGTTTGATTTGCTTTCTTTGATTTATCTGGGCTGTTCAATTAACAACTTAAGTCTGTCTGGCCCATTTCTGCATTATTTCTTTGTCCTTGTCGGTTTTGAGCTTTGGTTGCTTTATCTGGATGGCCATCCTCCATTTGTTGCTTTCCATGTGAAATTATTACCTTGTAAACTGACGTCATAGGCCTGGTTCTAGGCCTCAAGGTTATTGCTTTGTGTCTGTCTCTATCTGTGTTTTGTGTTCTGTTTGTGTGTCGCCAGAGGTTGGGGTGTCCCGCAGGAGGCTCAGCACCTGGTGGCGGTGGGTTCTGTATCAGTTTATATGTCTTAAGTCCCATTCGGCAAGGGTCCATTTTTGTTCTTTTTTTAGCTATGGGGTGTATGACAATATCTATGAATTTAACCATCTTTGCAGCAAAATATTTTTGTCCAAGAATCCATTTCATATATGGGAGACCTTAAAGATGATGAAAAACATGGTTGGGTTTTGTTCTACCATGGGTAGGGGTCTCTCAACATTTTGGGCCCATTGTCACTAGCCTATATCTCACCTAATCCTCACTCTTCGGGAACGTGCCGGGCTTGAGGTTAATTGCTCTCAAATGAGTGCAACCGCATTCACGAACCCCTGACGAGAATCTTTATTATTCCCACCCAGGATTGTTCCCAACGACGAAAAAAGGCAAAACTGCAAACACGAAAATCAAACAAACGCAAAATAACAAACCAGTTCCCGTCAGAGGGATCAATGATCCAGCTGGGATACTGCTTCCAATACTGGAGTGCAGACAAGCGAAACCGCGAGTAGAGGGGGAAAAAAAGTATGAATGAACTAACGTTAGGCCACGCAACGCAACTCATGCTTTCCTCCAAAAAAATTTTGGTCAACAAAATCCCGGCGAGTCACCACTTATGTTACGACCGGCTCTTGCCGTAACATAAATGAGGCAACAAACGAATTCCAAAAATAATCTTAAAGTTTATTATATATCAGAAAGGTGTCTAGGGGAAAGGTAATAGAGAAAAATAATGGAGAAAGTTTGCTAGTGTGCTGAGTGCGTGTCTGTGTGTTCGTGTGAAAACTCAAAAATGCTGGTAACGAGAGAGAGGGCGAGGAGGAGTTCCAAGGCTACTTTTAAATGCGACGTCACCTGCCGCCAGGTGCAACCCCTGATGAGGCCTATCCTGTCACCACCCTACAACTACAGCACTGCCACCGCTGGACTGAAAGGGGCGCAGGGGGATGTAACACCATAACACACCCATGATTAATTAGGCATTGTAAGTCAAACCTTTTTGAACTTTGCACTGGCGCGAAGTTCGTTTTTTGCGCTGTGAAATCAGCAAAATATCGCCAGAACACCCCCAACACATGTTGCATCTCTGGCCTTCATCAAAATAGGGCCCATAGATTTTAAACATGCTTCTGGTGAGAACAATTTATGTGCCATTTATGTGCCATGAGGCTACATAACCTATTTAGAAGACAGAAAATGGGTAACTGTTTTCCGTTACTGTTTAAATGAAGGATAATCAGGACAGTAACTCTCTTGAAATGTATGGATTGCATAACATTTATTGGTGGTGTGAATGCATATTGGGAACCCTATCACAGTGCATACACAGGGCTGTGGACGTCTCTAGCAAAGACATTATAGTTAGGAGGGAATTCGTCCAAAGTCAGGAAGATTGTGCACTTCTGGACAAGTTTTTGATTTTTGGCAGGGTGTTGGATACAGGTATAAGGTTTTCAAAAATCAATGGATACAAGTTGGGGTGACCCCCAACGGAAAAAGAAAAGACTATATCCAGGTTTCCTTTAGTCTTAAATTGTTGTACAATGTCATTTTTCTACTTTGTTTGACACAAGGAATTAAGTTTGCATATGTTCCTCTCATTTTAGATACAATTTTATATTAAATCTATTATCATAGTCATCTTTAGTTAAAATAAACTGTCAATGTCTGTAAAAAGGTCAAACAAAAGGTAGCAGGAGGTAACAGATCATTATAACACCTTCCAATTGCATGCTAAGTTTTGTGATATTCCGCTCATGGGAGGCCATACAGCAAATTGATTTACGACATTATATACCAACTGGCCAGCAGGTGGCCGGACATTTTTCTGCAATATCTAAAGAACCATAGGGCCTAGGGGGACCACATTTGTATATGCTTGTCTTCAGGGGCCATGTAAACCTATCCCATGATCACCCATTCCATGTATAGCGCCACCTGGTTAAAAATGAAAAAGCTAAAGTGAGGTATTGTAATCAGTGTTAACAGCTATCTCTGGCTGACATGGTCAAAACTACACAAAATAAGGCGTGTCAAAATGCATGCCAAGTTTCGTGTTGGCATGTTGGCAGGAGCTGGTCACTAGATAGTGACTCGATCCCACCCAATATGGCTACAAAAAGTTTGAAAGGAAAAAAAACCCTGGAGTGGTGGAGTGGGGGTGGAAGATGACTCATAGGCGGACCACATGGTAACGGACCTTGCAACGTAAACAACAGCTCTGGTAGGACACAAGCTACAAAGCTGCATATGTATCTGGAAAAAGATAACATCAGAGAAGGGTCTCAAGATCCATCAAGTAAGGAAAAAAAGGGTTGAATCTTGTGGCCAAAATATCAATACAGATCAATATCATCAATATAGACATAGTCCTTCTCCTGGAGGGGCTGAAAGGTGGTGTAGAGAAGAAGCTGGAAAAGATTGGAGAAGTCATCTACAGCTATGGGGCAAAGAGATTTGGGGTGAAAAGCGAGCGCCATAAGGTACTGAAGGAACCAGCTCATTCCAAGTCCAAAAGGCAAAGAGAGATTGAAAGGCTGGTGAAGAAAAGAAGGTGTCTGAGAAAACAGTGGAAGAATGCAGCAGAAGTGGAGAGGAAAGGACATGAGGCACTGTAAGGTGACATTAACGCTGAGAAGAGCTGAATGCTTGAGAAAGCAACACAAGAAGGAGAGAACGAGGAGTGCCTTCTACAGAGATCCCTACAAGTTTGTGAAAGCCCTCTTCGTCAAGGAGAAATCTGGGACCCTCAAAGCTACCTTCAAAGACCTACTCCGATAACCAGAGGCACATGCCAGCCAGCTTTCTGGGTGACATGCCACCAATCCAACCAGCTGAACACCAGATGGAAACAAGGCCCTCTACATAGAGCAAAGTAGAGCACAGAGCACAGTAAAGCGGGCAAGAGCATCATCAGCCCCTGGGCCCAATGGCGTTCCATATAGACTCTATAAGAATACACCGGGAGTATTGAGGTACCTCTGGAAGCTGATGAGAGGGGGAAAAATGAGTTATACCAAGGCATGGTGGAGGGTGGGAGGGATCCTGATTCCCAAAGAGAAGAATTCCTCAACCATCGACCAATTTCATCAGATCAGTCTCCTGAATGTGGAAGGAAAGATATTCTTCAGTGGTGTGGCTCAGAGGCTCTCAGCTTTCCTACAGAAGAACAACTTTGTTGACAGCTCAGTGCACAAAACAGGGATAAGTGGATTCTCAGGCTGTCTGGAACACACAAATGTTATCTGGCACCAGATACAGACGACGAGGATGGAGAAGAAAGACCTGCATGTGGTCTTCCTAGATCTCACCAATGCCTTCAGATCTGTGCCACATGAGATGTTGTGGACAGTGTTCAACTTCTTCCAAGTCCCAAGAGGGCATCACAAGACTGGTCAAAGCCTACTTCCAGGACCTTCAGTTTTGTGTCGCAGTACAGGCTAGCACAACTGCCTGACAGCACCTTGAGGTTGGCATTATGGTGGGCTGCACCATTTCCCCACTTGCATTTACCATGGCGATGGAGCTCATCATCCGAGCATCGCGATGTGTGGTTGGAAGAAAGCAGTTGAAGAATGTGCTGCGTCTTCCTCCAATACGAACTTACATGGATGGCATGACAACAATAACAACAACACCTGCATGCACCAAACGCCTACTGGATAAACTCCAGAAAAACATTCAAGCGGCACGGATGGTGATCAAACTCAGCAAATCCTGCCGCATCTCTATTGTCAAAGGCCAGCTTGCTAATGAAAGGTTCCACATCAACAATGAGCCAATACCAACAGTTAAGCCTGTCAAAAGTCATGGCCATAGACCTGTGGTTTGATCGCCTGGGAGTACCCATTCTCCTTTATGTGCTCCATTTCATTTCACTCTGCAAAGCAGCATGGTGACTATGGTTGATTTTCTTGCCCGCTTTTAGGTAGCCTGGCCCGCCCTCCCAGTGACGTAACCTTCAGGCAGTGTTGCTTCTCACTGGTCTAGCCAGCTACAATCTACACAGGGTTTCTGAGCTCCTGAAAGATCGGGACATCTACTTTGTCGAGAATCAATCAACTGTGCAGCTCCAATGGCCCTCGTTAGAGGCGTGTTCTAGGCAGTGACGTTACTCAGTCCTGTTACTCAAGCAGTTCCCTTCGCGTCACATACGTCAGAGGAAAGAGTGGTTTAAGCTTCAGCACAGCTTTTTCTGACATCGACCAGTAGCAAACTGAGGCATTTGAGGGAGGCCTCCAGTTTTGACCATGTCAGACAAGAATACCCATTAACACCGATTACAATACCTTACTTTGGGTTTTCATTTTAAACTTGGTGGCGCTATACATGGAATGGGTGATCATGGGATAGGTTTACACGGCCCCTGAAGACAAGCATATAAAAAATGTGGTCCTCCTCGGCCCTACGGTTCTTAAGATATTTGCAGAAAAATGTCCGGCCACCTGCTGGCCAGCTGGTGTAAAATGTCATAAATCAATTTACTGTATGCCCCCCCCCCCATGGGCAGAATATCACAACAATTGCCATGCATTCGGAAGGTGTCATAATGATATGACACCTCCAATTCTGCGTGTCTTTTTCACAGATATTGACAGTTTATTTTAGCTAAAGATGACAATAGATGACAAAAGATGATATTTTTTTTTCTAAAATAGAACATATCAGAAGTGGATTCCTTGTGTCAAACAAAGTAGAAAATTACATAATACACCAATTTAAACCTATATAGCCTTTTTCTTGTATGCATACCAGCCATTTTGGGTTGTCCCAACTTGTATCCATTGATTTTTGAAATCCTTTTGAAATTCCCTCCTGACTATTATGAAGACCTGTTATGATAGGTTTGCTGGACATGCATGACAAGCTTTCATTTAATTTTTCTTTGACAAAAATGACGACTTCAGTTTCTAATGCTATAATTTGCACAACCTCTGTTCATAGCGTATTTCCTGACCAATGGTGTAGATTTGCATAGGGACAATAATGGCTTATCACAACCAATATTTTAGGAAGACAAAATAGTCCATACCAATATTTAGCATTTTATTTTTACATGACAAAGTTACAAATGTATTCGCATATTTCTTGCAAACACTATATTATACTTTTAGTAGTTATGTTTAGTTTTTTCAACGTGCCAGCATTCTGCAACCCAGACCAGGAGCAGGAGAGTTGTTCATGCTGCAATTTCAGAGCCAAGTTCATCTCACATGGACTTTAACAGAGCAAAACCTACAGATAGCAGACACAGGGGAGAAGTCTCTGGTAAGCTACTAGCTGCAATAGAGAGCACCAAGATCCGGACCTCTATTTTTTTCGAGTCGAAAATAAAATTGATTAAACAATCATCATGGGCACTTCAATTTAGCTACTGTATCTATTACCCCACTCGCGCGCGCCTCCACCACAATTAATAAAAAAAAAATTGAAAATTGAAAAAATTGAAATGATCATAGAGGAGATGATAAATGTGTTGGATAGTGGAAAGTATTACTGATCCCTATGCGAGAATGTATTGCACCAAACTTCATAACGTAACTAATGTTAGCAATAGTGCCACCAGCCGAGCTACAGCTCTTCTAAATGGATTCCGTTTTGCTGTAATTTTTATTGGTAACTCACTGCATTGCATAGTATAGAACCGATATAAGTGGCTTAACTGAAGTGAATATCATTATTTGAAATGATTGTAGTGGCGAGGGGGGGCCCGGAGGTGTCACTGTTTTCAGAGGGGAGGCCCACATTGATGGAGTTTGGGAACCCATGGTATAGATCATCCATTTGCAGGATGAATTTTCATTAGTAGTCTAGAATAGGGCATGCTTTTGAAAGATGGAGATGGAGGAAAGCAGCAAAATATGTTATCCCTACCAATGTTGAGACCAAACCTACGCCCTTGTTCCTGACGATATTGAAGCAAATCACTAGGCATTTCCAGCATCTGTAGAATATGGACAGCACACCTAGTTGAAACTCATCAAATTGAAAGCTTCATACCAGTGAAATTTGGAAGACATGCATTGCATGATGTATTGTCTGTGGCATTTATCAGCACTTCTTAATTACTTAATAGAGTAATATCATAGTAAGCTGTATTTTTTGCCACCATTTCCAGATGATTTCAAACAGCCATAATTTGACTCCATGCGAATTTGATATTCAATTTGATCAAGATCCCTTGCATGTCAATGTGTCTGCATTATTTAGCTAAATTTCACTCAGAATTTGCAAGTTGATAATTACCAACCCTTTCTTTGGGATGAAAAACAACAGTAATTTCATTTTCAGGTAAGTTATTTTCAATCTCCGGAGGAATTGCAGAAATACATTTAAATTAATATCTAATATCAAAAGATTACAACTTACTTTCTTCACATTCATATTTGAGAGACTTGTCCGGAAATGCGTGAATGTGTGGATCCCATTTACATTCCTCAGGAGTGGAGCATATCATTTCACCATTAAGACACCATATTTCTGGAATAAATAAAAACACCAATACTGTATGTAACATGAATAAAATATCAGGTAAAAAGGGTGTACTATATGCAAATTTCTGGAAATTTTCCATAGAAACCTATTAATTTATTACATCCCGCTTTCATTAAATAGGAAATGACAATGAATGACTTAAAGCAATAGATTGGAGTCAATCAACCCATAACACTGCCCTTCATGGCCGCAGAGTGCTGTAGGCAGGAATAACAATGAGAATATTTGGTCATTTGGTAATAGAAGGCAAAGAAATATTGTCAGGTACTGACAGCACTTGGCAACCTCAAAGAACTGGGTTGTTGACCATGAAATAGACTGCATTTAACAACCTATCAAAAGTGTGGATTTGAAATAAATCTTAGGCCTATAGAAGACTTTGCCATTGATGAAGTCACTTTGGAGGTCTATGCACAACGCATGTAGGGGTGCTGTTTCAGTGCAGTAAATATTGTGCTGTGACTGTGATTAAATAATAAACAACTTTATTTGCATATACAGTAGTCTGATTGTTTTTGCCATGATTGTTTTGCCAGGATTATGCTATTTTACGATCTATATCGAAGCCCTGAAATCTTCAGTTTCAAAAATTACCTGTTTATTCCCGTTATTTCCCATTAATTCCCATTAATTTCCATTAAATTCCATAAATGCATTCATCCACCCTACACATGACTACAAATAAATTTGGAGATGGTACCTGGGACAGCTATTTGCATGAATCTGGTTACCCATATAGTACAGTGTCATTTTTTATAGACACAAGACAAGTGTCAAGGTGTCAAGTCTTCGGTCGGTTTCCACAGGGCGAAAATTTCGCCTACCTCCCATTGAAATGAATGGGAGGCGAATTTCGCGCTGCGAGTGGCGAATTCGGCAAGACCGGCGAAAAAGGTTGAGAAATCTTCAACTTTTGGCGAATTTCGCCAGGCGATAACCAATCAAGTTCATTTGGAACGTTGTGTGACAAGACAAGGGCGGGCAAAATTTTGCAAACATCATGGCGGCATCCATGACTTCGTTACATGAAAAAAATATTATTTGATTAAAGGGTCCTTGGGCCATAGTTTTTGTCTACGTCGACCCCGATTTTGTTTAATATTGTATACGAGTGCTATTGTGACTAGTGGAACATTGTAGGTTTACAAATGAGCTTAAAGGTGCCCCGCCACACAAAGTCGTTTTTACCTGTTGCTTTTGGTATAGAATAGTTCTATATGACCTCAAGTTACACAGTGCATGTGAAAATGTAATACTGTCTTCGCTATAGGCAATAGCCCATTAAAAGAAATATGCAAAGAAATTAGGTCAGTTTGAATCCATGGTCAGTGCTACGTAGTATAGACAACGTTACAGCCATTGGCTGACTGAGGAGAATTATCGCCCAATCCATGCTCTCCTGTATTTGACTAAAGCCCACCCCTTGAAATACTCGCGAAAAGAAGGAATATCCATGAAATGGTAACAGACAACTTGTCAACTTGACGAATTCAACAGTCTTGGTAAGTGTAATCTGACTGTGGATGTAGGCTAACAGTCGGCTACTCTTGCAATAAGTATCTGATTATGTTGGCTACTGTGACATCCTGACTATGTAGTAAGCTTACCTTTGCAAAGTGGCCGTTTACAATCTGCAAGCTAGGTTGGTGCAGATATCCTCTTTCTCGGTTTCATAATATTCCAAGTTTTTTTTTTTTTCCGTACCTCGCAATTCGCAAGTAAAACTAATGTAAATATTCGTCCATGTGCTTTACAACGTCGAGCTTCAGCAGCGAATCAGAGCGCAGCAGTGGAAAAAAACCGGAAGAACCGCATGAAATTTTCGAAGGCTATTCCTACAGGCTGCAAACGATCTCATTACGGTCTCCTTGGACCGTTCTCAGTCCAAGTGAAGTCACATACCCTATTTGTAGACCTCAAAGAACAATTTAAATACCCTGTAGTGGTGTGGCATGGCACCTTTAATAACATCTGTTAGCTCAATGTTAACAACTAGCTAACGATTAGCCGTGTTAGCACACTGATATCATTCAATATTGACTTGTGGGACACAAATTACCGTTGACAATAAAATAAAACCAAAACGAACATTTGTGTGTTACACGAACATGATAGGGGTAAATAAACCACTGTAAATCCCAATTCCATGTCCTGGCTAAGTTTAGCTGCTAGGTTAATGTGAGCAACCCGGCACCACTGACCCAGACACCCTGGTGCTATGTCCAGAGAATGCTCTGCTTGGTACACGCACCCCAGCGAAGATTCGCCTAGGCAAAATTCGCCGAGTTTTCGCCCTGTGGAAACCGACCGTTAGATTAAATTAGATTAAAACCCAGAGGTACAGGAAACTCTCTTACTTGGCCTAGGCGTATTTTCCATTAAGAGCCCATTACAGATGTGGCACCAAAGCAACAGGCCAACAGCAAATTGAATCTGAAAGACAATAACAGCAAAGTGAAGATTAAGTAATATATTTATCAAATAATTACTCAAATAATTACTTTATTTAGAATTATTGCATCAATTCGTTATTGCAGATTATTAAACCAATCTCAATGTATTGTAGGCAAGTAGACTATAAAAGAAGTCCTGAGGTCATATTCACCAACAATCTTTGAACAAAACAATAACCTTGCATTTGGGTTAATGGGTTTATTAGTCAGTTACATGCACTCAATTTCAATATGATTATTCACTTTACTCTGATTATAAATTGTGATATATTAGGAGAACTCTGATTAAATGTGATAGAGTATCCAATTGGAATTGAATTATTTCGGTCATACTCTGAATATAGTTGAATAATTGAATTTATGAATGGAGACAGTAGTAGGGTCATAAACCTCACTTCCGTGACCATCTTCTGGCTAATATGTTTTGACAACTGATTTGGCTTCTATACACCATTTATAAAAAAATTAGCCCCCATGTCCCTCGCAAAAATGTCGGCATTTTTTTCTAGAGGGCCGAATCCAAAATGGCTGCACGCGTCATCTTGAAAAAGTATTAAAAAAGTATTATTTCTACCAGAGCACCTACAGTTATGTATGAGTACATTATTTGTGGTAAATAGACCCTTAGAATTGTGATTCTGACATTATTTTGAGATTTCAACATCATCTTGGCCCTGAAATCCAAGATAGCCGCCATATGCTAATAAACAGAGTAGAAAAAGTAAGGAAACTTGATTTTGGCCCATTATATCTCCTCTTTAGTAAGACCAGTCTATAAAGTGTTACATATCATTTTCATCGTTGATCTGTCCTCTTTACAATGAGGTGTAGCTTGCAAGGATCGGGCAATCATGGAATGAGCAACGCAGCCAAACGTCTGAGCTGTGCCAACCAAAAATGTGCCAAAATGGCCTGATATACTGTTCTGTTGGTATAGCCTTTGCTTGGAGCATTGGAGATTGTACTCTCGCACAAAACTGAGGACAAAAATAAAAAAAACATGTTGGCCATACACTTTACACTCAGTGTCAGGGCTCTCAGTAGTGTGTGGAAGATCCATAATGTTCCTCACAGTCTGTAGTGAGAGCCTGGTACAGTTTAGTTGAGCAAATCTTGTAAGTGTCTGGCAGGAAACCTACGGTTCAGCAAAAGTGAGAAACTGGTCTTCTTGAGGTGTGGTCTACACCACTCTATATGCTGGGACACCAACCTCGGGTTGACCTATTGCACAGGCCCTATCCTGAAGGAAAAAACATGCCATCTTTCCACCAGTGTTGCTGCTTAGAGAAACCACAAACCCAACATTTGCAGAACCCATGCTTAGGTGCTAATTTAGGCACACCACTGACTGGCAGTCACCTGGCAGCATTGAAGCTCAAAACAAGATGACTAGCAGCAGAACACCATTAGTGGCCATTTTGGCACATTTTTGGTTGGCACTACTCACACATTTGGCTGTGTTGCTCATTCCATGGTTACCCGAGCTATACCTCATTTTAAAGCGACGAAGCAACGATGGAAATGATATAAAACACTTTAGTGATTGGTTTGATTAAAAGGGGAGATATAATGTGCTAAAGTCAAGTTTCCTTAGTTTTTGTGCTTGGTCTGTATAATCTTTCTTTTAACCAAAGCACCTAGAATGATGCATGAAGACTCTTTCTGGGGGCATCCGTGGAGTACCGGTCAGGGAGTTGGACTGGGTACCAAAGGGTGGCCGGCTCGACTCCCGGCCGGTGCAAAGAGGAGGGGGTGGGGGAGTGAATGTGCAGCGCCTCCCCATGTCTGGCAACCACGGATGCGGTGCCCTTGAGCAAGGCACCTAACCCCCAAACTGCTCCCTGGGCGCTGTACTAACGGCTGCCCACTGCTCCGTGTGTGGGTGTACGCACCCTTCCCAACAATTGTGTGTGTCTGTATGCATGTATGTGTATACCCCCCGGATGGGTCAAATGCAGAGAAAGAATTTCCTTCCCGAAAGACAAAATAAAGTACTGTTACTCTTACTCTGTGGCAAATTGAGCATAAGAATTATGATTTTGACATCATCGTTGCTTCCTGTCTTTAGTTCCTAGTCCTGTGCTTCCTTGTCTCCTGTGTCTCCTGGGTTGTGCCCTGATTTGGATTGTGACACCATCCAATTCAACCATTCCGTCTGTGGCTGATTGACATGGGATGGTGCTTCAGGGAAGGATGGCGTAACGTACTAGATATGCCTAGTAGTTGGCACGGAGGCAGTGTTGGCATAAGCTATCTTCAAAATGGATGAATGATTATTTCTTTTTCATGTTCTTCCAATTCACTGAACAAGCTTAAGCCATGGTGCTACTCTTTTGATCAGCATTTAATGACTTGTCTTGTGAACTTGAATAGTTCCTGTTGGTGGGACGAATAGATAGGGAGTCAGTCTTAATGCTAATGCTGTGATATGCTTTCTTGGCTGGGAGGGCCAACAGTTCAGTTTTGGAGAGGTTTTGTTGGAGATGGTTATCTTTCATTCATGAAGAAAAGGATATAGCTAGGTATCATTTGCATAGCAGTGGAAGGAGAAGCCATGTGAGTGTATGACTGGGCCTCATGATGTTGCATACAAGGCAAAGAGGAGGGGCCCCAGAACCAAGCCCTGGGGTACTCTTGTGTTGAGGTGGTGTGTTTGCCCTAGCCATGACATGTTGAATGATCAATCGTCCAGTTAGATAGGATAGGATTCAAATCAGGAGTGTACTTTGCCATCAATGCCCATGCTTCTGAATTTGTTAAGAAGAATGCCCTAGTCACATTCTTTCCCAGATGGTGGCCATCTTGGTTTATGGGGACTGAATAATGTCTTAATGTCATAATCCTTATGCTCAGTTTGCATCAAAAAATGTCTCCCTGGGTCATTCTTGGTGTTTTGGTTGAAAAGTAAATTTGTATATTATCAGATGGCGGCCATCTTGGATTTCAGGGCCAAGATGATGTTGAAATCTCAAAATGATGTCGGAATCACAATTCTAAGGGTCTATTTACCACAAATAATGTATTCATACATAATTGTAGTTGCTCTGGTAGAAATAATACTTCTTTAATACTTTTTCAAGATGACTCGTGCAGCCATTTTGGATTCGGCCCTCTAGAAAAAAATGCCGACATTTTTGCGAGGGACATGGGGGCTAATTTTTTTATAAATGGTCTATAGAAGCCAAAACAGTTGTCAAATCATATTAGCCAGAAGATGGTCACGGAAGAGAGGTTTATGACCCTACTAAGGGATGCCAAACTCAAATCCCCCCAAAACATCTTCAGATGATTATTTACTTAAAGGCAACCATTTTTTCTACTGCTCTTCTAAATATGTAAACGCAGGGCCCGTTCTAGGCATAGAAAAACAAGGGCCTAGGGCACCAAATATCAGGGGGGCATCACAATACAATTCTTACTTTTTTTCCATCAGTTTTTCTCTTATATTGTTAGAAAAGGGGGATCTGACCTAGTGCACCAAAACAACTAGAACCAGCCATGTGTAAAAGACCTTGATAGTGCCAAGACGATTATCTGTTTGCAGCATGCAGGTAAGTTAAACACGAAAAACCCATATTGGGTCATTCCACGTCAATTCAATGACAGTTTTGCTACAAACTATTCATATCTATGCACCAGCATGCAAAATTTGAGCTTCCTACATGGTTTAGTTCTTGAGCTATGGGCTTGTGAACTTTGACAAAAATAAAAGAGTGTGAACAAAATGGACACCTCCCTCCTATCCCCCAGTAATAATGGCTGTAACATGGAAAGTATAGGCTACATCTTACATTCAAATAAATCAAATAAGTACCATGGGTACATTTGGTGATTTTTTTTTAGAAAAGCGTTAGTGCGCAGGCTCCACTTGAATTGACACGGAATAACCCTGTTATTTAAATTTAGAAATAAATAAAATAAAGTCTATCTTCAATAGATATAACAATAAAAACTACATTTCATGTGTGCACTAAAATTAAGTCGAGGAGGGTGAAATATTACATTAGCCTATTGTTGCTTTTTTGTGGTACTCGTCTGACAGTCTAATGAGATATCTGTTCTCTTTTTTGATGAAAAATGATATAAATGTCTTATTGAATCATATGAAACGAACAGAAATACAAAATATTTAACAAACTTCAAGCATGTTTTTCTTATATGGTAGGGGAGACCGGGTATGGATTTTTTTTTTCAAGTCCTGACAACAACCATTTTTTTTTAAACGCTACAGTTCTGAATGTTCAGGGATGCAAACAGAGGTATGGTCAAAAAGGTGAGTGATGATGATCAACGCCAGGGCGGGTAGATATGACCAGGGGGAGGGGGCATCGCCCTGGCGCACCAGGGTGGGTAGGCTATATGACCAGGGGGGAGGGGCGTTGCCCGATAGGGGCCAAAATCTGTCACAGCCTTATTTTATTTACTGAACAAATAAATGATGTAGGCTAATTAATGCCATCATATATCTTTGGAATCGAGAAGCCTATTCTGTTGATTATTTCAACAATTAATCAGTAGTGGGATAAAACTTAATTTTGAGGTTTTAAACAGCAATAGGCTATCAATAATATAAAAAAGAAACCTAGGCCTAGGCCAAGGCTATTGGCTTCTAAAGTCATTAAGCAGCTCCATTTGTCATCTGACATTGTACCAATTAGGCTACTTGCAGTACAGCCATACTTATGGCACTATCATAACTCACTGAATTAAATTCAACTTGATGAATGAATGCCATTTGTCACTTGTTTCTAATAATTTTAACTTTCAAACATCAAAATTTAGATTTCATTTCCCAAAATTTAGATGTCAAAATTGTGACTTTTTATCTCATTATTTGGATTTTTTTATGACCACTTTTTTTTTTTTACTGGCGGAAATGGGCTTCCATATATAGGCTGGGCCAATGCGTAAAAAAAAAAAAAAGTCCGGGATCTTACTAAGGCGGGGGGCAGCTTTTGGCAAGGTAGCCGCCTAAATGCACTGCGAGAAAACCGGTGCGCGCGTGCATGAACGAGAAGAAATGGAACTATAAATGAATTGAACAATATGCAGAGAGATATATGTGAGAGATGTCTGAGAGATATGTGAATGCCCGAATGCCCGAACTATCGGATCAGCCTATAATTGGGCTGTGTTTAACAGCGGATGAGACAGCCCAACTTTTCTTATGGATAAAAACAAGGTCTGCAAACGTTGGCATTGCGATGCACTACAGGCATATGCATCTGAAAGACGTGGAATTTGCAGCAAAATTATTGCATGCGTGTCAGAACAGATTTTGTAGCGGTTTTCACCGACATTGTTGCATTTATTGCTGTCAAGCCGAACTTGACAGGGCTTCAGCCTCGAATCGAATGGCCAGGTCAAATGACGCGTCTGCACTACTACACAATCACACCCCTCAGACCCCCCCCCCCCCCCTCCTAAAAAAACTCTGCGGATCTGCACGATTCACAAAAGTCCCCCAGACAGCCATGAAAAAGGCGGCATCCGCCAAAAGGCGCGCTGTTTGCATCCCTGAAGTTGCAGGCAACATACCCACATTTGTCTTCTACAAGTGGAAGCTATTTAAATCTCTTTAACTATATCACAGAATTTGTGAGAGCATGACAAATGTAGTGTGTACCGTTGTTACAACCTACCCCAGTCGTGGTAATAATTTTCAAAGTCTACGAAGGCCTATTATTTCAAGTAATATGTGACCTTTTCAGACAATTTCAACTCGAGGTGTACGAGTTTTACAAATTCAATAGTTTTCCTGATCCATATTTGAGGTATTCTGTTTCTGATTATCAAAATCACTCAAAAATACCCTCTTACAACCTACCCCAGCACTGTCATCCATTGTTTAACTAGCTGTATTAACATACTGCTTTGACATTAGGAGTGGAGAAACTATAGTTTGACCTGATGTAACTCATACAACTTTATCTACAGTGGTAAACCAAGGACTTGAAAATGTCCATGTATGATGGTAAAGGAAGTCTAAGGAGAAGACACATGGCTCATACATTGTCCCTGATTGCTGAAAATGGTGGTGTTGCAACTTACCTCGGTCTCCCCTAATTAGGGCCCTATGAAATCTTTTTTATTTTTTCTCAAATTCCGTTTTATTTTTTCCCAAATTCGGTTTTTTCAGATTTATTTTTTACAGTTTCTGATTTTTGTCTTTTTTATGGCATACAAGATTTCTTTGGTCTGTCATGCCTGATACCTTATGGGTCAAAGGGCCCATACTACTAGCTCTCTCAAACACGATATGTGCATGCACCTTGGCCTCTCTCAGCCTAGGAGAAAAAGGGAATTTTATCGATCTGGATATAAAATTACAACCATCATTAACTGTCTGTTTTTAGTGCATGGTTGCATATAATGTCATTATAAGTAGATATTTTGAGTAGGCTAATTATTATTATTATTATTATTATTATTATTATTATTATTATTATTTTAACTAATTCATTTCAGTGAAAGGAATGTTTTTAAAAGTTTAATCAATTTCCACCAACAGTTGCAGGTATCAAAGGAGAGGTTTTGAAAATCATTTTAATAGGCTATCGTCTAGTCTTGCCCACCAATAGCAACAGACAGCGGTTTCACTTTCTCGTTCCTCGCTTTCACTTTGAGCAGGTTGGCAGAACCCTCCTGCGCTGCACCTAATCAATGTGTCTACCAGTACTAGGTTATGATAGCCTACAAAATTCAAATGTATTTCCTGATGGAGACAACTTTGTCTACTTTTATACCAGTCCATTGGCAATGATGTCTTATCAGCGAAAGAGCCCAGGCTACGCATGTAGAAATGTTGCGTGTATGTAAACAAACTCACATGGTGAACAACAGTGATGGTTAAGGTCTGGACCATTCGTAACCATTGTCTTATCACAGTTTTTGGCTTAAACAAACGCTTTACAGCTTTATAAAGTGTTGTATTGATATCAATACTTGCGCACTTACTGTCAAGGAACATCTGAATTGGTTTCCTTGCTTATTTCGTATAAATTAAAAATCGCCAAAATTCATTAAGTTGCTTTGTTTTTCAACCATTCTAAAATGCAAACATGCCACTTACACACCTCATATTGACACACTAATTATATATTTACTAACTTGCCTATTTCTTTTAATTAATAGCTGCACATTACTCCAAAAAAGACACTTTAATTTTCATGCATGCTCAAAGGAGGCGCAAATGACAACCAATGCCAGAAACATGGATTTGGCACCTTAAGTGATGGCTAAGAACAACGTAGTAAAGAAGACTCTAAGAGATAGTTTGGGGAACACATTCAGAAAAGTAAACAACTTTGGTAAGATATATCTTTCGAGTCTTCGCAACACGTAGCTAAAAGTAGCCTAAGCTATAAGTTTTAAACATGAACAAAGTAGGCCTATCTTTCTCTCACCCAACAAACAGCAAGGGATTCGTGGTTTTCTTTCATCTTGACTATTTAATTGTAAATCAAAGTAAAACTTAGCCTACCTTTATGTGGTGATTCCCAAGACGTAGGCACATCAAGTAGCATAGCCTATCGCTAAATTAAATTAGTTCACTTGATAGACTCATAGTAAACAAAGTTTACTGAACAGCTGAACAGTTTATAGTTTTCTAAAACCGGGATGTAACATGTTAAACATGTAAAAACTTGTGTGAAATCAGGAATAAGTCCATGAGCATTTGGGAGCACACTGACAACCTTGAAAGAGGAAAATATCTGTTTACCATCTTTTTCTTTAGTGCCAGGAGCCGTGTGTGCATAAAGTATGGCAAGCCAGTCAGTAATTTATGGCAAGCCAGTCAATAAACATGCTATTCAAGATTAGCCTATCACAATTACTGGAAACATTGCAGTTGATATTGGTAGCAAATAACTACAAAGCTCAATTTATAAAGATAATAATAATAATAATAATAATAATAATAACCATTAGTTGCAGCCCTAATGTTGTTTAAATAAAATGCTTTTCAATTTAAGAAAAAAACGTTAGGTGTATCGAATCGTGGGTTAAAAATCGTGATACAAACCGAATCATGATTTGGTGTATCGTTACAGCCCTAAGGGTCACGATTCAGTTGAATTAATCCAGTTAAGTCGAGTCTGCGGCAAGTTGAAGCGAAAAACTATTCAGAGACCCAGGCACCGCTCTAAGTGCATTTTGAATTTTATATGTCATCTAACACAATTATTTGGGAAATTCTAAAATTGAAATGGATACTTTTAAAAGTCATTTGACATAGTTTGATGTTGTTGTTTGGTTTTGATCGACGGCTGTAGAATGGAAGTCTATGGAGTCAATGCTCCACCCGTAAAGCCCCGCCCTCTGTTTTGTTTTGATACTAGGGCCTGATAGCTACAGAGCGGTGATCAAGGCTGTTGTAGAACCACTCTAAATTGCAATCTAAAATGTAATCTGTGATATGGTGTCCCTAAATAAGTGAAAATTAGCCTATACATTTAGCCTTATACCTCATAGGCGCCCATTGATTTTCCACTGACTCGCGATCGCCCCTAGTGGATTTGCCATTGGAATTGCAGGTTGAATGATGTTAATAGGGAGTGCCATGACTCGCCGTAAACGGGCTCTGGCCTAACCATCTTTCTCCGGACAGTGCATGTCACAAATTCTTCCACCATGACAAGTCGACAAAAGCCCCTATAACAGACCTTTTTCACAGGGCAGATGCTAGAACAGCAGTATGATCCTGGCTTGTTGCACAAGTAGGCTACCCATTTTTGAGCTAGCAATGAAATATGAAAATGCATGTTTAACTGTGGAGAAATTTAAAATAAATAAATAAATAAATAAATAATAAGACTGCAAGTATTTTTTTTAGTCCCCACCGAACCACAAAAATTGCCAGCACATCTTGACACTGAGGGATCATTTTGTTCATTGTTTCAGGGGTCATGTATGCCCTATGAATTATTTTTAACCGTGCTGTACTTTTCGAGTTATCCTGCTGACAAACAAACAAACAGAGAGACAAACCAACATGAACGAAAAAATAACCTCCTTGGTGGAGGTAATAAAAATAATTGTCCTATTTCAAGTGCTGCATTTCATTGTGGTTCAGTGATAGGCCCGTATCACCTTCCCATTGACATTTAGTTGGTAGATTTGTACGGTTCGTTGCATACAGCAATTTATACATGATAGATTTCTTTTAATGGCTGCTATGAGTTCGTCATGGTTTTGATAATGTCAGTAAAATATCATGCCCCAGGGGTCAGCTTTAGGACCAATATTATTTTGTTTATACATGCTTCCTCTTGGGCATATTATCCAAAAAAATTATGTCTCATTTCACTTTTACGCTGGTGACACACAGATATACCTTCCCATCAGTTCCTCTGATCCTATTGCATTGAATTCAGTAAATTAATGTCTTCAGGACATAAAAAAATGGATGTGTAAAAACTTCCTTCAGCTGAATTCTGACAAAACTGAAGTGCTTGTCATTGGATCAAAGCACATGACAAAACAAATTACTCCTTCTCTAGGACCTTTTCCATTTCTAGACTGTGTAAAAGCTGTTGCAAAAAACCTTGGTGTTTGGTTTGACAGTAATTTAAGCTTTGAGCGTCACATCACAAAGCTTATACAATCTTGTTATTATCACATCAGAAATATTTCAAAGAAAAGTTCCATCCTAACACTTAAAGACACAGAGACCATTGTGCATGCTTTCATTTCCTCACGCCTTGATTACTGCAATAGTCTCTTTTCTTGTCTTGACCAAAAAACGCATTAATCTTCAAATTGTTCAGAATTCAGCTGCCAGGCTTCTTACCAAAACTAAGAGCCGTGACCACATCACTCCTGTCATTGCACTGGCTCCCAGTAAGCTTTAGAATTGACTATGAGATTCTTTTGATTACTTTTAAAGCTCTGAATGGCCTGTCTCCCAAGTATGTAGCTGACTTTTAAAGCTCTGAATGGCCTGTCTCCCAAGTATGTAGCTGGCCTACTGGTACCTTATACACCTGCACACACTTTAAGATCTTCTGGTTGTGTTTTTTTTGGGAATTCCCAAGGTTAATGTAAGAAAAAATAGGAAGAAGGATGGATCCAAAAATAATAATCCTTTTATTTGGTGATAGGCAGCGTTCTAAGTAATTCCAGTAATAAGCAGTAACGAAGCATGTGAAACATACTCCGGATTCACTGGAGTCAGAGTGAATACTTAACCTCGGTCTCTTCCCATTTATACTGTTTCAAGGTATTACCTTCAACTGTAATGTTGGCTCAAGGTTTGGTGGCCATTTGTTCATATGATAACGAAGTCAATCTCTTATTGCCTGAGATAGTCCTCCATGGCCTATCCCCATCACAATGCTACAATTGTTTACACCTCAAGATCAGATTCTTGGCTCTCAGAGACAAAAGACTGTAGACCTCTAAAATAGTTCACTAGGAATTTCATATTCTTAATACGCGTATTGCTGCCAAACTCAAAAAAAAATTGGGCTCAGTAACACGTTATTACGTGATATCACGTTATTTCATGATACAGAATTATCACGTTATTTCATGATACTAAATTATCATGAAATAACGTGAAATTATCACGTTATTTCATGATAATTATCACGTTATTCGTGATATTATCACGTTATTTCATGATACAAAATTATCACGTTATTTCATGATAGGGAATTATCAGTAATTTCATGATACCTGAAAATTGCATCCAAATGCAGTAGGCCTACTTTTCGCCGTATGTTGTACACAGACAGACAGGTGGACACAAAGACACTGACTCTGAAAATACAATTGTAGGCCTATATAATATTTTAATGACAAATAAAGTTATCATAAGCGGGGATCAAACCGAGCTATGGGAGGGGGAACCTTATGGATCTGCGAGCGCTCCCACTGGAAAGCGCTTACTGGGGTGTTTTTGATTTTCTTTTCTTTTTGTGTTATTGCATTATTGGCATGCTGTTATTATGTTCTCTGTTGATAAAGGGGTACTGTATGCTTGCGCAGTTGCAATGTATAGGTTCTAAACATAAGTCAATGTCTTGATTGATTGTTAACCGTGATTTGGTTACCGTGCGTAAAAGTCGGGGTTCGCCTCTGACGAAACAGGATCTAATGACAGTATGTTATATTGCCTAGTTTGTGGACCTTGTCGCTGTTTATTTTCAGTTTGATCAGTGTTTTGTTTGACTATTGTAGCTCCAGATAGTAAGATAATGCGCGGCTCTCCCTAGGTCAACCTCTCTCCTAGATATTGCTTTAACCAGGCAATTCCGAAAATGCAGCGCATGATGTAGCCTAAACTTTATTGAGGATTTCGTGCAAGCGTAGGCCTATTCACCGAAATTAATAAGTCCCAGTTCACCGTTGTGCATAACATTCAGCCAGAGGTCCGGAAGAGAGAGAGAGAGAGAGAGAGAGAGAGAGAGAGAGAGACATTGTGAAATTGTAAGGTCAGTGCTTGCTTCCCATTACATTCAAAAGTCCACAAAGCCTTTACTGAACTCAGGAGTAGATTTATCATCCGTTTTGCGATGGCGCTATCCGTTTTCAGGCGCTATTTCCACACAAAGACTGTGTTGGCCAACGCAGTCTTATTTACAGAGAGGACGCAGTGCCTGAAAACGCAAAGCTGCGCTTGAGGGAGGGGAGTGGGATGGGATGGCCAGGCCTAGTGCAAACTGCATCCCATCCCATACTAAGACTGCCGGTAAGAGCGCGCCTATATTTTGACGGTATTTGTGTGAGGCAAATACCGTCTCCTCAAAGCAGGTCTAAACCAAGCGCAAATCCTTTTGTGTTAAAATTTACTTTGTTTAATGACAGCAGTGATCCGGATAAGAGGAAGACAGGAACATGTTTGGGAGCAGATAGATGTTTGCCTCGAGAATTACTCTTTTCTAATTAAGCTAAGAAGAACTCATCCGACGATACAAATTAAACAGCAATAGGCTACACACATTACTCAATTACTGATTGTAATCAAAGATGACTTCACATTCCATCCCAACACATGTTGAACTACAAGAAGCCATGTTTCAGTCTGCTTTGAATTTATTTCCCTTGTCGTTATTTTTAATAAATTCCAGTCTAACATTAATTTAAGTATCTGCCAGTTATTTCTTACAAAACAGATCAAATAGCCTAGGGATACATCATATACGGGCGCATGTTTGCGTTTAGAGGCACGCTAATTTTGCACTAAAGGGCGGGGTAAGCGCTGTTTGCCTTATCTGTTTGTGGATTGATAAATACATCGCAAAACAAGGAAGCACTGCGTGCGCTATTACGGTTATCGCATAAACAGACGCAGCGCAAATAGCCTAGTCTTAAATGAGGGCCTCAGAATCAGACGCGCCGTTGCGCAGACTGGAGAACGACCTCTTCAGGACCTCTGACTGAATGTTATGCACGACGGTGAACTGGGACTTATTCATTTCGGTGAATAGGCCTATGCTACTTGCACGAAATCCTCAATAAAGTTTAGGCTACATCATGCGCTGCATTTTCGGAATAACCTGGTTAAAGCAATATCTAGGAAGAGAGGTTGACCAAGGGAGAGCCGCGCATTATCTTACTATCTGGAGCTACAATAGTCAAACAAAACACTGATCAAACTGAAAATAAACAGGGACAAGGTCCACAAACTAGGCAATATAACATACCTTCATTAGATCCTGTCGCGTCAGAGGCAAACCCCGACTGTTATGCACGGTAGCCAAATCACGGTTAACAATCAATCAAGACATTGACTTATGTTTACAACCTATACATTGCAACTGCGCAAGCATACAGTACCCCTTTATCAACAGAGAACATAATAACAGCATGCCAATAACGCAATAACATAAAAAGAAAAGAAAATCAAAAACACCCCAGTAAGCCTTCCCTGCGGGAGTGCGCTCGCAGCTCCAAGGTTCCCCCTCCCATAACTCGGTTTGATCCCTGCTTATGATAACTTTATTTGTCATTAAAATATTATATAGGCCTACAATTGTATTTTCAGAGTCAGTGTCTGTGTGTCCACCTGTCTGTCTGTGTACAACATACGTCGAAAAGTAGGCCTACTGCATTTGGATGCAATTTTCAGGTATCATGAAATTACGTGATAATTCCCTATCATGAAATAACGTGATAATTTTGTATCATGAAATAACGTGATAATATCACGAAATAACGTGATAATATCACGAAATAACGTGATAATTATCATGAAATAATGTGATAATTATCATGAAATAACGTGATAATTTCACGTTATTTCATGATAATTTAGTATCATGAAATAACGTGATAATTCTGTATCATGAAATAACGTGATAATATCACGTAATAACGTGTTACTGAGCCCAATTTTTTTTTTTAGTTTGGCAGCAATACACTTCCGTACTTAAAACATGAAATCTTACATTAACCTTAAAATAATTCAGTGTCAGGGCACCTAGGCTATGGAATGATCTGCCTAATGACATCAGATCAGCCAAGTCTCTGTCATCTTTTAAGTCCCTCCTGAAAACGCACCTTTATAGGAAAGCCTTTCCTGATTAAGCTATATTTTGTATAAGTTTTTTGCTAAGTTTTATTTTAGTGTTAAGTTATTTCTTAAGTTTTATTTCCTTTTTTTTTTGTAGTTTTTTGTAGCTTTTGTAGTTTTATTTTAGTATTAAGTCCTATTTTAGTTTATTTTCCCCTTTTTATAGCTTGATTTAAGTGATAAGCCTTATTTTTTTTAATATAAGTTTCAATTTAGTTGTTTAATTGTTCAGCACTTTGTAACGTTGGTTTTGAAAAGCGCTATACAAATAAATTGTTATTATTAATATATAAAAGATTTAACATGTCAAATCGCTGTTTCAGAGTTTTAGAATGTTGCAGGTTTTTAGACTGTTGCAGCTTGTCTTGTTGCAGATCTTTGGTCTGGAGCTACCTTTAGCAGTCTGAGCTTTTAGCTCAGCAGTTAGAGCGTTCGACTCCCATGCCGTAGGTTTGTTGTTGCTGATCGGAGAGGCGGGTTCGAGATCGGTGTGGAGTGCAGACCGCCCCCGGCTACATAAGTTAAGCTCTTAGGCTATGTTCAGACTGCACTCCAAATCTGATTTTTAGCATATCTGATCAACATCAGATCTCTCTATCGACCGTGTTCACATTGCTTGTCATATCGGATCTCCATGTCCGCTAATCACCTGCCATATCCAGGTGGGTTACTATGGTACCCTAACGCATCATGCCCACAAATAATAAACAAAACCGCGGAGGGTAGAATGTTGGTTGTTTCTCTCTCAGATGGTTAAGTGGGGCCGTAGCACACAGCTACAAGTAACAAGGAAGTATCAGAGATGGAAGAATAAAGTTACTCATCTTTATTTCAGTGCATCAATGCAGTCCAGCACAGCTGTTAGTTGCCTTTCTGATGCGTGGTTGAAAACTTTCACTGACGTTGCTTTCCACACGCGAGGTAAGCCTTGCTTTCCACACGCGAGGTAAACTCCAACTTGCGGCAAATCCATAACGCGCACTGACACGTTGTTATAGCAAACGACACTGTTTTTTAAAAGTAGAACATTGACATTGATCTCTCACTTCCGTCCATCTGCATTCCACGTGTTGATGTTTGTGTCACGTGACAAATGACGCAAGTGACACGGTGAAATCTTATCCCATGTGGAAAAGCTGTTCAGATCGCAGCATATCCGATATGAATCGCAATTGACACCACATGGGTATGTAGGGCGTAACAGATTCGGAAAAATCGGAATTCATGTGGATTTCTGCTGTTCAGACCACCCGAAATCAATTCTAGATACAATCTGGATATGAAAAAATCGGATTTGGGATGCCAATCTGAACGAGGCCTTAGAGTACCCTATTATTCCCTCACCCTCTCCTTAGTTCTCTTACACCTCTTTTCCACTGCCACGAACCAGGTGCTAGTTCTGAGCTGGTGCTTGTGCCAGTTCGGTGCTGGTGCTACCTGTCGATTATCCTAAAACCAGTTTGCTTTCCCACCGGCTGAGAGCCGGTGCTAGTGCTGCGTTGCTACGTCAGTGCCCAAGCCTGTTACCCTAGTAACGCCACAATGGGCTACTGCTAAACTATCGTCGCTGATAAAAAGTAAAATTAACGGTGAACTGTAGCTTCGTAGTTAGCAGATATGCATTTAGTTGATTTCCCTCAAATATTTTTATATTAGATGAGGTTGTACATGTACAATCTTAAAATCCTGTTATTTTAACCTAAGAATATGTGTGCTGCGATTTTGAAGTTGTCTGCCCATACGCGTGGGAACATAGAGGGGCTGCGTACGCTGCAGCCCCCTATGTCAGAGCGTTAGCCCCCCCTGGAGGGGGCTGCGATTAGGCTAGATATTTATCGATTCACTCCAAATCAATCATTACATTTCATACATGACTTGTATAAAGCAGAGTGCAAAACTAAACTAAGGAGGCTCGTAGGACAACTGACACAACAGGTAGGCTGCGTATCAGAATTCCTGAGAAGCGTGATCAATGGTCCGGACCTTGTTTTAGGCTATCAAGCATAGAAAGTTCCGCATTTTTATCCGACCCTTCCTAAATGAAAACAAAAATATGTATACATCCACTAATAGACTAACTACTGTGTCCAATAGTTCAGAAAGCTCTAGTGGACAGGCTGACCCATATAGTCCAGCTATTAACAAGAGAATGCCTCCTCCTAACCTCCTCAACGTTGACAGCAATTCTCTGAGAGCGCACTGTTCGGTCAGGTCTGACAGCAGTTTGGAAGGCCAGTGTGGCCACGAAAAAGAGGAAAAGATCTGTTCTCAAAATTGGCTATCAAAAACTTATAGGCCTACTCTTAGTTCTAATGTTTTTTTTTCGCATTTTGCAAAGTAGCTATCACCATTTAATAACAGATTCATCTCGATTATTAACCAAAGACAAGACAATGTAACCTGTTATGTCTTGAATGGATAAAGTTCATTATTCGTGAGCGTTCACCACCAAAATATAATCATGTGTTTCTTGTCCTCATAGCCTATCTGCACTGTCCGACAATTTCTGTAGGCTGCAGAACTTTACTTTTCAATGTATTTTGCGCACAGACAGACAAGACAAACGTCCACAAACATATAACATATCAACATGTGCCACTGGTTGGATCGAATAAGTTAGTAGAAATATTTTTGCTTTAACCAAGCTACCACTACAACTAATCTAATTTGGAATGAGTGAAAGCAAGCGAGAGAAAGAGAGAGAAATACCGGTATGTTGGGTTGAGAAATGAGAGCGAAGCAGTGGAGATAGAAGACGTGCGCAGGGGTCTCCGACTAAACGATAACATTCTCCCCGTCACTGCGCTTTATTTGAGGTTCTCTTCGGCCTCGTTCAGATTGGCACCCAATTCCGATTTTTTGCATATCCAGATTGTATCTAGAATTGATTTCGAGTGGTCTGAACAGCAGAAAATCACATGAATTCGGATTTTTCCGAATCTGTTACGCCCTACATACTCATGTGGTGTCAATTGCGATTCATATCGGATATGCTGCGATCTGAACAGCTTTTTCACATGGGATAAGATTTCACCGTGTCACTTGATGTTTGTGTCACGTGACAAATGACGCAACACGTGAAATGCAGATGGACGGAAGTGAGAGATCAATGTTAATTCTCCTTTTAAAAAACAGTATCGTTTGCTATAACAACATGTCAGTGCGCGTTATGGATTTGCCGCAAGTTGGAGTTTACCTCACGCGTGGAAAGCAAGGTTTACCTCGCGTGTGGAAAGCAACGTCAGTGAAAGTTTTCAACCATGCATCAGAAAGGCAACTAACAGCTGTGCTGGACTGCATTGATGCACTGAAATAAAGATGAGTAACGCTATTATTCCATCTCTGATACTTCCTTGTTACTTGTAGCTGTGTGCTACGGCCCCACTTAACCATCTGAGAGAGAACATTCTACCCTCCGCGGTTTTGTTTATTATTTGTGGGCATGATGCGTTAGGGTACCACAATAACCCACGTGGATATGGTAGGTGATTAGCGGACATGGAGATCCGATATGACAAGCAGTGTGAACGCGGTCGATAGAGAGATAAGATGTTGATCCGATATGCAAAAAATCAGATTTGGAGTGCAGTCTGAACATAGCCTTAGATATACCCTACCTAGGCTATCTATGTTACACGGAAAACTTAGGTTACTGAGAAGACAAAAAACAGGTGGAGATTCTGTTTGGCAGGCTATAGCCTATTTTAAAAGACCCTTGCAAAAGTAGGCTTGACTTGTCTTTTCGTGCTTTGTCTCTAAATGACGATGGATGTTGAACAGATATAGACAAACAATACAGACAACAATCACTCATCACTTCTAGATCGACATTGTAGGGGCTATTGTATGGCGTTAGTGGTGTGCGCAGTCAGCAGAAGAACTGCACTGCGACTCATCTCCTGGAAAAATGTTTGGCACATTAGGGTATAGGCCTACCTGCTGTCGTACTAGAATACGCACCCTACAATAGCCAATGGTTATTCAACAGCAGAGATAGACAAACTTTTTCTGATGTTGGCTATTAAAAAAAAAAAAAAAAAAAAATGACGTCACATTTAACGGCCCAGCCCCCAGCCCCGCCTACACAAAACACCTTCCCGCGTCCCGCATCTATACTCAAAACATTAGCAAGCTAAGCAAACTTTCAGCACCAGACGTAACTGGTTCTTGTTTCTGGGTCCAGTCTTCAGTTGGTGCTGAGTTGGAACCAGTTTTCCAGAGCTAGAGCCAAGTTTATTTGTGTGGAAAACCAAAGAACTGGTTCAAGATTTGGCACTGGCTCCAAACCAGCACTGGAACCACCTCGGTGGAAAAGGGGTATTAGTGGAATTTGCACAAACTGAGAATGTCATTGTACTGTAAGCGTGAATGATAATTAAATATCCTTCCTTCCATTCATCCATCCAATCAAGAGTGTGATCTTGTAAGTGCATACTGTAGATTGTGCATTCCTAGTAGTTTAAGCGACTGGGAAAAGAGATACTCTCAGAAGAGCTGGGTCTTTAAGAATTTCTTGCAGGTGGAGAGAGTGTCTGTTGTTCGTCTTTGGAAGGTTATTTCACCGGTGTTGAACAATGTATGAGCTTGGAAACTCAACTGTATCCCCCACATGCTAGCTGAGTCGAACTTTTTTCCTTTAGTGAATTAACGTTGAATGGTTAGGCTACAATATACCATGGAGATCTTCAGATATTAACTCTACATTTCATTGTGCAAACTAGGGTTGTTAATGAATAATCGATTATCGAATAAAATTAATTTATTGCGCATTAGAGCAGCTTCATCTTCCGGTACGCTATTGCGCAACAACGAGGAGAGGTGAAGGAGGTTAGGAGGAGAATAGCAGTGTGGGACCATTTCTCAAGAAACATGGGCCTATAGCTTATAAATTTCAATGTAATTACAGTGACACTGTTACCTACCAACGTCATTTAAAAGGCGGTCTAATACTGGAGAACTGTTCTCATATCAGCTAGTTTGGCAAAAAGTATTTGCGCATTGCCTAGTCGCGATGTTTTCTCCGATGTGAAGGGAAACAGGCATGCTGTTGATAAATTGGTTACTGCTTATTAGGCCTACGTAATTTGAGAAAAAAAATGTTATTCGTTATTTAACGTAGCCTACTTGGCTACTGAAGGCTATTACAGAGCGCGTCAATTTTTTATAATAATTGTCTCTGCCTCGGAAAGCATGAACTTGTGATCCACTGGAATATGCATACCTGTGTGCCTTGCTCGCCCGCCCTCTCGTCCTGAGTTTGAACAAAACTATGTGAAAGTTCTTCCTATCACCAGCTGTTATCCGTTGGCAATTTTGGTCAGAAAAGTTCCATATTTCGTCGTGCATTCAAAAATGCTCATGATAGCCTATGCTGCATTCAAAACATTGTGACAAATCTAGCCAAGAGCTGGATTCTTATTTCACAATCTGGGACGTCATTAAGCTCTGGATAAAAGTACAGTCGAAAAAAATATTTAACAGCATAAACAAAAGCTACATTAGAGCTCTAATAACTGACGGTCAATTCCTTCACGAAATCCCTAAACATCGCAACCAGGTCGGTTGATGTGGTGCAAGTTCGCACCTTAATGCACACTGATCCTTTTGCTCTCATGCTGCGGAAGGCCAAAATGCTGTATTCCCTTAATAACTTTGGAGAAATATAAATCATTTTATGTGCTTGACATTAATTTGCGTGGGGAAGATGGGCGCAAACCCATGTATGTAGACTATGGCTCTGAAAGTGGGCAAATGACGTCTTTTTTTCCGCAAATAATCGATTAACTGTTTGTTAACTTTCTGAATAATCGAACATGAACATTTCTGAAAAGTCCCAACCCTAGTGCAAACTTTTAAAATTCTGACTTGGTTACCTTGTAGAAGTAAAAGTTTGACAGGGCTTGTAGAAGTTTGACAGGGCTCAGACAGTGCATGGTTGTTTCTCGCGAAAAGAAATTTGACAGCTGGGTGTAGGGGGCGGTGAAGTGACGCGGCAGTAGGTAGGCCTCAATATTATTATTTTTTTTATGAAATAGGGTAGGCCTATGCCTGTTTTGTGAAATTTTATAGGCTATATTAGGGAACGGAAAAAAACGTTATTAACCGGTTTTGGGGATTTCAAAAAAGCGTTTCTGTTCCGGAACAGTTGAAGACCATTTAGTTTTCCTTTCTGTTTCCGTTCCTCATAAAATTCTGTTAGTTTCCGGTTTTCGTTTTCGTTCTTTGAACCAGTTCGGAGCCCTGTACTCATGCAAGCTTTATTTGTATTTTATGTACGTATAGATTTTTAACCTTGACATTTAAACTCTTTTTGGCAATGGGAGTGGTTATATTTAACAACAGTAATGAAAAGCCAAATGAGATATTGTCTGTTTTTCACTTTTTGTGTGTCAGGTTAGGCTAGGGTTGCCACATTTGAATTGTGAAAATCCGGGACACCCAGCCATGTTTGTCTTTTTTTTGTGGGGGGGCTAATGGCTAATGAAAAAATAAATTAAAGCTAATGGCTAATGAAAAAATAAATTAAAAAAAATAATAAGAAGAAGAAAATCAGACCAACGCACATGTCGCCTACCTCGGTGCTCGGGCCCTACGATGCTTGCGCAATGGCTTTCTCTACACTGTATCAAGCTGCAGTAGACTTTGTAGGTAGCCTGATCTTGATCTTTTTTTCTGAGATGGCCTCTTCGTTCATGATTGAATCAGGCTGAGCACTTAAACTTTCAGGCTAGACCTAACAGGTTTAGGCGATTTTACGCGCTGAGGAATAATTTTTAGGACGTTCTGTGTTGTTTCACAACTGTCGGAAAATGCCCACGGAGATCGCTAAAACGCATGACAATAATACAAAGAAACTTACTCCTATTCATACCTTTATGCTTTTCGTGAACATGGTTTGAGTCTCTGAGGAAGAGAAATATTTGCTTGTTCTAGTTCAGCGAGTCCCACAGTGGTCGATCACAATGATAAATCTGACAGTCAGGTAATCTAGCCTATTTATGGTCATAGTCCGCCTATTTATAAAATTGAAAAGGTAGACTGCCTATACTTCAATTTTGCGTGACTAATTAATGCTACCAGTGAGGCCTATACAGGCTATCCTGTAACTCACGATCACTCGCTCCATTAAATGCAGGAGACTCCCAGAGATTCGCACAGTCTTGGCATGTCAAATAACCAATCACATAAAATCAAGCCTGCGCATAGGCTACAGCATCCCACGGCAAGACTTGGCCAATCTAAAATAGAGGCAGGGAACACTACAGTAGAACAGTAGGCTAGGTAGGCTAGTAGGCTTATATAGGTTTGTTAAGAGGTGAAACTAATGAATATGCGAAGAACATTTTCACAAAAAAACGGGACAATATGCGTCCCGGGAAGAATTATCAATTTTCCAGGACAGACGCACCAAAAACGGGACAATCCCGGGAAATAGAGTACATGTGGCAACACTAGGTAAGGCCCATCACATTACATTGCAAAGAGACTTATTTTCATTAGTCTATATGCGTGGGACTAGGCTATTTCTTTCTGTGTCAAATTTAAAGGTTATTATGTGTCAACAGTTACTGCAAGAGTTTGGGTGGAACAGTGGACAAATAAACCCAATTTATAAGACGCGAGATACAGCAGTTATTAGAGTGCATTGAAAATGCACTCTATTGTTCTTCTTATCTTCTTCTTATTATTAGAGTGCATTGAAAATGCACTCTATTGTTCTTCGTTTTCTTCTTCTTATTATTATTATTATTTTTCTTCCACGCACCTAATTTGGCATCAACCATTTAACTTAGAAACCTCATTCAACTTTCATCATATAGATCATACTTGATAGTTTATTGCTATGTCTTTTCATCTTTGTAACTTTTATACTTTTTCAGCTATGGCTTATAAACTTTTAATAATTTTTACATAGACTTAACATTAGCAACCTAGCAACTGCATAGCAACCACTTCAAATATCCTAGCAACTGCCTAGCAACCACATAGCAACCACTTCCACACTTAAAACTTAGCAACCACCATGGCAACTGACTTGATTTACCTAGCAACCACCCTAGCAACCACTTCACCTACCCTAGCAACAGCCTATCAATCATCTTAGCTACCTAACAACAACTTAGCAACCACTTCCACAGACTACAATCCTCTCACATAAGACTACAGATTTAGTTCAACTTCCGGATGTCATCAACTATGCGTCCTCTCAGCCGGTTCCTGTCCGCAACTGTTTCAAATTAAAAGTCCTCATCATACCAATTTGATGGAAAATGATTTTACTATTCAACTGTTCAACCATTTCAACTGTAAACTGTCATCAACTATGACTCTTACCATCTGTATCCTCTGACCACAACTATTCCAAAATGAAAGTCCTCAGTGGCAGTATGGCTAGTTAGCATGCTAGTTAGCTTAGTTAGCATGCTAATTAGCATTTTTGTTATTTGATGCTATTCAACTCAGCTAAGTTGTGTGATCATCATGCTAGCATTATCAACATGTTAGCATAGTTAGCATGCTAATTAGCATTTTTGGTTTTTCATGCAGTTCAACTCAGCTAAGTCTTCTGATCATCATGTAAATATTATTAGCATGCTAGTTAGCATTGTTAGCATGCTAATTAACATTTTGTTTTTTGATGCTATTCAACTCAGCTATGTCTTCTGATCATCATGCTGGCATTATTAGCATTTTAGCTAGCATAGTTAGCATATTAATCAACATTTTGTTAATTGATGCTATTAAACTCAGCTAATTTGTGGTCATCATGGTAACATAATTAACATGTTAGTTAGCGTAGTTAGAATGTTAACATATATGATATTGTCATATGGTTCAAACTTTTCAACTAATTAACTATTCAACCATTCCAACTGTCAATCATCCAATTATGCCTCCAGTCATCTAAATTGTTGCGATTATATTTACTGAAATGATTTGCAACACAATCCACTAAAACAGCAACTGCATTTTCAATGCACTCGTAATTTCTCTGAAATTACATTCTCTAGTTATAGGTTATTATTCTTTAACGCAACTAATTCAGCTCTAACCGCTCAACGTAGAAACTTCATTCAAACTGCGTTGCGAAGGTCTTACTGTTCACTTGTGTGCTTTGTAACTTTCAACTTTGTAACTTTTATACTTTTAAAACTATGACTATTTTCAACTTTTAAAACTTTCCCCATTGACTTAACATTGAGCTGTTTAGAGTGAGGCTAGAGTGGGTGATGTCATAGTGGGGCCTTAGCCAATCATCTTACGGATATGCAAATTTTCACCTGGTGATAACCAATCACTGGCGACCTGCTTCAACCCATACAGTCTATGGCTTCAACTGTCATTTTTTAAACTATAGGGCATTTAAACTGCTCAACTATTCAACTGTCAATCAATTCAACTGTGAACTGTCATCAACTAACTCCTGTCAACTGTTTCCTCTGGCCACAACTATTTCAAAATAAAAGTCCTCAGTGACGGGATGGCTAGTTAGCATGCTAGCTAGCTTAGTTAGCATGCTAATTAGCATTTTCTGTTTTTGATGTTATTCAACTCAGCTAAGTCTTGTGATCATCATGCTAGCATTATTAGCATGTTAGCTTAGTTAGCATGCTAATTAGCATTTTTGTTTTTGGTGCTATTCAACTCAGTTAAGTCTTGTGGTCAATATGCTAGCACTATTAGCATGCTAGCTAGCATGGCTAACATGCTAATTAGCATTTTTAGTTTTTGATACTATTCAACTCGTTTAAGTCTTGTGGTCATCATGGTAGCACTATTAGCATGCTAGCTAGCATGCATGGCCAACATGCTAGTTAGCATTTTTGTTTTTTGATGCTATTCAACTCAGCTATGTCTTCTGATTATCATGCTAGCATTATTAGCATTCTAGCTAACATGGTTAGCAAGCTAATCAGCATTTTTGCTTTTTGATGCTATTCAACTAAGCTAAGTCTTGTTATCATGCTAGTCAACTTAACTGTCATGTGGTTCAAACTTCTCATCTAATTAACTGTTCAACCATTTCAACTGTCAGTTATCCAATTATGCCTCCAGTCATCTAAAAAAATCCACTAAAAACAGCAACTGCATTTTCAATGCACTCGTAATTTCTCTGAAATTGCATTCTCTAGTTATTATTTTTCTTCCACGCACCTAATTTGGCATCAACCATTTAACTTAGAAACCTCATTCAACTTTCATCATATAGATCATACTTGATAGTTTATTGCTATGTCTTGTCATCTTTGTAACTTTTATACTTTTTCAGCTATGGCTTATAAACTTTTAATAATTTTTACATAGACTTAACATTAGCAACCTAACAACTGCATAGCAACTACTTCAAATATCCTAGCAACTGCCTAGCAACCATGTAGCAACCACTTTCATACTTTCAACTTAGCAACCACCATGGCAACTGACTTGATTTACCTAGCAACCACCCTAGCAACCACTTCACCTACCCTAGCAACAGCCTATCAATCATCTTAGGTTCCTAACAACAGCTTAGCAACCACTTCCATAGACTACAATCCTCTCACTTAAGACTACAGATTCAGTTCAACTTCCGGATGTCATCAACTATGCGTCCTCCCAGCTGGTTCCTGTCCGCAACTGTTTCAAATTAAAAGTCCTCATCATACTAATTTGATGGAAAATGATTTTACTATTCAACTGTCCAACCATTCCAACTGTGAACTGTCATCAACTATGACTCCTGTCAACTGTTTCCTCTGGCCACAACTATATCAAAATAAAAGTCCTCAATGGCGGGATGGCTAGTTAGCATGCTAGTTAGCATAGTTAGCATGCTAATTAGCATTTTTGGTTTTTGATGCTATTCAACTCAGCAAAGTCTTCTGATCATCATGCTATCATTATTAGCATGTTAGCATAGTTAGCATGCTAATTAGCATTTTTGGTTTTTCATGCAATTCAACTCAGCTAAATCTTCTGATCATAATGCTAATATTATTAACATGCTAGCTAGCATGGTTAACATGCTAATTAGCATTTTTGTTTTTTGATGCTATTTAACTCAGCTAATTTGTGGTCATCATGGTAACATAATTAACATGTTAGTTAGCATAGTTAGAATGTTAACATATATGATATGCTAGTCAACTTAACGGTCATATGGTTCAAACTTTTCAACTAATTAACTATTCAACCATTCCAACTGTCAGTCATCCAATTATGCCTCCAGTCATCTAAATTTGTTGCGGTTATATTTACTGAAATGATTTGCAACACAATCCACTAAAACAGCAACTGCATTTTCAATGCACTCGTAATTTCTCTGAAATTACATTCTCTAGTCTTCTTATTATTATTTTTCTTCCACGCACCTAATTTGGCATCAACCATTTCACGTAGAAACCTCATTCAACCTTCATCATATAGATCATACTTCATAGTTTATTGCTATGTCTTTTTTACTTTGTAACTTTTATACTTTTGAAACTATGACGATTTTAAACTTTTTAAAATTTCCCATAGCCTTAACATTAGCAGCCTAGCAACTGTATAGCAACCACTTCAAATATCCTAGCAACTGCCTAGCAACCACTTCCACACTTGAAACTTAGCAACCACCATGGCAACTGACTTGATTTACCTAGTAACCACCCTAGCAACCACTTCACCTACCCTAGCAACAGCCTATCAATCATCTTAGGTACCTAACAACAACTTAGCAACCACTTCCACAGACTACAATCCTCTCACATAAGAATACAGATTTAGTTCAACTTCCGGATGTCATCAACTATGCGTCCTCTCAGCCGGTTCCTGTCCGCAACTGTTTCAAATTAAAAGTCCTCATCATACTAATTTGATGGAAAATTATTTTACTATTCAAACTATTCAACTGTTCAACCATTCCAACTGTGAACTGTCATCAACTATAAGTCCTGTCAACTGTTTCCTCTGGCCACAACTATTTCAAAATAAAAGTCCTCAGTGGGGGGGATGGCTAGTTAGCATAGTTAGCATGCTAATTAGCTTTTTTGGTTTTTGATGCTATTCAACTCAGCTAAGTCATGTGATCATCATGCTAGCATTATTAGCATGTTAGCTTAGCTAGCATGCCCATTTAGCATTTTTGGTTTTTGATGCTATTCAACTCAGCTGTCCTCTGATCATCATGCTAGCATTATTAACATTCTAGCTAGCATGATTAACATGCTAATTAACATTTTAATTTTTGATGCTATTCAACTCAGCTAAGTCCTCTGATCATCATGCTTTAGTAGAATTCTAGCTAGCGTAGTTAGCATATTAATCAACATTTTTGTTAATTGATGCTATTCAACTCAGCTAATTTGTGGTCATCATGTTAACATAATTATAATGTTAGTTAGCATAGTTAGAAGGTTAACATATATGATAATTTATGCTAGTTAACTTAACTGTCATACGGTTCAAACTTCTCAACTAATTAACTATTCAACCATTCCAACTGTCAATCATCCAATTATGCCTCCAGTCATCTAAATGTGTTGTAATTATATTTCCTGAAATGATTTGCAACAAAATCAACTAAAAACAGCAACTGCATTTTCAATGCACTCGTAATTTCTCTGAAATTACATTCTCTAGTTTATTGTAGTCTTCGCTGGGATGGGAATGATGTGAGGGGTCATACAATGAAATGGGTGACTCCTCAATCAAACGATCCTACATCATTCCAAGACCTGCACGAGTTACCCGACTGCACAAACGTCAGCATCCATAGCTGAATGGACCTGGATTAATTATCTACTTCTGGCTTTGAATATTTTGATATTCACCATAAGAATCCTCATCTGAACTGCAGTTGTGCGAACCATACGTAAGCAAAGAAAGATACAAATATTGTAGATTAATTCTGTGTACCTCATAAAAGCCTGTGCAGGTTGCCAACTTGGTTTAATCAGCATCTTGAGTGAAAATGGTAATGTATAGATTCCCTTCTTCCATGCTGCCTCAGCCTTTTTGGTCTCTGTGTGTGTCTGAATTTGGTGTTATCTAGTTTGAAAGACACAAGAATATCTGCGTTTTATTTTATTCTGATGTTATATTTAGTGAAGTTAAGATATATAGACAATGTCATTTTTAGATATTTAGACATTATTTATATTTAGAAAATGTCAGTTTTTGAGACAAATGCTTTCCCTTTATTTAATGATTTCCTTTCTATATGTTTTTCTTCAAATGTGCTGCATTTATTTACAAATATGTCTTTATTTTACAAATGAACGGACTGAACAAAAGCAAGCTCCGCCTATTTAGAAAATGACATTTTTGAGACAAATGCTTTCCCGTGCTTTATTTAATGATTTCCTTTTTATATGTTTTTCTTCAAATGTGCTGCATTTATTTACAAATATGTCTTAGTTTACAAATAAACTTACTGAACAAGAGCAAGCTCCGCCTCATACCTCACCATATAGAATAAAGATTTTTGCGTAGAGCCTGATGGGGGTGGAATAAACATCTAACCAGAGAAAATAATACAGAAACATGTTTGATTCTTTAAGTAACTGAACCACAGTTCAGTTTTATGAATTACTGTAAATACTTGATCATCCACCTTGGTGGATGTTATCTCTTTTATAATTATTTCTCTTGTCACCTCTATCTTTCTTTCATAAAGACCATAACCCTAGTTCCAGTTTCAAGAATCTTGTATCAAATATGCAGCATAATGTCAGCTGCATCTAGGCCATATAACCACAGTTAAATATAGATAACTAGCCTGACCACAGGGCCATCGCCACATGTCACCAAAAAGTTTGGTGTACTTTTTCTAGTGCTGCAGCCTAGAAATATGAGGACGTCAAAATAAAAACCTCCTTTGCCGATCACTCCACAATTCCTTCTTCTTCTCTACCATTTTTTCCCATTTTTCTTGGTTCAAATTACCTACATAAATAAACTGTTCCAAAACGTGGGATTCCTGCATCCAACGCCCACTACACACATGGTTTGGGGCTGGGGGCTTTTAGCTTCTACTCTCCCTGCCAGGCTTTTTAGGGAGATAGGAGTGTCCTCATAACAGAAGTGGCTTTGTGCAAAGCATGGCTGCAAGAGGTGTGGGAATCATGCCAATTATAAATAGATGATCTCAATCTGACTCATGGGCTACGTTCACACAGCAGGGCTAAATGCTCAATTCCGATCTTTTTGTGGGATCCGATCTTTTTGAGAGGTCGTTCACACTGCCAGTAAAATGTGACATGTATGCGACTTGTACATCTCCAGTATGAACTTCAAACGCAACAAACCACCAAACCTAGGTCTGTGCTGTTCGAAAATCTTTCATTTCATGCGAAATATATTGCTGTTAGAAGGCTCGTGCAGCAGGACTATGCTTAAACTTACTCCGGTATATTGCTTTAACACTCCAAATATTTGACTGCATCCAGGGTTAGGGAACATCTTGTGCCATTAAAATCTGCCAATGAAGCCTGAGGATGACTTCAAAAGTAAACAAAAAGTAAACAAAGGTAACAGTCATACACTATTTTATTTTACCCAATAAATGTTATTTAACTGCAACTGTTGTTCTGTGTTTCTTTCTCTTTAATGCACTGGTATTACAGGGTGAGAGTCCAATAGGATTGCTATTTTAAAATCCTATAGGATAAGTCCAATAAGAATTAAAATCCTATAGGAAATGAAATCCTATAGGAAATAAAATCCTATTAGAATAAAAATCCAATCGGATTGTGGTGATTTCCTATGCGTTTTAGACTCTTATACGATTCCTATAGGATATTTTTGTTCCAAAATATGATAGGAATAATCCTATAGGATTTCTATCAGAATTTTTTCGGATTTTTTTTTGGTAAGGGAGCCTCGAATGACATAGGACTATTATAGGCTGTCCGCTGGTAGCGACAGCGTGCAATTACTTTTGGTTTCGCCAGATAGGTTAGACATAGATTAATCCCAAGTAACATTTTTTGGTTCCGGGAAGGTCTGAGAACGTTCCCTGAAAGTAGTTTTGGTTGTCTGAAGGGGCACCAGGAAAGTTTTTTAAACGGAACTAGAACGTTAGCTGCTGGTTTGCATTTCTGGTTAGGCGAACGTTCCCGCAACGTTATTCTAACGTGCCATTTTGTGAGAAAAATATAAATAAAAAACATAAATTTGTGCACGCATTGAGCAGGGATTAATTCCCGGTCGCCCGCGTAACACGCTGGTGCGTTACCGCTAGACGCAGTCATTTGAATTGCGAGTTAAAAAAAGCGAGTCGTAAAATTAAGATAGCCTAAATCTATTATCATAAACAGTCAAAATCAAGTTGTTTAATGGTAATGTACAAATAATATCTATCAGATTGTAATTTAAATACAATTAAAAAAAATAACCACAAGGGAACGTTTTCGGAAGGTCACAAAGTTACCACGCTGTAAAGTTAGAGTTTTAATGTTTTCTGAACCAAAATAGGATAATGTTCTTAAAATAACCATAGGAGAACCAGGAGGGAATGTTAGTTAAGGTTCCCATAATGTTCCGTGTTTGCTGGGATGCCATATAAGAGGTTACTTCAAAATGTAATTGCTATACATAGGCTACAATAGGCTATAGCCCACCTAGTCTAATCCAGAGCAACATCAATGGCTGCAAAACGAATAAGCCGATTAGGTCCAATAGGCTATTTCACTGATTCACCGAATGTCTGCTATAGCCTTTTGACAAGATACAGTATCGATTTTGCCATACCATTGTAGCCTGGCGAATGGCAAACTAAATCACAAGTGATATTTAGTCTGGGGACCTACCTATTGCATTTCTCGTAGCGGAAGCATCATTTACAATTGTCCATAGCCGTTTATTGGGCGCTACGAATGTCTATCATAGCGTCTGTACATACCTCGGAGCCAATACCATGTGACGTAAAATGCAATCGAGGGCCGTACGAATCCCTTTTTGTAGTGGGGGCCCGAAGGACCCAGTAATTTCAAATTGATGCAAAAGTTTTGTTTTCACTTCCAAATTGAAGAAAAGGGTCTATGGAACAATTTTGGTCTGAGTGTTGGTCTTTTGGTCTGTTTTTTTGCCTATTTTCCAAAATGGCCAAAATCGGAATTATGCATTTTTAAAAAAGGTCTTCATTTTCATACATTTGCCATGTGGTATTACTTTCATAGTTATTTTAAGTCAATACTGTGTGGAGAATGAGCTAATCAAATATTGGGGTTCAGAAAATTATGGTATGGTGAAATTTAAAGATGGCTGCCAATTTTCATCTTTTTCAACGTATATGGAGTATAACTGCTATGCTGAGTAAGAAATAGTTTCAATTTTACTTTGTACAATGTGCCAACGGCATTTTGATGTTGGTATTTGGTATTGGAATTTGGATTCAAAAGCTGCCACCCCAGAAATGATTAGGCATGGAATGGGAGTGGTTAAAAGGATAACAGGTGGACCAACCACTCTACACCCTGGCAAAGAAAATGCAGTGGACCTTCTGACATCTTTGGAGAAGACAAGTTTGTGGTCATGTTAGGTGGGCTCCACATTGAAATGGCTTTGTGGAGCACCATGGGAGATCTTCTGCAGGGATCTGGTTGGCCACAAGTTTTGAAGGAAGCTGGGCTGGTTAAGTCAGAAGCAGCTGGCACATTACTTCTGAAAGCTTCCAATGTAATGAGAGCAAGATATGCCCATCAAGTTACTGTTGTGGTACTTGATAGTCGTCTGAAGCGAGCACATGAGGACAGTGGAACTGAAAAAGCCCTTGAAGACTGGATTGTTTAAGTTTCAGAGAGCCCAACATTCAAATTTTGGATGCTTGTACACAAGTACCAACAAATCATATTGATGTTTATCAGGGCACATCGGGAAAGGATGTTTGAACTGATGGTCATTGCCTTGCAGAAGCTTGTGCCTCTGTTCTTTGCTCTGGATCACCAGAATTATGCTAGGTCGATTCCAGTCTTTATCAGAGACATGGAAGAGCTCCCAGCTACTGTCCATACAGAGTTTAAGGAGGGACACTGGACAATAACCCGAAGCAATCAACGTTTCTCTTCCATACCAATTGATCAAGCACACGAGCAGGCCAACAAAAGGGTCAAAGGAGTTGGTGGCATTATTCGTCTGACAGAGAAGCCTGAGATGCTGACTGGTCCAGAAATCAGCCGTGTCATTGGAAGAGTTCTTCCGCCATGAATCTTCCCCATACCCACCTGCATTGTCATGTGAAGGAGCACTCAACTCTTGCACCAAGTCAGATTTGCTGATTGATTGTAAAAGAACTTGTTCAAATAGGCCTACCAGTTCTCGGTGCAAATGCATGAAGGCAAAATTTAAATGTACACGTCTGTGCAAATGCAAGTGTAAGAACTAGTTGGAAAAAACTGATTTCCAATAATGTCATGTACATGGGATTTGTTGTTCACTTTAACCATTACGTAAGGAGTTATTCAAGTAAATGTTTTAGCATACACCCCACCTTTTTGTGGCACAGTTGAAAGTTGAAAAGTATTATAAAAATGCTTCTGTATTATTAAGTCTGTGTAATTTTAATGTTTGTTTTTTTTCATAACTGGGCTCATGATTTAATTACGTTATGCTTTGATCTTGAACAAAATATGGCCAATTTTGACGATAGGATAGCAATACCAGCTTCTTCTATTAATTCTGAATAAATACATATTTGTTAGGTTCAGATTGGATAATCTTATCAAAAGTTATAACAATTATCATTTTCTGTTAAGGCTGGCGGTGGGTTGGGATTTGTCAACGCCCCCTAGAGGGCAAATATTTAATCGGCATGCTTGACACTCGAATCCAAATTGTTCTATAGACCCTAAACATCCATTTAAAAGTGAAAACAAAACTTTTGCATCAATTTGATGCAAATGAAAAAGGTAAATTACATTGAGACGTGCCTCCACTATTGTTCTGCGATTGGATACCGAAAGCAGGCGAGAAAAATGGCCATGGTCACCATGCTGCTCTGCAGAGTGAAATGAAATAAGCGCGCAAAGGAGCATGGGAACTACTGATAAAGCCAAAGCTACAATTAGACTCATTTTGTAGCCTAATTAGGGTTGGCACATCTGAATTGTGAAAATCCGGGACACCCAGCCATGTTTGTCTTTTTTTTTGTGGGGGGCTAATGGCTAATGAAAAAATAAATTAAAGCTAATGGCTAATGAAAAAATAAATTAAAAAAATAATAATAAGAAGAAAATCAGACCAACGCACATGTCGCCTACCTCGGTGCTCGGGCCCTACGATGCTTGCGCAATGGCTTTCTCTACACTGTATCAAGCTGCAGTAGACTTTGTAGGTAGCCTGATCTTGATCTTTTTTTCTGAGATGGCCTCTTCGTTCATGATTGAATCAGGCTGAGCACTTAAACTTTCGCACAGAGTCTTGGCATGTCAAATAACCAATCACATAAAATCAAGCCTGCGCATAGGCTACAGCATCCCACTTACCTCACTCACGTCAGATGTAGCGCTACGCGCGTTCATCTGATATTCAGCGATAGACGAATTATTTCAGGAGCCAGAAATCCTTGAATCTAACTGGGCAAACGGCTTGTCCATCAATTTAATTGACGTACACTGCAGCCAACCACATCGAAACCAACCGAAGACGCTCGTTACGTTTGTTGGATTGGTTGGATTCAAAACAGTTGCTTCTTCGCTACGTCACACCCTCTACAGCAGCCAGCGGCCCTGATTGGTCCGGTTAGAGAATAATGGCTTGAAATATCTCTGATGGGCTTCAACATCAGATCGTTGCGCGGAAGTGCCTTACGAAAGTTACGTAGCGCATGATCTGACGTGAGTGAGGTAAGCATCCCACGGCAAGACTTGACCAATCTAAAATAGAGGCAGGGAACACTACAGTAGAACAGTAGGCTAGCATTATAAAGGTTTGTTAAGAGGTGAAACTAATGAATGAAGAACATTTTCACAAAAAACCGGGACAATATGCGTCCCGGGAAGAATTATCAGTTTTCCAGGACAGACGCACCAAAAACGGGACAATCCCGGGAAATAGAGTACATGTGGCAACACTAAGCCTAATAACCAAGCCAACTTCCGATTTGTGGTTAAGAATTAGATTAGTCATGTTTAAAACCTTAAATTTACCTTCATCCTGAACCTGTTGAGCCACAGTGACGCACTGCTAGTCCGGTCGCCACTGATCATTATGGCCATTGAATAGGGCTAGGTTAGGCTACTCATAGAAATATCTTGCGAAATATGTCATGTTTTGCTGGAAGCTTCGAATGACACACAAGACTGTTCACTGGTGGCGACAGCGTGCAATTACTTTCGGTTTCGCCAGATAGGTTAAACATCTATGTTTAACCTGTAGATTAATGCCATATGAGGTTAGGCTAGGCTTCTTCAAAATGTAATTGATATTCATTAGGCTACCACAGGCTATAGCCTAACGTTATTGTCTAATCCAGGGCAACATCAATGGCTGCAGAAAGAATAAGCCAATTAAGGCCAATAATTCACTGATCTCATTTCACCGAAATAGTCTGCTACAGCCTTTAGAACGAAATCTTTAATGAGAGTGTAGTTTCATGACACATTTAGATCTAGGCTACTGAAAAAGCGAGGCTATATTGTTTAAAATTAGACTCATTTAGCCTACAATAACCAAGCCAACTTCCGAGTTGTGGTTCAGAATTAGGTTAGCCATGTTTAAAGCTTTAAAACTTACCTTCATCCTGAACCTGTGTGTTGAGCCACGGTGACGCACTGCTAGTCCGGTTGACACTGATCGTTATGCAAATTAGGCTAACAAAAAAAAGTTTATGTTCCTAGTCTTGCTAACCACGAGGTGACTTGATCTCGGATTTGGTATTAGTCCAGGATCCCAGGGGGGTCAGCCTAGTTGGGAAGGTTACCAATTTTTATGAGTAGCCTCCTATGATGTCTGGCATAGATACAGACGGCAAGTATGGTTAACACCCCCAAAATGCGAGGGTGGAGTCAGTGTGGGGAAAACAGAGGCCAAATTAACATTATGGCTCATTGAATGTGAAATCTCGGTGTGAATGTAAAAATTGAGAGCGATATCTGCTGCTTCTATTTGAGTGATACGTGACTCTATATTCCATGTAAAATAGCCTGCCTATTCTTGGTTAAATTGCTAGCAGTTCCATACTGATCTGGAATCAGATTAATTCCCGATCATGGCGAACCGAGAGGATCCTCGTCAGTCCGATCAAACACAGAAAGCGCATACCCGCTCATTTGCGCTAGAGCAATAAAAGTTTGCCTCAGCATATTTAGTCCACTGATGCATCCCGCAAAAATTGCAGTAAACATAGGCAGTAAGGTTAATAACATTACTGAACAAATATCAGTGAATGTGGGCTACAGTAATCCACAAAATTTCTTGATAGCCTTCATTCTGCAAGATATTTCATCTGATATGAGGTCCACCTTTTTTCCTCCATTATAGGCTACTTTGACAAAATCAAACGTGGTCATAAGATGCTCTACTCTACTTTATTATTTTATTGATGTCCTGTTACATCCTTTACCATGTTACACAGATTGCTCTTCTAAACTGCTACTGTATCTATATTTGTGGGGAAAATAATATATAATAATATAATAAAATATTTCCCCTTTAGGACTGGGCTACTTTCCCTTCTTAAAGTGAAATCTGGGGTATTCACATTAACTCAGAGAACAGCAAATCTGGGAGAGAATGATTTGGTACCAGGCAGGGCAGGATGTCTTTCAGTTTGTTGTGATAGACATTTCACAGGTTTCCCATTTTGGTATTTTGATAGGCCTATTTTACATTACCTTAGACCAGGGTTCGAGTTATGATTCCATCTTCGTGGGAGCCCATGAATTAATTGCGGGGGGGGGGGGGGGGGGGGGGGTATGGGATGGTTTTTTTTTTTTTTTTCGTTCTCCAGTCTGCGCAACTGCGCATGAGTTCGGTAAAGGCTTTGCGGACTTTTGAAAGTAATGGGAAGCAAGCACTGACCTTACAATGTGAGAAGTTGACAATGTCTCTCTCTATCTCTCTCTCCCGGACCTCTGGCTGAATGTTATGCATAATGATGAACTGGCACTTATTAATTTCGGTGAATATGCTACTTGCGCGAAATCCTCGATAAAGTTTACATCATGCGCAGCATGATCGGAATAGCCTGGTTAAAGCAATATCTAGGAGAGAGGTTGACCTAGGGAGAGCCGCGCATTATCTTACTATCTGGAGCTACAGTAGGCCTATGTTTGGCTTTATTGAAGTAGGCTGAAACCGAAATAAGCAAGCGGCCACATTTTCAGTGGCATTGTAACGGAGTGTGTCCGGCGGGTGGTAGACTCAAGGCATGGAAACGGAATAATGCAGACGTCTTTCTTTTATTTTATATTATGCCACCGGCGGGGTGCATAACATAACAAATTAACAAACAAACTAAACAAACAAAACACTGATCAAACTGAAAATAATCAGGGGCAAGGCCCACAAACTAGGCAATATAACATACCATCATTAGATCCTCTCGCGTCAGAGGCAAACCCCGACTGTTACGCACGGTAACTATCGGTCACAACCAAATCATGGTTTACAATCAATTAAGACATTGATTTGTGTTTGCAACCTATACATTGCAACTGCGCAAGCATACCGTTCCCCTTTATCATCAGAGAACATAATAACAGCATGCCAATAAGGCAATAACACAAAAAAGAAAAGATGATCAAAAACACCCCTGTAACAAGCGCTTGGCGCGCTCGCAACTCCATAAAAGGTTCCACCTCCCATAGCTCGGTTTGATCCCCGCTTATGATAACTTTATTTGTCAGTAAAATATTATACTATTGTATTGTCAGAGCCCCCACAGATGTTTGAGTTTGCTGCTTTCATGGGAGCCAGACCTCTCTCTATGGGAGCTCAGCTCCCACTGGCTCCCACCTAACTCGAACCCTGCCTTAGACCCTTTAAAAAGCTTCTGTTAGGGAGGGAGCTGCTCTTGCTCCTGAGCTATCTGTAGCTACAGTAGGCTATTGCCTGACGAAATAGCACCAGAGAATATACTACATCCTGATACATTTAAGATGGCCTACAATTACTGTATGTAGCTAGCCTAGAACTCTAGACGTACCCCTAGTGGTAGCAAATTTGAATTTGCACAGCAGGTACGTCTAAAGGCCACTGATAGAAACCCGTTGTATCCTTCCTCTGGCGGCGGATAACCAATCACAGCGCGGTATGTGTACAGGAAATCGTAAGGTGGGCTTTGTACGATGACGACAGCCCTGCTCAAACCAGAGCAGAATCGCCTTTGGCTTTAGTTTTGGACGAATTGCACTTGTCATTTACTTTGAAAGTGAAACAAGAAAGTGCAGTGAAGTTTTTCGTTCTGAAAAAGATGTCTTTGCCGTGTTACCGACGGGCTACGGGAAAAGTTTGATATACCAGCTGGTACCACTGGCCGGAACGCTAGCCTATATTACGTGGAGAGGCAGTTTGAAAGACAACGCAATCACCCGCCCCTCCATTGAGGTACAGTCTATCAGTGGTCTTCAGACTATACATTCTTATGATATAGTCTGGCGTGTCAGGCTAGTATGTAGCCTAATCCAACAAGAAATTAGACCATGTTATGTCTGCATTCAAGCCAAATAATTTGATTTTGATTGTATTGTGCATCCCCCGCAGGATGGTCCCAAAAACACCACAATAACGGGATCATTAAAAATCAGCTAGCCTACAAATTTCTCACACAGGCCTACCACTGCTCCCTCCTCCTATGGTTTAGCGTGTGCCAGAAAAAGAAGTCTTTCTAGAAGTTGAGACAAGATGTCATCAGAGAGGTCATCAATCCTTCGCCTTAAGGTGTCGTTGGAGAGAGGTACTGTTTTCAGTTTATTGGCTGCTTCTGTTCCGATCATAACCTCGCACATATCCACTGCTGATGGCAGGATCAGCTCCTCAGCTATGGTGTGAGCCTTCTTAGACGCTGGGCTACCAAAAACGAAGCTTTCTGTGCTCTCTTTGTTGCTATCTTGGTTAATCTTGTTCTCTGAGCCAAATATTCCTCAACTTTTCTGATGAAGAATTCTCGCAGTTTGTTGCTGTATTCTTGGTGTTTTGTCAGCAGATGTCTCTTTAGCTTGGCCGGCTTCATAGCCTCGTTAACTAGCACTTGGAGACAGCTTGGAGACAGCTTTCCATAATTACTTTCAATGAAACGAAAGTCTATGTAGCTCCAATCATATTTTCTCACTTTGCTCGGTTCAGGAGCGTCATTACTCTTCTGTTTTAAAAATCTATCCATATTTATTTACTGCCTTGCTGCCCTTTCAATCAGCCTATTCAAGCTTTAGCTTTCGAGGAGAAAAAGTGTTGTGACAGGTATATTCTATTGGTTTGTTGCGAATGTTATTTATTTTATTTTTTTTTTTGGCAAACGTTACAATGTATTTTGACAGCTACACGTAACTTGTCAACAGAGTGTGTCATTGGTCGACGTTTTCCAGGCGGGAATAACGAGAATAATGCTAATAGTGCCATTGGGCAATATGGTGGCATTTTTCTCCACATATGGGAAGTTTTTTTTTTTTTTTGCAAATATTTTCGCGGACCCCCTGGCAACACGTCGCGGATGTTTTGTTAAATATATTAGATTGAAATTGGTTGTATTTTTTTTGTATTAAAAAAAAACAGATATAAAAAGCTGCTCCTTCTCAGTCTCCTCCTTTGTTTTAATAGGTTATTGAGGTGTGTGTGTATGAGTGTGGCGGTGCATTTTTTTTTGCTGTATAAGTAGTGAACTAGCTGCATACAAACATTTTTCAGTCTCTCCGGCACTACAACAACATGCTAATGGTGTCTGATAGTAAAGAAAACAAGCAATGTCTTGCTATAACTGGTTTACAGTGGTGCTACACCCCCACCCAGAACTACACATATCCTGCATGCCTGGTGGATATAAAACTTGTATTTTACATATAACTGGTACCATTTCCAATGAAATTGGATGACATGACATACATAGGTTATAAAGATTGTGCAAAAATAAATTCTCTGTTAAAAAAGTTCCTATTATACCTTAAATGACTCCCATAATAAGAGGACAGGGGTGTCAAACATAATTTCATGTAGCCCTATTCAAAAAGCTTGAAATAGCCTATTACATGATGGCCTGGTCGAAAATGGTTTTAACAATGCACAAAATAATTGCTTTCCTGCATGCACAGTATGTCAATAAACTGAACTATGGTGCATCATACAACTGTTGGTCATCAGAAAAGGAAGACAAAATTCAGTCAGAATGCATTAGAACTGTGCTGGTGATGGTCAGAAACATGCTTGCCGTGGTATGGCAGCCCTGAAATGCAAAAGAATAATCGTATAATCAGATAGTGTTGAAGTGGACCTTTGCTGTATGTAAAGGTAGCGGAGCGATTAGCGTTGGTTTGGCCACAAAAGAGAGGCAGTGAGTTAGAATGGACATTGAAATTTATTTTCTGGCTTGAAAATGAGAAAAATCAAGCATAAGTGTCCAAAATGCAGTACGTCAAGACAGGCAGGAAAATTATAATGGCAAAAAAAAAAAAAAATTCAAAATTCAAATAAAGTCAAAAATTCAAATTCTGAATAAACTCACCTCTAAACTCAGAGGGAATAGATTCACCAAATCGCAATAACACAATAATATGGCTAGAGCTCAATGCTCACGACATGTTCAAGACAAGACTGAAGACATGACACAAGTACATACTGTATGTACCACGTGACCATCCCATTCACAAACATTGGGTAAACACACAATCAATTAACACATAAACAACAATAATGACAAAAACACTTGCTAATATACAAGCAAACAATCAGATTCACAAAATAAACATAATAAACATTCCATCCTAATGGCACATGAAGACACAAAACAGAGGTGGCTTGATCAGGGCCTCATCCCCATGCCCGTAACCAGAATGAACTAGCCCAATTAGGCCCGGAACAAATAAATAATCTCATGTTTCCGGGCGGCACCCTTTGCCATCGGAAGTAGAGCTGCCAAGCTGAAGACTGCAAACAAACATTCTCTGTAAAAAAAAACGTAATCATTCCATAGCGATAACATTTAATTTGCATTTAAGTTGTGCGTTAAACATTAGACTACATAGAGTACATAGTAACTTGTGGGCCTGCTTATTCATGACATTGGGCCCGATGTCATTGTAGAGTTGGTGTGTTCAAGAAGGTTCCTGACTCGTGCAGTAGTTTCAAAAATCAAAAAGGTTTATTCCAACTAAAAAAGGTTCAATGTAAATAAAATCTTATTACCAAAAACAAAATTATAATATCTTTGAATCCTATAAATTGCCTACTTGAGGTTATCCTATATAACCTAGGCTACGGTCAGAAAAGGTGTTGCTCCTATCTTCACACCATGCTCTGATCTCTCTCCTTCACCTGCATTCTAAATCACTCAATCAATTGACATTAACCCAATTTCCAATGCTACTGCCCCCTATAGGCCTGAAGTAGGAATGACAATTACTCTAGTCTTTGGAATGGCGCCTATATACCGGCCCCTAATTGTCTTGTGACTAACAAACAATTACCATTAACAAATTACTTTACACAATATCTAAACATTTACAACACTAAATCCCATACATAAGACAGTTGAAACAACAACAGTTTGTCCTTTTTTTTCATCTTTTACATGTTCAGTTGTCTTTTCAATCTTCAAAAAATCTTCATTAAGTCCACTGATTAACTGGAAAAACATGGAGTCAGAGGTTCAAGCACATGACTCAGTTGGAGATCAGTCTTTACCACTGTCTCATAGCTGACATGAAGATGTACTACACGTCAGCTTCAAGTAGCAAACAAAGCTTGGTGATAGGTCTTAGAAGGACATTTGTGCTGGTTTTCACCTGAGCCTGACGAACTCTACCATTCCTGTCCCCGATGGTCTCAATGACACGCCCCATTATCCAGGAGCTTCTGGGAGCTGAGTCGTCGATCACAAGCACAATGTCACCAACTGCAACATTACGCCTTGGTTGCAGCCATTTTTGCCGTTGCTGCAGGTCGGGCAAATATTCCTTGGTCCAACGCTTCCAAAATAACTCGGCCATATACTGGACCTGGCGCCACCTACGCCTGGAGTAGATATCCTTCTGATCAAAAACACCAGGTGGTATTAAAGGCTTGGTCTTCAGTAAAAGCAGATGATTCGGAGTTAAGGGCTCCAAATCTGTTGGATCATCCGACACTCTTGTGAGAGGGCGGCTATTAATGATTGCCTCAACCTCACACATTAGTGTTTGCAGGCCCTCTTCATCAAGAGTCTGCTGCTTCACAACTGAGTTGAGGATCTTTCGCACCGATCTTATTTGGCGTTCCCACACCCCACCATGATGTGACGCAGTAGGGGGATTGAAGATCCACTTGATGTTCTTTTGCACCATCTCAGCTTCAATCTTCTCCTTGTCTAATTCTTGTATTGCCTGACGTAGCTCCCGCTCCGCACCAACAAAGTTTGTGCCATTGTCGGACCTAATCAAACTGACTTGACCCCTCCTAGCAACAAACCTCCGTATGGCATGAATACAGGAGTCCGTATCCAGCGAGCTTGCAACCTCAATATGGACTGCTCTCACTGCCAGGCAAGTAAACAGTACTCCGTACCTCTTTATGGTTGTACGTCCTTTCTTGATGTCAAACGGACCAAAATAGTCGACCCCGACATTCGTAAAAGGCGGCTCATCAGGTAAGATCCTCTCCTTGGGAAGGTCAGCCATGATTTGGCCACTCGCAGAACCATGAAGGCGTCTACAAATGACACACTGAGACAGTATCTTTCTGATGACTGCATGGGGCTTAGGCATCCAGAATTTCTGTCTCAGCGTCGACAGGATGTGATTGCGACCGCTATGGCCCACCTTCTCATGGATGTCTCTTAGTATAAGCAGCGCAATGTGCATACTTCTTGACAAAACCGCAGGGTTCTTCGACTCTTCTGGCATAATAGCCCTGTTCAGTCTGCCACCCACTCTTACAATGTCATCCTGCAGGACAGGTGACAACCTGTAGAGGGGGCTGCTCTTTGACACCAATTTGCCTTGTTCCAACAGAGCTATTTCATTGGAGAATTCCTTTCTCTGGCTGATGCGTATGATCTCCCACTCAGCCTCCACAACTTCATCCAAGGATGGAGGACTGATGTGCAGAGAAGCTTTCAGCTCGGCCATCTTTCTTTCCAATTCTCTCTCATTCTTTCCCTGATCAACACTTGTTTCTTTTAAAGCTGACACAAACTCTTTTCGCATTTGGCTTAGAAACTTGAGTGTCTTCTTCAGCTTGACCATCCAAGCAACAGCACGCTTCAGACGATACCAGTTTGAGTAATGATTAATGAGCTTGAAAACTGTGTCTTCTGCGCTCTCATTAACCACTGTGAATACCACTGCTTCCTTGACTTCTAGGTCCTTCACCAGCGGCTCACTGATACTGTCTGGCAAGTCAGGCCATGCCTCCTCAGGCCTCAGTAGAAATTCCGGCCCCGATAACCAGGAGTTGGTCTTCAGGAACGTCTCCACTGTGCAACCTCGAGACGCGTGGTCTGCCGGGTTCTTGGATGAATCAACGTGTCTCCATTGGCTAACTCTTGACTGTTCTCTGATTGCAGTAATCCTGTTTGCCACAAATGTACGATACCTTGCTGACTCGTTTCGGATATACCTCAGGACTGTAGTACTATCAGACCAGAACACTGATTCCTCAAGCTCAATATCCAGCTCTGACTGCATCATCTTGTCCATCTTCGCAGCTACCGTAGCAGCAGTGAGTTCGAGTCTCGGTATCGTGACTGTCTTCAGAGGCGCAACTCTTGCCTTTCCCATCATGAAAGCGCAATGTGGCTGATGTCTCTCATTCCTCAAGACCAGGTAGGTACAAGTACCATAACCTTTCTCACTAGCATCAGCGAAATGATGGAGTCTGGCTGATGTAGCTCTTCCAAAGTCATGTGCCTTGACACAACGCTTCACTTCCAAGTCTGACAACTGATGAAGGCTCTCCATCCAATGTTCCCACTGCATCACTAAGGACTCTGGCATATCATCATCCCATCCATGCTTCCTCATACACAATTCCTGCAGTATACCTTTCACTGGGAGGATTATGGGAGACAGAATCCCAAGTGGGTCGTAGACAGTGCTGACCATGGACAGCAACCCTCGTCTTGTCAGCACTTTCCTTTGAATGGTGACTCTGAACTTCAGTACGTCTGATTCAACGCACCATTGCACTCCTAAAGCTCTTTCAAGAGGGAGCTGGTCTTTGTCCAGGTCCAAGTCTTTGGCCCCTGTGGCTCTTTCATCTTCAGGCACTGATGCAAGCACTGTGCGACTATTCGAGATCCACTTTGTCACTTTAAATCCACCAAGTACGCACAGAGCTCTTACTTCCTGTATGACAGCAACTGCTTTATCCTCAGTTTCAACTGATTTTAAGCAGTCGTCCACATAAAAGTTTCGCATCACTGTCTGAGACGCTTCTGGACTGAACTGCTCTTGATGGTTCTCAGCACATTGGCGAAGTGCATAGTTGGCGCAACTGGGGGATGAGGTTGCACCAAACAAGTGCACGACCATCCTATATTCTTCCAACTCTTGTGTGTGGTTTCCCTGTGGCCACCACAGGAATCTCAAAAGGTTGGCATCTCTGGCAGGAACCCTTACTTGATGAAACATGCCTTCGATATCGGACATGAAGGCTATTGGCTCCTGCCTGAACCGTAACAAGACACCAATTAAGGAGTTGGTTAGGTCCGGTCCTTGAAGAAGCTGGGAGTTCAGAGAAAGTCCCTGGAACTTGGCTGCACAATCGAAGACTACTCTGATTTTATGCTTGGTGGGATGGTATACCCCATGGTGAGGGATATACCAGGTCCTGTCTTCATCTTCCCTGTTGTGAACCTCATCTTTGGGAATTTTCTCAGCGTAACCCCTTTCCAGCATCTCATTCATGAACTTCACGTAGTCCTGGAAGAACTCCTTACTCCTGATGAATTTCCTCCGCAGATTCTCTGCCCTCTGCACAGCTATCATGCGGTTGTTTGGGAATTTCACGTCCACAGCTTTCAGAGGTAGTCCAATACTATAGTGTCCATCAACCAATTGAACGGACTTGGATACAGAATCCATGAATCGTCTGTCTTCTACAGACATTTCCACTTTTTCTGCCTGCTGAGCCTCAGGAAAGTCAAGCTTCATCTGCCTCAGGATGATGTCATCCAGACATGCCACAGAAATCCTGTGCGCTGCTACCTGTGTCCAATCAGGTTCCTTCTTAGCAACGCTTTCCTTCTGCAATGGGCCATTGACAACCCACCCAAGGGCGGTTTTAATAGCATAAGGTCCATTACCTTCACTATTAATAACCTTCCATGGTTCCAATGCCTTGGGTACGTTGGTTCCAATCATGAATGTTTTCCTTCTTTACAGGGATTTCCTTTTGTGAAAACTCCTTCTAGGCCGCTTATCTCCAGTCCTGTGACCACCTGTGTGCTAACAGGCCTTTCCTGTCCCATTGTACGAAGTAAGATGTGGGTCTTTCTTCCGGTCACTTTTAGTTCACGCATTAGGTCATCAGAACAGAAACAAGCAGTACTGCCCGAATCTAAAAATGCATAGGTCTGCACCACATGATTTCCTTTCAGGGACTTGACTTTCACTGGAACCACAGCTAGGGCGCATTCACCATCCCCGGCCCCAGTGCAACCACATACCTCTGCATCCATTGCTGGCGGCTTGTCCTCAGTCAATGGCTTGCTTGGCTCTGTTTGTTCTGCAGGCTTGCTGGTCATGTGCAGAATAGTGGGATGTTTCAATGAGCACTTCTGACACACTAGTTTCTTCTGGCAGGTTTTACTCAAATGTCCTGGTGTCAGGCAACCAAAGCATAAGCCTTTGGACTTGAAAAATTCAAGCCTCTCTTTGTGAGGCTTCTGTTCAATGGCTTTACACAACTCCATCTTGTGTTCTTTCTGGCAAAACAAACACTTCTCACATGAGGTATTCAATGTCCCTTTAGGTGTGCTTTTAGCCTCTTTAGACTCAGTCACTGGCATAGCACTTGTTGCAAAGGTGCTTTTCTTTCCTTTGGCCTTTTGCTGATTGCTAGCTTTAGCCATGCCTTTATCCTTTGGAATCACAGGCTCCTGAATGTTTCCAAACAATGGATCAGACGCTATCCTTGCCTGTCTGTCCACAAAGTTTACCAAATCTTTAAACCTGGCTCTTCTGCCAGTCTTATCCTGGATCTCGCATGCGATGCTCCTCCACCTTTCTCTCAACCTGAAAGGGAGCTTTACAATGACTGCACGCATGTTGGTTGGACTGTCCATCTCCTCCCTAAACTCTATTCCTTCAACCGTATTCAAACAGCTGATGAGAAAAACAGCAAAGGCACTTAAAGACTCTTTATCTTCTGATTTCAAAGTTGGCCATTTCAAAGCCTTATCCACATAGGCCATGGCAATGGTGTATTCATTTCCATAATGCTTGTACAAAAGTCTTTTAGCCTCACGGTAACCAACATCAGGAGGCATGTGCTGACAACTGCGGACAAGCACTTTTGCTTGACCACTCGTGTACTGCTCCAGGAAATATAAGCAGTCTTTACTACTAGAAGTCCTATCCTCAATACCATGTTCAAAGGCTTTAGTGAAAAATCTGAACTCAGTTGGGTCTCCGCTAAACACAGGAATTTCCACTGATGGTAAAGAAGACAACCTCTGCTGCTTCACAAGCAGCTCAGTGATATCATTCTGTTGCTGCATAACACCAAGCAAGTCTTTAATGTCCATGGCACCACGCTGTCTTCCAGTAGTCTGGCCACTGACAGCATGTGCGCGTGGAGGTGGCAAAACATTTCTATGCACACTCTGCCTAGCAGGCCTACTTACAGAGAAAAGTATTCTTTGCTGAGCAGGCTCCTGTGTGATCGGCTGAACAGGAATAACCACACTATCCACCTCAACTTCATCAACGGCTGCCTCAGCATGAAGATTTCTTGCATCATTCACAATTCTCTGTTCTTCTCCCTGTTCTTGCTCTTCAGACTCACGCAAACTGAGCACTTGAAGCTTAGCATCAGCTGCAGCAATAACTGTCTTTATTTCAAGTTCCTCCTTCCTTGCTTTAAGATGCGCCACTTCTCTGTCAATATCATGTTTCTGTTTCAATGCACTGGCCTGTGCTATCAAAGCTGCCTTCTCAGCCTCATACTTTAACCTTGTAGATGAGGTAGTTGAGGACACTACAGAAGCTGCCCTACTGTGAGAAACATTTGCAGACCTGTGCGCTGATCTAACCATTGATGCGCTGTCTACATGGCTTAATTCAGCATCACACTGTCTTGCCTCTTCGGCTTGTTCAGCAGCACTTTGCAGCCAACTTTCAACTTCCATCACAAAATCCTTCAGCTGCCTGGATTTATCCTCATACCATGTTGTCTGATCTTTAATCATATCCTGCTCACTCATGTACTCTTTTGCTGCATCATTCAACTTACAGAAATCCATGTACACTTCAGTGAACTCTGTAGATAATTTCTGAGACACTATGCCTGCATTTTCTCCATCTTCCATTAAAGAATCAATCTCTGTCATCTTTTGACTGAGAAGCCCAAACTTAGCTTTCCTAGCTGCATGCATCAAGCCTTTGCTCAATGACTTTAGCAGTTGGCTTTGGTGTCCTCTTAGGGCGAACATTACCATCACCATTTTCATCCATTTTGATTCCTTTCCTTTCTTCTGTAACGCGCAGGCGATTCCACTAATGTGTTACACTTCTGTACTTTCCATATAGCTAACTCAAAAATCTTCAAAATGCAGCAAAACTAGCAGTAGCAGTAGCTGCTAAGCTAAGCACATGGCAGCAGTAGAAATAGCTGAGTCATCATTCTCATCATGGCTAGTTAGCAACTCCAGTAGCATTCTTACTTGCTCTTTCGATATCCACAAACATCCGTCAAATACTTGCAGGTAGATGGCTGAAATCAGTTCTTCAGGACATCCACAGTCTTGTTCATCGTCCTTGCAGAGCTCTTTTCTGACTAATGTAGAGTTGGTGTGTTCAAGAAGGTTCCTGACTCGTGCAGTAGTTTCAAAAATCAAAAAGGTTTATTCCAACTAAAAAAGGTTCAATGTAAATAAAATCTTATTACCAAAAACAAAATTATAATATCTTTGAATCCTATAAATTGCCTACTTGAGGTTATCCTATATAACCTAGGCTACGGTCAGAAAAGGTGTTGCTCCTATCTTCACACCATGCTCTGACCTCTCTCCTTCACCTGCATTCTAAATCACTCAATCAATTGACATTAACCCAATTTCCAATGCTACTGCCCCCTATAGGCCTGAAGTAGGAATGACAATTACTCTAGTCTTTGGAATGGCGCCTATAGTCATGAATAAGCAGGCCCACAATTTACTATATGTATTGCACTCCCCCCAAAGGCCTAGGGTCATACATACATTACATATGAGTTAAAAGAAGAATGTGTGTGTCTGTCTGTGTACAAGATAACTCCAAAAGTACTGCACGGATTTGGATGAAATTTTCGGACAAGTAAGTATTGGGACAAGTAAGTATTGGGACAAGTAAGAACTGATTCAATTTTGGTGGCGATCGGTGATCCAGAACACAGATCTGTGACTACATTGCCTTGTTGGAGGTCTGCGCTCTGAGCGAATTTGTATTTAAGATTGGGCAACATTTATTGGGCAAGTGCAATATGCTCCTTTTTATTAGGCACTGATGTGCGCATGTGATGTACTTAATTGTATTGGGGTGTTGTGGGAAGTGCAGTGTGTGTTTGTTGATTGTGTAGTGTGTAACGGATGAGTGATGCTGCGGATGTCTGGATGTCTGTTCCGTTTTGTGTGTGTGTGTGTGCCTGACGTCAATATGGTGTCTCACTGCTGTCATCTAGTGGTGCAGGGAGGCAATGCTTCACTGTCATTCTACATCCAGCACCTTGATCTGCAGAATAAACATGTGAGAATCAAGTCTAACAACTCTGCCTCTGGTCACAGCAGTACTGGTATCCTCAACCGCTATGAGGACAACAAGGTTCAGACCTTAGCCATGTCTTTGGCTTGTCAGGACCACCAGGCTCGTTTGATGGCCAAGACATAGAGGGGAGACCACACCGATTTTAGTAATTAAAGGATAAGTATTTTATTAAAGCAAATAAAGCATATCAGTAAATGTAGTCAGTAAGTGACGTGTGGTGTAAGAATGGTGTTGCCAAGGAGCAGTGCTGCAGCCAGACACCCAGACCGATGGCCAGAGCAGAGTGAGAGAGCGAGAAACAGGAAGTCCTCTTTTAAAGGCCTCCCAATTTGGCCCACAGCAACAACACGGCCAGGTCTCGGCTCCACCTGCAGGCCTGGGGACAAACAAGCAAACATGCAGACAGAGAGCAACCCATAGCCAATGCAGACAAGCAAAGACAAAGACAGGCGTTTATGCGGCCGGCAAACAGGCTTGAAATGACATTGATGACATTCAAAGAGGTCCCAACAGTTCTGAACTCAGAAGATGACTGTGGCTCCTCCAATAGTGCAGCTGAAAGCAATCGGAAAGCAGAAGTGACACCACAGCCACAGCGACTGCTTTGATTTTAGTAACTTACATTGTATTAGTACTCTGTGATCGGTGTGTGAATGATGCAAAATACAGAAGTAATTCAGATCAATGGTCACCCAACGATTATGAAACTCATTATTATTGCAGAAGAAACGGAAACATTTTGCCTACAGAAAGAAGTGAAACTGCATTCACTCGACACCACTGCACCCTTGGATGACTACAGGCCTCCAGTCTATAACCCTGTAACAAGCTCTATATTAATCCTCTCAGCACAGTGCTCTGACTGGCTTTTGATATTGTATTTTCATTCATATTTTTAAAGATTTCATAAACTCTGCAATAGATGCAATGATAATGACCATCTTCTTGTTCAATAGCATTCCCTTCTTTCCTTTTCAAAGATTAAAATAATTTAGTTTGTGACTAACAGATAAATGTGATACAAAGTTCGGTCCTTAGAGTATAACAATGTCAAATCAACAAAAGATCCAAAGTGAAATGCAAATTTGTTTTATGTAAATCCTCCCTTGATACCAAAAAACTCTTGGCAAGTGTTGGCAACAGCGCTGAGTTCCTGTTAGGTCATCCAGACAGAACTCTGAAATGTGATTGGTCAACAAACATTTTTATTGGCTCCTGCTTTCAGGTGTGTCTGTTGTGGGACTATGTCCAGCAGGTGGCAGTGTTCACTGTGTCAATCATGGAGGTATTATATAACTGTAAATAACGCCAACTCATAGTCAACGCCATATTGAATACTGGGGCTGGGATCCATGAGACAACGGCTTTGCCCATGCGCCAAGTTCCAAAGCTGGAAATGACACAAGGATCCACACTGACTTTCTCTGCAAAGCGAGTAGTTCTTCAGTCCAGAGGGTGGCAATAATACACCTGGTTTGTTTGTTTGCCATACAACAAGGAGAGGACATCTTGTCTTTGGACAGCTTTTTTAATGGTCTTTTCTATTGTCTACCACTTTGTCTTACCACAAACGCTGACTCAGAGAGCACGGCACAAGAATGCCAATGTGTGTATGCAACCTAAAGTAACACCTTTGAACTCCAGTGATAAACAAGAACCCCACTGATAGCCTACAACAATTCTGCCAATGAGAAACAATGGAAAGCTAGAATGATGGTCTCTGACCTAGGATGAACAGGAAGTGCAAAGTGTGTGTGTGTGTGTGTGTGTGTGTGTGTGTGTGTGTGTGTGTGTGTGTGTGTGTGTGTGTGTGTGTGTTACACTTCATTCCACTCCCTCATGCCCCCCCCCCCCAGTCTTATTTTTATGACTGCACCTAATAAAAGATTTTACATTTTTGTCTTGGAGTTGCTGCTAGTCTTTGGTTGTATTGCTCAAGTGTCCTTGATCAAACTGTTCTGCATGTTTGTGCTTTTCTGTCAAGTTCCCAATCATGTTGTGGACTCTATGTAGGCATGAAGTGTCACGTAGATAAACTATTGTATCTGGTTTCACTTCTGAATATGGGTTTCCCAGACTAGAAAAATGCTTTACCGTTTTTTTTCAATTGCTAACAAGTGTTTGTCCAATCCTTGACCACATTTTCAACACTCTAAGTACAGTTACATGTAACACATCACGGTTCTTTTGTAGCTAGTACAATTCACACTATCTTGCTGTTTTCACACAAAATACAGTCACTGAATGCAATTTTGTAAAATATTATTTTGTCAAAAATACTTTACAGGAAGGGATATAAAGTATGGGTCAGTGTAGTCCATGAAATGATGGATGCAAAATTAGAGTTGTATGTCTCGAGACCGGTCTTGGTCTCGAGACCAATTTTACGTGGTCTCGGTCTCGTCTTGGCCTTGACAGTCTATTGGTCTTGTCTTGGTCTCGGATCCCTTGGTCTTGTCTTGGTGTCTTGCAAGACCAAGACCACGACAAGATAAATAAATGCAATAAATAGGCTATGTATTTTAACGAGATCGAGTTTCCGATTTAAATTATTGAAATTTTAGCCTGAACACCGAGACGCACCAAAACGAAAGTGAGGGCGCGCAAAAGACGCCCCTAGCTGCAACAGCGCAAGGCTCTCAGATGCATTTATGGGCCGGTCTCTCTCAATGACAGATGTAGCCCTATCTCTAAATTACTCTCCTAAAAGTTTACTTTCAATTCGCAAAATGCAGCCTAATTAATTATGGAATGTTCGCGTATGCGTAGGCATGTGTTATGGCTGAGCAAGGTGTCATGCTAGTTAACGTGATCTTAAATGTATATGGGAATTAAATATTTCATCTTTCATTTTGTTAAATTTAGTGTAGGCTAACGAGACACAGACATCCCAAAAACTCCTTTATTTAGTGGTTCATGGTCTCTTGTGAATGATGTCAAATCTCCTGCGAGTGATATGAAGTCTTTCCTGATCGCAAAGGACAACAAACAGTGTAAGTGAAACAGTGGAGCGTGGGAATATTTCGAACTCTCACTCATCAAATCACCTTATCATTAACAGTTTCATGGAGGACGAATGGAAATTAAAATGCATTTCACCCTAAAGTAAATTGTGCAATGCATTGTAATCTTATGTCCACTTGCCTCCAAAGTGTATGGGAGAATATTATGAATGTGAATAAATAGATTATGATTAGTGGCGGCCCAGACTCTTATCGGGCGATAAATAAATGAACGCCGCTAATGTATTCTCAAAGTTGTCTGTATTGCATCCCGAAAGAATCCATTCCACTTGATGGAATAGCGAATGTATACCGCTGATAATCCGCTCCGGGTTTTGCATTCTAGCAGTAAAAGCAGATCAAACTCTCTTGTAAAAGTGCAGGCTGCCCAAAACTGTGAACACCAGCCCCATTGTCACCTCACAAAGTAGGCTAGCTTATCCTTGTATTGTACGTAGTGCTGTCAAACGATTAAAAAAATTAATCAGATTAATCACAAATTTTTTCAAAGATTAATCGTGATTAATCACTTTTAATCACAACTCATTTCCTCCAGTAAGAATTTGGATGCTAGGGTATATTGGATCCTTATTTTACCCTGTAAAGGCCCTGATACTAAATAGTTGGCTTTGTTCGTCTCAAATGGGGCAATTCACACCTGTCCCCTACCCCGAAGGATTCCCCAAACATGTTGTTGGACAGTCAAGAGCTAGGCCATAATCTTTGTATAGTTTGACTTGATAATCGATCCATTTTCTATCTGAAATTGAACATAATACATGCCATGAAAGTGGAACCATATCCATCAGGATTAATCTGAGTTAATTTTTTTAATCCGAGTTAAATTTTTTGGATTAATCACGTGATTAATCAGTTAATTTTGCCAGCACTAATTGTATGCCCTCGAAACTAACTCAGGCTATGTTAAATTAATATTCAATTAAACAAAGAAGTAGGCCTAGTAGCCTAGCCTATAGAATCCTTGGTATAGACAGAGTATACTGGTAGGCCTGGTTGGGTTGCCAACTTTAAGAAATCCAAATAAGCAGTTATGGGCAGATATGAATGAAATGCATCTCAGAAAAGTATAGAGCTTAATTTTGTGCTGAGCCTAGCCTACTTTAAAAGTGCAAATTTAAACTGTATATTTGTTTTTGTAAAATATGAAAATATGATATTTTGAAATGGTAGTGTGATGAGACCAGTGGAAGCAAGGCCAATGTAGCCAACATAAAACTGAATGTAATGGAGTTGACTTTGCCATTCTCTATTTTTTATTTTCTGCCCACATTGCTGCTATCCCTATCCACATTGTTGCAAACAGTTTAAATAGTACTCTCTAATATGGGTTGAATATTAACAAATGTTTTCTCAAATCAAGTTATAACTTCCAACATAGCCTAGTCTACTTTTTTTTTCCGGTCTCGGTCTTGGCCTCAATTTGTCTCGGTCTCGGTCTCGTCTTGGTCTCGTTAGCCTCTGGTCTTGGTCTTGTCTCGGTCTTGTTAGCCTCTGGTCTTGGTATTGTCTTGGTCTTGGTCTAAGCGGTCTTGACTACAAGTCTATGCAAAATACATACAAAATGAATATAGTTTCAGAAATACCATAAGGTATTAGCATTTTTTAAGTCGCTGTATTACGTACCTGATGTCACCTGTGTAAAGAAAACTGTTTGACAAAATGGCTTGATTTTGAGTCAATTTGTTTGTGTTTTGGTGGTGCTCACATAATAGAAAGAAGTTCTTCGGGTTTTTAAATGCAGACTTAGTGTTCTGTTAACAGAAAGAAAATTATTTTGGTAAGAAAATGAACTGGCTAACTGTCGTGTCTATGTTTTGCTGTGTCAACAGTTTAGAAAAAGTTGTTCAAGTATAGGTTAATTCTTGCTAGCACTTGTAAAAAACTGTAATGAGGAGACCTAAGAGAAATCAAACATGGTTTTTGTCTTTGTTATGGAAAATGACCAAAGTGGACAACTCTTCTGGATGTTATTATTTTGCATGATCTGCATACTGTATTTTGGCTGTTGTCAGTTTTGCTTTGTGTCCATTCATAATGAACAAACATGAAAGGGTGACAAAAACAAAAAACAAACAAAAAAAAAAGGTTGTGACTCATTGGATGTCCAGTAGTTGTCCTGGTTTTCCAGGTTCAGTGGTGTTTATTGCACAATGCAGGCACACTGGGCAGAATAATGAAAAACATTCCACTCTCTCCCTCTGACTTTCTTCATTGTGTGTGTGTGTGTGTGTGTGTGTGTGCCCTCCTATTGTCTTCATTTCATCTTCATCAGGTTTGAGGTTTCAAAAATTAGGAAGGGAGTTAAAACACACATGCCTCCAGTCATATTTGTAGTAGGCAGACCTCAGGCATTAGGTCTCAGGGTGGCATAGTCATAGTCATAGTTGGCCCCTTGACCTTCCAATATATCATTCTATTACAGATTGTAAGGCCTATGGGATCATACGGGGAAAAGCCTGTCAAACACACACACCGATCCCAATCGTAAGGTATAGGACCCATTAGATCAGGAGATAACCTAATGAAACACACACACACACGTCTGTCCCATTTGTAGAACCTATGAGATCATATCCAAAGGGAGACAATAGCAGAAGAAAATGTACTTCTCTGTCTCAGACAAAAGTGCTTCCTGTATTTGTTCTGAGCCTCATCTGAAGGTAAAACCCTGTGTCAGCAGCCACATTAGAAAATGGTACACCACACCACTGTCTGGGAACGTGTCGCCTAGAAAGAACTGAAAGTAACCTACTTTCACTGTACTCCACTGAGAGGCCCATCTGTAACAACATATCTGAGGCACTCTGCACAGTGGCCAAGATATTTTTTTGTTTGTTTATTTATTTTTTTAATATTTGTTTATTTCACATGGAATGAAAGAATTTTGAACAGCATAGAGCAAACGCGAAGCAACAGTACCTCGGCCTTGCTTTCGGTTTGGAATAATCCATTGAAAAGTGTAAAGTGCTTGTTCGCTTCTGCATTCACGTTTGGTGTATGCTGTTCTAAATGATTTTGTTCCACTTGCTAACTAGTGCTAGCCTGACATAGCCCGACCATAATACTGCTGTTCATCCGTATTCATGGTCTGGAGGTTCTTTAACCTGACGCGATTATACTGCGGAGGGGAGGGCATTCACTTCTGGTTTGAAACAATTGGACAGCTCGTCTAATCAGCGTCGCTTATTGGCCGGTAGACTCTCTACCGATGTAAACACGCCCCAGAGGACCGTTCCCAGACCATGGATACGGATGAACATTCGTATTATGGGCGGGCTATGTCAGGCTAAACTAGTGCATTTAGCAGGCTGGTTCAACACTCCGGAGCACCGCTTTAAGATACAACAGTTATGTAGGCACTGTAATTTGAATAAATAAGGAAACCATAGGCCTATACTCCCAACAACAGGCCAGGCTAGTTTTATTTATTTTCATTAGGATTTTTTTTATAAAAAATAGGATTTCATCAACTTTACAATAGATTCAATGATACTGACCATCTTCACTGAATACTATCATTTTCCTTTTAAAAGATGAGAATAAATTAGTTTGCGGGTGCTTGCCAGTGGCAAAATGCTAAAAGGGTGGCAATATCAAGTTGTTAAACTGGTACAGGTCAGCCATCCAGGTTCCACACTTCTGCCCTAAGGGTAGGATGGCTTCATGGCAAATTTTGTTTTATGTAAATCCCCCCATAGACCAAAAAAAAAAGAGAGCCAGAGAGTTCATGGCAGGTCAAACAGAGAGAACTGGTTATTGGTAAACAGAAGCGTTCCTGAAGAAGCTCTGATGGGAGGAGCCAATGAAATATAGTTATTCCAGGAACACTTCTGTTTACCAATCACTCAACATTTCAATAGAAAAAGTTCTCTCTGGTTGGTCCGAAGGAAGCAATGAGTTCCTGCTACTAGGCTACTCCAGGGTTTGCCACAACTATATTTTGCAAGGTACCATTAAAAAGAATGAATTTTGCGATTGTATTCATCCATGTTCAGATGTAGACACTGCCAAGCTGTCATGATACATAGCCTTTTTGTATCATGAATGCATTTGGCTGGCATAGAGATATTTGCCATCCAGCACATCATTCAGAACTTGGGCCAGTGGGGCATGATGTCGTGCAAAGGGTTTATTGAACCCCCATTAACAGCTCACAGCTCAGTGTGGGACAACCTAAAAAAAACCAGCAGGGGGCAGTCTTCAGTGTACTTTACTGAGCTGTGTGACAGCATGAGTCACTCAGGCTTTACTCTTCCTAATTATATATCTTCTTTTTCTAAATGCAATTTCACTAAAGCAATAATAGACTATGTATGTGACAAATAAACTGTCTTGAATCCTGAAACTTGGCCCAATCTCAGTTATCCTCCCTTAAAACTAGCACTTGGTTTGGAGTGCCCTCCTAAGTGAGAAGTGCAGAGATGGTAATCTTGCCTACAAAACAGGACCTGCACTTGGCTGTGATATGGTGATAAGGCTCTGTTCAAAGGCATAATCATTCTAACGTACGTCACTGAGAAAATCACCCACATGAGAAGCTCTCGTAGCTCTCTTGGAAGATTTGTAGCTCTCTTGTAAGATTGAAGATTTTGAGTTTACATCAAACTAATTAACTAACTAACTAACTAAAACTAACACACACACACACACACACACATACACACACACACACACACACATACACACATACAAACACACACACACACACGTAAGAACAGTGATACTATTATGGGATACCAGAGGGTATACAGGGACACAGGGCTACACTATTACTTCCTCAGTGTTACTCCACCCCCTTGTAAGACTTACTGTATACAGCTGTTGCTTTTCAAGTCTTATCATATCGTAACACCTTTGGACACTGGTAAACAGCAGCAAGATATTTGTTTATCTTTGTATCTATATTTCTGTAAATTTGTCAAGGTGAGACAATAGAAAGTCGCACATGCAAAGCCAGAATGCTGACAATAAAATGACAAAAGAGTGTGCGTTCATTTGACTTTCTTTACAAAAATCAGTTGCCATGGAGATTTGGATGTGACCCAAGATTAACAGGGAACACAAAGTGTGTGTGTGTGTGTGTGTGTGTGTGTGTGTGTGTGTGTGTGTGTGTGTGTGTGTGTGTGTGTGAACTTCAATCCAATCTCTCCGTTCCTTGATCCTTTATCTCCCCTCCACTCCCCAAATTAGATAATAGCTCAGAAAGACAATAATTGCCTGCCATTATTGGCCAACCAGGTGGATTTGTTAGATTTTTATGAGCTTTTGGCAAAATTCAAAAGGCTGGCTTGGAAAAGGTTGGAAAGTGTTTAAACAAACATTTAAACTCATGATCTGAAATCAAGTAGGACGAGTGTGTTTGCAAGAGAAATGTTTCAATTTCTTTTTGTGGCAGAACGCCAAACCACATCCCTTATGTGCTGGCTCAATGACTGTTTTTGTTTAATTTGTCCTGGACAGCAGAAACACTTTCAGAGTTTACTGTCATCAGCTAACCACTGTTGACACTTTCTGTTGGCTGATTGCGTGATGTTGTTGAGCAACATTTTACTAACACCCCTCTAAAACACCCTTCTAAAAAGTGTTACATTGGCTTATACGATTGCAATACATTTGTAGGATTCCTATAAAGAAATCTATCTCTCTCTCTCTCTCTCTCTCTCTCTCTCTCTCTCTCTCTTGCATGTTGCAGACTCATTACCTCTACACAGGAAGCAACTTTACCAGAAGCCCATGTGGTGTGCACAGAGGAAGTACATTGTACTTTTTCACACCTCTTGTTTGTTCTTCACTTTGTTCTCCAGTGTATCTGCTACAAGTGGGCTTGCCTAGAGAAAACATTTTGATTCCCTCAAGGCCAATGGGGCCCATTTAGGATTAGTTTGCCAAAAGTACACCTGTATATTGGCCAATATGTGGCTGTGTGTGTCAAAAAAGAAAGAAAAAAAAATTGAATGTGTGAGACCATGTTCAAAATGGCGTGCTGCTACTTACTGTATAGAAGCTGGAATGTACAAAACAAAGCCTCCATGTCTCAAATATTCATTTTATGTAGGGTGTTTGAATTTCCCATCTTTAGTATCAATTCAGCTTAGTCAGATGAGCACACATTCTCAACGTGAACAGGAAGCGGACGTGACAAGAAACAGACTGATGAAAACCAAAAAGAAAATCATGAAGGCTAGTCACTGTGTGTTTGGTTAAATGACCTACATTCAGCTAAAACTACACTTACAGTGTATCTCTGATACCACAAGACCAGATCAAACTGCAGGATAGGAATTCTCTGACCAAACTTGTTCAGATTAGACTTGGATTGTACCATTACAGTCTTTGGCACTGCTGTGACAAAGTATCTTGTCTTGGCCTGCCACTGTATGAATGACTCACTTTGTCCAGTAACTCTGTTCTGGTGCCCTTAAAATTACAGTATGTCTATGATATGTAAAAGCACTCAGAGAGTGCAGACCTCCGCAAAGGTTGTTATGCAGGACTCAAATCCCCACGCTGCCAATATAATCACAGGCGATTTCAATCAAGCCAGATTGAATACAGCACCCCCTCAATATCACAAACATGTGGGTTTGGCAACTAGGGGACAAAACATTTTAGACCAGGTGTATACTAACGTTAAGCACTTTTGCCTCATTGTATCTTTGTTGCAACTATGCTGTAATACTGCACTCCAGTAACATACCTCAACTGACCAAATCCTGAAACACTGACAGTCTAGGAATGTATGCTCAGTGTCAGTTAGTTGTTTGTTATTATAGTGATATCTGTCTACTACTGCCACTGATATCTATTGTCATGCTTGATATCTTGATATCTATTTGCACTTTATGTACTAGTGATGCCTTAAATACAGTTATATTTAGTTGTATGTCTAATTTAGCTTTTTTATTGCAAATTTGGAGATGGGAGAAACGCAATTTCAGTCTTCTTGCAATGTACTGTTGCATAGCTTGATTGTGCTATTGTGCATCTTCCTCTGCACCCATGTCAGTGTCTATGTGCATGTAAGCACGTTTCTGAGTGTCAAGTAGACATACTGTCCACATACTGTTGGTGGTTGGTGAAATGTGCAGATCTCTTCACACTGGAAATTAAAAAAAAAAAAAAAAAAAAATGGTTACACTCAAAGACCCTAACCCTCGACCTATTTATTATCTCTATCCAATTATTCCATACATTCATTGTTTTTAAATATATAACTATGATAGAATTGCAGACCTTCTACGAGGACAGGATGTGGTGATGTAGTGGTTTTAAATGGTTGTCTTCCAGAAAAGATTGCAAGACTCTAAGTGAAGACAATTGCTTGCTCCTTTTAACTGCTGAATAGCAGTTAGTCTTGTGACAAGCAGCAGTATTTCTCTACCTTTACTCTCTCATATCAGTCATGAGGGCCATATATTGTTTTTCCCCTTCTTCTCAGAACACCCCAAGCTATCCAAATCTGCCACTGTTGCCACTAGTTTGTTATTATTTTGTACTGTACAGTATACAGTATCGCCATAGGAATCATGCCAAAAATATCCTTTCTTATTTGGATACGGTAGGTTTTCTGGAAACTGACCATTTTGACATTTAGTTTGAAAATTGTTTTTTTATGGAAATTCAGGGGCGCAAGCCCATTTGCCCTTTTTTCAATTCTCTTTATTGTCTATTTTTTCTGCTTTTGTATCTTCTACCTTATGTCTTCACTATTTCTACTTGTATCTAACTTTCCTTAAAGTAGGTGGAGACCTAAGAGAGATCCAATAGTTTTTTCTTTGTCATTGAGAAACTATTATTGAAAACCTGTGTGGTGAGAATGTACCAAGGCCTGTGCTATACTGGATGTCATTTAGTCTGTCTGCAAGTATTAGATGCCAGGGGTCAGTCCTGCCTTGTGCTCATTTATAATGAGCACACATGAAAGGGGGAAATAAAACCACAAAAATATGGTTGTGACTCCTTGAATGTTGTTGTCCTGGTTTTCCAGGTTTCGGTGGCGTTTATTGCACAATGGTGAAAGGGCAAAGCAATGCTTTCTCTCTCTCTCACTTTCTTCATGCTGTGTGTGTGTGTGTGTGTGTGTGTGTGTGTGTGTGTGTGTGTGTGTGTGTGTGTGTGTGTGATTACAGTAGCCTAACTCAATAACCAGTTCCTTCCTTTTGTTTCAAAAACAAGGGGGGGAAGTTTAGTTTGTGTTTGTGACAGAGGGAGAAGTGTAAGCGTAAAATGTGTTCAAGGAATGGCATTCTGGCAGCGTTGTGATAGAAGATGAAATTGAAATTGAAAAAGAGTGACAAGCTGGGGACAATTGTAAAGGTTTTGCAATAACCCTGGTGATCCAATTTCGAGAGAATGAAAGTGTATGCACTGTAAGTGTGCGATGTATGGCATTAAGGTCACGTAAAATAGATCTGAACTGTTTATCTGTCAGAGGACAATTATACCTCAGTTTCTTCTGGTGTTCTGGTCGCAGAAGTATGCAGAGGTATGCAGAGCTATTTCAGTTGAGTGTAGATTTTAGGTCATGCCGCAGCATGCAGTGCTCAACCTCTGTGTCCACTTCCTGTGGATTCAATTGTGCACATGTTCGTAAATAAAGGGTCTGATTGATATCATCTTCTGGCAAGCCTCCCATAGCATCCAGTCATGTTTTGCATACCAGCCAGCTTGGTTTCAGTTGAAATTCTGAAGACTTACGGCTTTTCACATGCAAAACCCAAATAGTCTGTGCATGTATGAGTGGTTTTCTATCTTTCAAATCACAATAATAGATAGAAAATTGGCAAATTGGAATCCCCTGCATCTGTAGGCACCTCCCTTGCTGTGCAGAGTGTGAAGGGATTGAAAGGAAATGGATCTTCCAAACAAACAAGGAGGAAATTGGAGAAATGAGCAAAGGATAAAGTAGCCTGTATGTACCCTGATAATGCAAACGTTTGTTGGAGTTTTTCCCAGGTATGCTCTAGTTCTCTAATGGTTTCATTGTCAAAAGCAGGTTACTGCATAGATCAGCCTACTCATCATCAGTCAGTAGGCTTATTATGATCTTCAACTATTCTCTTTGCTGTAGAATATCCTTGGCTTTTTTTTTTACCCCTTGTCGTGTGCCGTATCCTTTACATAACCTTCTGCTTTCTTTCATGTGCAAATATTCTGACAATAGCAGCTTCACTTATAAGAACAGAATGTCTATGTGGTTTATCTGATTCTTCCTGAACAACAGAACTCTGGTGTGGCTGTTAAGTCATACAAAGCATACCTCAATGACACATTCACATGCAGTATGTATCAGTGTGTTTTAGCGGTTATACAGAGAAAAAACACTTGCTGGAATTTCCCTTCTTGTGTCGTCTAGTTAAACCTGTGTGTACGTGTGTGTGTGCGTGTGTGGGTGTGTGCGCGTGTGCCTGTGCATGTTTGTCTGTCCACACGCCTGTTCTAATGTTCAAAACTTTCACTTTATGAAAAACTTTATTATAGGGCTGGGCGATTATGCGATCTCGATTAGGGATCGCGATCAAATTTAGTTCGATCACGGTGATCAGCTGTGCGCATATTTTCTCGATCACGTGCGTTACATGTTGGAAAGGTGCGCGCCGACTGCTGCTAACAATCCAAGTTCCCTGCACCGCTTTGAGCAAGCCTAACTTTACCAGAGAGAACTTAGCCTTCGTTTCGGGTATTTATGAAGACACACGCATTTCTATCGTCTTTAGGAAATTCTGGGAGCATTCCATAGTTATGTTGGTAAACGGACAGCCACAAGTGAAAGTCTTGCGCGATCGTTAAAAAAAATCATTAAATTGTGTAGAGTGTTGTTGACGGTAAAAGGAAGGGAGAAATAGTGGCACCGCGGTTGCAACGTTTATCTACGGTTCCCATTCACCCTTAGCCTATGCGCGACAAAAAAAAGTTTTTTCCGACGTTTTGTCATCTTCAACTCCAGGAGTGTTGGACATCCGTCCTCTATAGTATTTATGCAGACGCAAAGACTATCTTTGTCTAATATGAAATCAACTCGTCATTAAAATGAAAGCCTCCTGCAGAGCGAATGGAAACAATAAATGCATTTCACCCTGAATTAAAGTATTGTGATAGCCTACTGCTGGACACGGTTTAACAGGGTAAACTTCCCTTTCTTTATTGTAGACACATACAACAACAACGAGTTGCTGTTTAAGCCACAACTCCCGCTTTTAGAACTTCCAACACAGCGGCAATGCTACTGTCTCTCTCCCAATTCTCTGACACTCACTCTCTCGCACCTGCGCGCGCACACACACACACACACACACACACACACACACACACACACACACACACACACACACACACACACGCAGGCACACCTAAACTCCACCCTTTAATTCCCCAAAAAAGGCACATAGCAACCTAGGAAACTTAACAGATAACAAAACATCATTATCACACAAACTTGCAGGTTATTACAGTATGCTCATACATTGTATGCATCACACCATATTTAACCTTGTCTGGTAGAAATTAATGTGTGTATCATGTTTCTGCTATACTCATTTGAAAGACAGTTTATGAAAGTTTATGCAATTTGGGATACCATAATTGCAATAAATTAGATCAATAAATTGCAGTAGCCTATCTGTAGGCCGTTTGCAATTGCATATGAGCCAGTCAGTGTAATGACAAGATCAGTAGAAAAGCCTATATCAGTGTTTTTTTATTATTATTATTATTTAAAATTTAAATTTATTTATTTGTACTTTTTTCGGGGGGGGGGGGGGGGGGGGGTACGTTATATCATTCATGATCGTGATTAAAAATCGAGATCGTTCAATCTGAGAAAATAAATCGTGATAACTTTTTTGCCATATCGCCCAGCCCTACCTTGTTACAGCAAACTCCCATGTTATCAACCTTCCCTGTCCTTTTACTGTAAAAGATGTAATAGGCCATGACTAAGTCATATATTTCAAAACTGAACGACAACAGGTTGAAAAACAGGTATTGCAGGTATGTAATGGCATGTTGACTTGGAGAGTGACTTCAAACATCTGGTTTTAGTCAGGTTTCTGTGTGGCAAAGTATGCCAGTGTGATAAATGACATTTCAAGTTGAAAAGAATGAGAACATAGCGAAACAGATAAATGAAACGTAACAAGTTCAAATCAAAATGACAGACCTCATGAGGAGTCATGGAGACTTGGCAATAATATAATCACGTCCTCTGGATTTCAAAGCGAGCAAGGCTGTGATTAAACAGCCCTACAGTAGCCTACCACATGACCGAATCATGCCAGTAGATCCCATCTGGTCTCCTGCAAACAGCAGTAGGCTATAAACATGTTATGCTGATATGAAACCACACATTGACCAGAATGAGACCATATAATTTTATGAGATAAGAGGTGTGCAATAATGTGTAAGAGATTGCTCTCTCTCTCTGCCTTTCTCTTTCTTTGTATGTGTGTGTCTATGAGAGTTCAAGTTTAAATGTGACACATTAGTTCAGCACCTAATGCATATTCTTTACATGTTATGCATAGCGCACTAGATCATTGACAAATTGACGAGTTGACAAGTTCATTGACAAAGAAATATAAGTGACATCACATTTGCCTGTAGTCATTCCTTTGTAATCTTCAGTATCCGTCTACATTAGCACACTTAGTTGTTTGAGGCCCCAACAGCTTTGTTGAATCCACTCCACCATGAGACTTTAGACACTGCATGCTTATCATTAAACAATAAGTTGTTGAGAGGAAAAACACAGCTTCTTTTGAGCATTTTGCTGTTTACAAATAATTATACTTTTGTTTTACTACATTATCAGAATTGATAAAATATACACTTTCATGTTGGGTGTGTTGGTCTTAGTATGTAGTTCATAAACACTTTTGGCTCATGACATGAAAGAATGTGTAGTTTTCTGTTAAGGCTTGAAATTAGTATACAAATATTTGTGTGACACAAAAAAGTTTGTGTGTCAGAAAGATCAACGGAAATAGCTTCTGTCTGTGGGTTTGGTCAACTCTGTGTGTGTGTGTGTGTGTGTGTGTGAGAGAGAGAGAGAGAGAGAGAGAGAGAGAGAGAGAGAGAGAGAGAGAGAGAGAGAGAGAGAGAGAGAGAGAGAGCACGGTGTGTGTGTGTGTGTGTGTGTGTGTGTGTGTGTGTGTGTGTGTGTGTGTGTGAGAGAGAGAGAGTGAGAGAGTTTAATAATTCCACGGCACACAGGTGTGTATCAGAAAGAACCCCTGTTCAACACAACATGATTGTCATGATTGTTTTATGTTGTCCTTTCTGTTTATCAACCACGTTGTCTTGCCTTGCTTCTCCAGGACTGTGGTCCATCATGTTTTTAAAGTGCTTTATAAATAAACATGACTTGACCCGACATGAATATCTCTTTTGCTGATGAACCTTTGTCAGAGATTGCAATCTTAAGGCATGTCAAGGCACAGGAAGTGGTTGGAAATTGGGGTCTTCAAAGGTGGTCTATGATCACGCTATGTTCACATTATTTGCAGACCAGCAAATAATGAAGATGATTGCTGCTTAAGTCACTTTACCTGTAAATTGCATTTTCAGTTGAGGTACCGGACAATAATCAGAACCCACACCAGAATGAACCACACAATCTGTGTGTGTTTGTTATTCTGTTTATGCATGACCGGTAAGTGGACTTTTAATAATAAAAATGTAAAACAGAAAGGACACTTTAGCCAAGTTATCGAAATGTGGCCACATGTTTGTTAGTGTTTCAATCTGTGTGTGACCTGACCTCGGAGGGCTGTGTGTGTGTGTGTGTGTGTGTGTGTGTGTGTGTGTGTGTGTGTGTGTGTGTATGTGACATGATAATGTGTGAAGTAAAGTTATGTCACTGATGCTCAGGCATGTGTGTTATGTTATATTACTGATGCTCGTAGGGTCTGCCAGAGTGTGGGTTGACCAGTGGACAGATAAGCCACACTACACAGTCGGAGAAACGGCTGTTATTTACTGCAGGCTCCACTGGGACCAGACTGATGTCAAGGGACACAAAATGAAGTGGGCTGTTTTTGAGAAAGAAAATGTGGACAAAACAGATTTATCAAAGGTGGCAGCTTACGTGGATCATATCAAGACAGAGGGCAACAAGACCTTTACACAGCTAACAGTGACCAATCTGACCATGGAACATACATATGAGATTGTGTGTGTTGCTAGATGCTCAGTTAGTGGAACGCTGAGAGAAGTCTTAGGGAATGGAACTTTACTTCAGATTTCCAATGCAACCCAAGTAGAAGGTAGGCCTATGAAAACATCAAAACTAAAACACTATATTACAGCCAAAGGGAAACCAGTGGAACGTTAAGCATGTTCATTAATAGTTGAATAAAATTATACTCATTTACTTTTTAATTTTCTTTTGACAGAAACCTTCTCAACACATCAAACATTACCATCCTCTCTGTCTTGGATTAAAATTCTGCTTTTTTCTGTAAATATCTTGTTCCTCATTGTTGACACCATTATCTGTATTGCTCTGCACAAAACAGTGAAGGAAAAAGCCTGAAGTAGTCCTTGCTATTCTGTTTTAGCTCATTTTACGGTTTATTTTATAGTTCATTTTTGTTTCTTTTATTTGATGTGTAATAACCCATTGCTTATTTTATTTACTTATAAACATTCAATAAATTGTCTTTATCTGGTTGTGTTGGCAAATAAATTAACAGTTTTTTGTGATATGAATCTAGTGGGACAATGTGTCAAGAAAACCTGCATATTCTGCATTTGTTTTATTGATTTATTTTTCTGGTTTAGGTGTTTTGTTGGTCCACCGGGACCAAGAGCTAGACCTAGATTAACTAAAACTGGATCAGACACGACTCAACGTTTTGGTGTCTTGAGGACAACGAAATATCATTTAAATAAAGTAAAAGGGAAGAAAAGGCACAGCACAGCCTTGCCAACACGTAGGGAGTGCATAGCCCAGTGGTTCTCAAACTTTTTCTAACATTCCCCACTTTGGAAGTGTCACGGCTTGGCTCAACAGCCGTGGCAAAGAGGACGCAGCGCAAGCAAAATAGCAAAAATAAGTAATTTATTAAATAAATAATGAAAAGTCAAAAGCAACGAGGAACTAAATAGCAATGGAGTATGGTAGTCAGTAAGGTCAGCGGTGTAAAGTAAGTGCATGGATGTGTGGATAGTATTGTGAGGGGTGTTGCGTGTAAAGCAAAAGGGAGAACAAGAAGCTCCAAAATGGTAACGGGAAAGGTGGCTTTTAAAGATGACATGGAGACACCGGGCCCAGGTGTTTCCAATAATTGCGCATGGGCTGCAGCCGCACCTACGTGAACACAAACACAAAAGACAAGACAGGCACGTAGGCGGGGCCAGCAGACCATCACACCCCCTCCCACAAAAAGCAGGCTCCATAACAGAGTCCCGCCCCAAACTACAGGGCTAGCAAATGATTAAGGGGAAGTTTGGTTTTTAACATGTTTAGCCCCTTTTCTGGAGTGTCTAGGATGAAATAGAATCATCAACACCAAAATGTTGATGATTGCTCCTGTCTCTGATATTTGGCTTATTTAGAATCCCCTCTTTTCTGCTCCAGAATGGCTTCCTTTGTGCATGTCCGATAATGTCCTTAAAACAACCTTACACCTTTATTGTAAAACTTGTGCTGCTCACCAAGTGTTTAGTGGTGTCCATTGATGTTCCGAAACAATTATAGTAGCAAAGTACAGTTTCTGTCACATTTTATATGGTATTTTGAAGATTCTGGAACTATTTTTTCAGCGTAGCAATACCAACTAGCACAACAAGAAGACAAATAAAGCTGGATAGGAACTGTATTTCGCTATGATAATTGTTGTGGAACATCAATAAACTCAACTGACCACTTGATGAGCTGCACATGTTTTAAAACAAAGGTTTAAGGTTCTTTTAAGGTCATTATCGGACATGCACAAAGCAAGCTATTCTGAAGCAGAAAAGGGAGGATTCTAAATGAGCCAAATATCAGAGACAGGAGCAGTTGTCACAATTTTGGTGTTGTTGATTCTATTTCATCCTAGACACTCCAGAAAAGGGGCTAAACATGTTAAAAACCAAACTTCCCCTTTAACAAAAAACAAATTTAATAATGCAAATAAAGTGCCATTCTGAAACACCATAACACCGCAAAACATTAGATCAGCAATATGGAAAAAAATAGCTGTGATACAGCTCAATACATAGGCTAAGCTACCATGCTACCCCATTTTCCCCCCCGAAAACATAACCTGAAAGCGGTCAATCTCTGTCCCACCGATTACCTCCTTCACCACCTTCCCACTCAGCAACCGGTGCACCTAGGAAGCATTTAAGAGTTGGAAGAGGAGAGGTAAAAATGACAGAAACTTTATAGGCCCATGTGAGAAGCAGCAACAGCGTGTCTGCAACCACGCTGCCACCCCCCCTCACACAGGACGTCAGGCACAGGGATAGGGTATGAATGTAATAGATTAACATGAAAGAGCTGAACATTTTTCATGCGCTCAGGAGTAGCTAACAAACAATACTGGCTGGAAACTTGTTTTAATACCATGTATGGCCCAGAAAATTTTGCCTGACAGGAGGCCTGAACAAGAGATAAGGCCAGCATTGGTCTCCTGGCCTGAAGGAACACTCTACTGATCTGCCATCAGACCGAGACACCTTTAGATCTGAGCTCGTCTGAAAACATGCAGAATAAAGCCGACCTCTAAAGCCATTCACAAAACCAATCAAATGGTCTGGTGGCACCAACTGACTGCAAGCACCCATTAACACAGAAAACTGCTCAGAGGCCACTCTATTAAGGGAAGACCCAAAGAGTTCACTCGCCACCTCCCTGGCAGCAAGCACCAACCACTGCAGACAGGCTTTCCAAAAATCACTGAGCTCAAAACAATACATTTTCAAAAAAGACTTTACTGTCTTGACAAAAATGCCCAAATGCCCCCTGACAACGCACATGAGACACTGAACCATGAAAACGTAGGTGCCTTAACACCTGCTGCAAACATGAAAAGGCAGACTTGAACCACTAGCCTGAATGGTCTTTGGAGTACCGAAATCTTGAAATGTGTTGGGAAAGTGCAGAACACACAAAGCTCTGAGACACTCCAAACATTGGATACACGGCCAGACAGCCAGTGGCCTGACAAACCACTGAAAGCATATAGCTAGAACCAGATTGTGACTGCACTAAAGGACCAATACAGTCCACAACAATATTCTCAAACAAGGCAGACTCAGAGTTATTCTGGTCATACAAACCATTTTGTGAAGAGTATGTCAGCCCGTCAGCCACCAGCTGGCTGAGAGACGACTGTTCAGGAAGAGAACCTGATTGAAAAATTGGAGAAAGTGAATGTTCAAGAGCCACACGGGTTACCATGCAGGCTGGCAAGATCTCAAAGGAACATTCATTAGGGCTCTGCCCTAGACAAGCCAATGAAGGAGCCTCAGTAGGCCTAGGTGGACCAACAGGAGCGTGTACACTCCAGCAATTAGGCGCAGCCAATCCTACTCCCCTCACTTGTAAATCTGGAACATATGCATGTTTAGGCTTTAACTTGAAACAATCAGCTTCAATATGGCCACGTTTATGGCAAAAATTGCAGACCTTGTCTGACCCGCTAGTCCTATGACCAGACTGAAATGCCCCAAATGAGCTGCTATTAGTATCAGAAAATGAACCATCACAACCACCAGGCTGAAAACTGCGGTCATAATTAGAATGTATCAAAACGTAGTCATCAGCTAAAGCCGCAGCATCAGCTGCCGTGCGTGCTTTCTGCTCTGAAATATAAGTGGCAACATGATGGGCAACAGAGTTTTTAAACTGCTCAAGCACAATTAGATCACAGAGAGCATTAAAGTCAGAGACCTCAACAGAAGCACACCAGCGATTAAAAGAGGTTGTTAAATCACGTGCAAATTCTAGATGGCTTTGTTGTGGACCTCTTTTCCACGATCTAAACTTCTGTCTATAATGCTCTGGAACACGCTCATACACCTTCAATATTGCCGCTTTAACTTTAACATAGTAGTCAGGAGGGAATTCGTCCAAAGTCAGGAAGATCGTGCACTTCTGGACAAGTTTAATTTTTGGCAGGGTGTTAGATACAGGTATAAGGTTTTCAAAAATCAATGGATACAAGTTGGGGTGACCCCCTAGTGGCTGGTATTCATACAATCCAAAATGGCCCCCAACGGAAAAAGAAAAGACTATATCTAGGTTTCCTTTACTGTTAAATTGTTGTATAATGTCATTTTTCTACTTTGTTTGACACAAGGAATTCAATTTGGATATGTTCCTCTCATTTTAGATAAAAATTTTTATTAAATCTATTATAGTCATCTTTAGCTAAAATGAACTGTCAATGTCAAACAAAAGGTAGCAGGAGGTAACAGATCATTTTAACACCTTCCAATTGCATGCTAAGTTTTGTGATATTCCGCTCATGGGAGGCCATACAGCAAATTGATTTACAACATTTTATACCAACTGGCCAGCAGGTGGCCGGACATTTTTCTGCAATATCTAAAGAACCATAGGGCCTAGGGGGACCACATTTTTATTTGCTTGTCTTCAGGGGCCATGTAAACCTATCCCATGATCACCCATTCCATGTATAGCGCCACCTGGTTAAAAATGAAAAAGCTAAAGTGAGGTATTGTAAATTGTGTTAACAGCTATCTCTGGCTGACATGGTCAAAACTACACAAAATAAGGCGTGTCAAAATGCATGCCAAGTTTCGTGTTGGCATGTTGGCAGGAGCTGGTCACTAGATAGTGACTCGATCCCACCCAATATGGCTACAAAAAGTTTGAAAGGAAAAAAAAACCCTGGAGTGGTGGAGTGGGGGTGGAAGATGACTCATAGGCGGCCCACATGGTAACGGACCAAGCAACGTAAACAACAGCTCTGGTAGGACACAAGCTACAAAGCTGCATATGTATCTGGAAAAAGATAACATCAGAGAAGGGTCTCAAGATCCATCAAGTTAGGAAAAAAGGGTCGAATCTTGTGGCCAAAATCTTGTCAGAAAAATGAGTGGGGAACCATCAATATAGACATAGTCCATCTCCTGGAGGGGCTGAAAGGTGGTGTAGAGAAGAAGCTGGACAAGATTGGAGAAGTAATCTACAGGTATGGGGCAGAGAGATTTGGGGTGAAAAGCGAGCGCCGTAAGGTACTGAAGGAACCAGCTCATTCCAAGTCCAGAAGTCAAAGAGAGATTGAAAGGCTGGTGAAGAAAGGTGCCTGAGAAAACAGTGGAAGAATGCAGCAGAAGTGGAGAGGAAAGGACATGAGGCACTGTAAGGTGACATTAAAGGGGGGTTCAGAATTTTCGATGTTAAACCTCATTTCCAAGTAAGCCTGAGTGATATCTGTCATTGGAGACCGTTTTCAACTCATTTCATCCAGTCCTTCTATCAACTGAGTTCGCTGGTGCTAGGCTAACGCAAGTGAGTGGGCACGGCTAGCCTGGCAATAAAAACAGTCTTACCCACTCTGCAGTCTCCTTTAGGCAAATACATTAATATGCCAGGTCATCGGTGTTGATTAAAAAAACATCGTAAAAGAAAAACTACCCTTGAATCGCCATGATAACATTACATTTTGAGGGACTAATTTCTCAGCAGCAGCGGAATATTACCTTGCTCAGGTTAGTTGTTTGACTAATATGACGATAGACAGAGCCTAACGTTAGTGGGATAAGGCAAAACCTAACGCTATAGATTGAGTCACTGGATGTCAAGGAATTAAGCAATATGCCGATCAGGTGTGCTGTGAAAAGCTGTGAAAGCAAACGCAGCAGATGGGAAACTAAAAGTTTTCATAAGTTTCCAGTCCAAGATCGCGAAAGGATAATCTTTGGCTTGTTGCTGTTGGCTTGGACATCAAAACAGTCAAACAACTAATCTGAGCAAGGTAATATTCCGCTGCTGCTGAGAAAATAGTCCCTCAAAATGTAATGTTATCATGGTGATTCAAGGGTAGTTTTCTTTTACAATGTTTTTTTAATCAACACCGATGACCTGGCATATTAATGTATTTGCCTAAAGGAGACTGCAGAGTGGGTAAGACTGTTTTTATTGCCAGGCTAGCCGTGCCCACTCACTTGCGTTAGCCTAGCACCAGCGAACTCAGCTGATAGAAGGACTGGATGAAATGAGTTGAAAACGGTCTCCAATGACAGATATCACTCAGGCTAACTTGGAAATGAGGTTTAACATCGAAAATTCTGAACCCCCTTTAAGTAGCATCCCTCAACACTGAGAAGAGCTGAATGCTTGAGAAAGCAACACAAGAAGGAGAGAACGAGGAGTGCCTTCTACAGAGATCCCTACAAGTTTGTGAAAGCCCTCTTTGTCAAGGAGAAATTTGGGACCCTCAAAGCTACCTTCAAAGACCTACTCCGATAACCAGAGGCACATGCCAGCCAGCATTCTGGGTGACATGCCACCAATCCAACCAGCTGAACACCAGATGGAAACAAGGCCCCCTACATAGAGCAAAGATAACATCAGAGCACAGTAAAGCGGGCAAGAGCATCATCAGCCCCTGGGCCCAATGGCGTTCCATATAGACTCTATAAGAATATGCCGGGAGTATTGAGGTACCTCTGGAAGCTGATGAGAGTGGGAAAAATGAGTTATACCAAGGCATGGTGAAGGGCGGGAGGGATCCTGATTCCCAAAGAGAAGAATTCCTCAACCATCGACCAATTCCATCAGATCAGTCTCCTGAATGTGGAAGGAAAGATATTCTTCAGTAGTGTGGCTCAGAGGCTCTCAGCTTTCCTACAGAAGAGCAACTTTGTTAACAGCTCAAAGCACAAATCAGGGATAAGTGGATTCTCAGGCTGTCTGGAACACACAAATGTTATCTGGCACCAGATACAGACAACGAGGATGGAGAAGAAAGACCTGCATGTGGTCTTCCTAGATCTCGCCAATGCCTTCGGATCTGTGCCGCATGAGATGTTGTGGGCAGTGTTCAACTTCTTCCAAGTCCCAAGAGGGCATCACAAGGCTGGTCAAAGCCTACTTCCAGGACCTTCAGTTTTGTGTCGCTAGCACAACTGCCAGACAGCACCTCGAGGTTGGCATTATGGTGGGCTGCACCATTTCCCCACTTGCATTTACCATGGCGATGGAGCTCATCATCCGGGCATCGCGATGGGTGGTTGGAGGAAAGCAGTTGAAGAATGCGCTGCGTATTCCTCCAATACGAACTTACAGTACATGGATGGCATGACAACAATAACAACACCACCTGCATGCACCAAATGCCTACTGGATAAACTCCAGAAAAACATTCAAGGGGCACGGATGGTGATCAAACTCAGCAAATCCCGCCGCATCTCTATTGTCAAAGGCCAGCTTGCTAATGAAATGTTCCACATCAACAACGAGCCAATACCAACAGTTAAGCCTGTCAAAAGTCTTGGCCACTGGTACAGCGCAAAGCTCAAAGATGGACCTTAAAGAGGTGGACTATTCCTTTAAAGCAAGGACATCACTAATTTGGAAGGATAGAGGGGCTTAACCCCTTGGGTCTATGGAGTGTGAATAAATCCATAGACCTGTGGTTTGATCGCCTGGGAGTACCCATTCTCCTTTACGTGCTCCATTTAATTTCACTCTGCAAAGCAGCATGGTGACCATGGTTGATTTTGTTGCCTGCTTTTAGGTAGCCTGGCCCGCCCTCCCAGTGACGTAATACCTTCAGGCAGCGTTGCTTCTCACTGGTTTAGCCAGCTACAATCTACACAGGGTTTCTGAGCTCCTGAAAGATCGGGACATCTACTTTGTCGAGAATCAATCAACTGTGCAGCTCCAATGCCAACTGTGCAGCTCCAATGGCCCTCGTTAGAGGCGTGTTCTAGGCAGTGACGTTACTCAGTCCTGTTACTCAAGCAGTTCCCTTCGTGTCACATACGTTAGAAAACAGGTGTGCTGAAGCTTAAACCACTCTTTCCTCTGACATCGACCAATAGCAAACTGAGGCATTTGAGGGAGGCCTCCAGTTTTGACCATGTCAGACAAGAATACCCATTAACACTGATTACAATACCTTACTTTGGGTTTTCATTTTAAACTTGGTGGCGCTATATATGGAATGGGTGATCATGGGATAGGTTTACACGGCCCCTGAAGACAAGCATATAAAAAATGTGGTCCTCCTCGGCCCTACGGTTCTTAAGATATTTGCAGAAAAATGTCCGGCCACCTGCTGGCCAGCTGGTGTAAAATGTCATAAATCAATTTACTGTATGGTCCCTCCATGGGCAGAATATCACAAAACTTGGCATGCATTCGGAAGGTGTCAGAATGATCCGACACCCCCAATTCTGTGTGTCTTTTTCACACATATTGACAGTTTATTTTAGCTAAAGATGACAATAGATGACAAAAGATGATAATAGATTTATTTTTATTTTTTTTCTAAAATGAGAAGAACATATCAGAAGTGGATTCCTTGTGTCAAACAAAGTAGAAAATGACATAATACACCAATTTAAACCTATATACAGCCTTTTCTTGTATGCATACCAGCCATTTTGGATTGTATGCATACCAGCCACTAGGGGTCATCCCAACTTGTATCCATTGATTTTTGAAATCCTTTGGCCTATACCTAACACCCTGCCAAAAATCAAAAACTTGTCCAGAAGTGCATGATCTTCGCAAATTCCCTCCTGACTATAGTCTTTACTATCAACAGCAGACAGAGCTGAAAAAGCCTCCTGAGCTTTGCCAGTAATGACGCACTGAAGCATCAATGCGCGAGCGGAATTGGGCCAGCTGCGCGCACCAGCTAAACGTTCAAATAACAGAAAAAAAGTTTCAGGATCGTTTTCCGAAAATTTAGGAACAAGGCGTAAATTACCCCGAACATCAAAACCGTCAGGGTGATCAACGCTAGGCTGAGCCCCAGAACTTAATCTAGGCGATGGTGAAATTCTGCCCTCGCGGAGAACCTGAAGTTTATGTTCAAGATCTAAATGAGTCCAGTCTCCTGACACTACTTTTCTACTGCCAGATCTTTTTCAATTGCAGCATTTACTTTGTACTTTTCGTGCTCAATCTGTAATAACAACAACTCATTACGCTGTTCAAAACTTAAGCCCTCCACTGATACAGACAGCGGGGACGTAACGTTACCCGCTCCACGTTCTTCCAAAACACCATTAGCAATCAAATTACTTTTAACAATTGACTTAACCTTATCCTTTGCGAACTGACTGCTCACATCAAGTTTGTAATGTTCAGCCAATTGTAACAACTGATCTTTCTTACACTGATCTAATAACTCCTCCGACGGAGAAGCAATAAATTCCTCCACTGTCACTGTCGGCATTATAACATTAACGTACCCTTTTACGCAACGCTAAACAAAACAAAAAACTTAATCAAGTGGAATGTGTGACTTCTTGCAAAAAGCCCCTCAGACCGAAGGCTAAACTAGCAATGCGTGCCCCTCTAACTAACTAAAGCCCCACAACTATAGGCCTACCTATTTAAGCTGCGGCCTAGCTCTTCATGCAGCTACTGGCGGTGGGAACATTAAGTGCACAAGCCCAGTGGAGGAGAAAAGCAACCAGAAACTGGCGACTTCGCTCACACCATGGATACACTCCCGAGACAACTGCTCCAACCGCTTTCACCACAACACTAAACCAAACCCCGACGAAGTCCAAGGGACAACGCCGCTTCGCCTAACAAGGGACAAACATTGCTACAAACTTAATAAGAAATGCTGAAGTCAAACACCCACTTACCTTAAACGTCGCGCAGAGAGGTCGAGCTTCCAACAAATCAAACAAACTAAGCTTTAATTCAAAATTATCATTACAAACGCTGCGTCTCTTCAAACAAAAGAAAAACTCCCGTTCCGACAGTAGGCCGGCTGCTACACCTGTACGGAATCCAAGGGAATCCCTACTATCAAATGACGTGAAATATGACGACACGCCATTCACAAAAATCAACCTGCAACACTCGCAAAACAAAAGCGGTGAACTACGATGTCCGATTTAGAACACCAAACAAATTAACAAGAGCGACGCAGGTTTAAGTTTGGACGGCCCCCATTTGTCACGGCTTGGCTCAACAGCCGTGGCAAAGAAGGACGCAGCGCAAGCAAAATAGCAAAAATAAGTAATTTATTAAATAAATAATGAAAAGTCAAAAGCAACGAGGAACTAAATAGCAATGGAGTATGGTAGTCAGTAAGGTCAGCGGTGTAAAGTAAGTGCATGGATGTGTGGATAGTATTGTGAGGGGTGTTGCGTGTAAAGCAAAAGGGGAGAAAAAGAAGCTCCAAAATGGTAACGGGAAAGGTGGCTTTTAAAGATGACATGGAGACACCGGGCCCAGGTGTTTCCAATAATTGCGCATGGGCTGCAGCCGCACCTACGTGAACACAAACACAAAAGACAAGACAGGCACGTAGGCGGGGCCAGCAGACCATCACAGAAGGCAGAGAATTTTCACGCCCCACCTGGAAGGCTCAATTTGCGCACAATACATGTATCTCCTTGAGGAATACTTAGCGAGTACTGGATTTTTTTTCAATGTTAGAATTTTCATGTTACTAATTCAAAGCCAAATTTCTCTCAAAACCCTCATCACAGCAACTAGCAAATAACACCATTGGAAATCTCAATTTACTGTCATATGTGCATCTGACAAGTAGCTGTGAACTCGGGGGGCATGGTGCGACCATTATTCGATCGCAAGGAGATGTCTCGAGCCCCACCTGTCATGTGTCTGCGCCCCACACGTTGAGAAACACTGGCATAGCCTAACCATTCAATTGACTGATTATCAGAAACATTAGTGTGAGTTTAATAAACATGTAAGCTAAATAACATGTAACCTAAATAGTAAATAACATGTAGGCCTACAGCAGTAGTTTTTCAGTGCTGAAATGCGGTGTGGTGGAGTTTTACATATAGTCCTACAGTAGGCCTACAACAACTGTACTAGGAAAAAAAAAACCTGGCCATGTATTTTTGATTGGACTTGGCACCTATAGACCACTGTCAGCTTCCTGTTTTTAATGATTGAAAAAGTGAAACTAATTCAGAGTAGCCTATGGGATGAGCAGGGATAAGCTAACCCCGTGATACCACGCTGGTTTTACCTAGAGTTAGTTTGACAAAGGTGTAATTCCATTTTAGATAGGCTAGGCCTACGTCCAGTAATAACAACGCTAACCTCGCAAAATTATATGGATTTTTCCCGCGGCACACATGAGAAGCACTACGATCTCAGATGTTTATGAATTATTCCTGTTTACCTTTCAACTTTTCCTGGGGACGTTTTTGGATTTGGTTTCGCTATAAGGCTACAGGAGACATCTAAGCCTAACTTATGTCGGTGAGTTTTCGAAATGGCAATCTATTTAGGCTGTCATTGTCTTGTCTTCGTTTAATTTTCATTAACAGACTAATTGGATACAATGAAGTCGGCGGGCACGGTGACATTCCGTCTGGTTTCAGCGCGGTGAAGTTAGCCGGACATTTGATATTCGCTCGATATTCGATTTTAACTTTCACTGCTTTCGGGCTTTCCCACAGATTTCAGTTTAGCAACGATCTTAGTGAGATAGCCTATATTCTTCACACTGTTGTCATAAACCATAAATTTGTTGTCAGTTTCGATCTCGATGCAAAAAAACAAAACGAAAAACAAAAAAAAAAAAAACATACCGAATAACCATGTTAAAGCCTACTTGCGCTGATGTCTGTAAGGAATAAGGGACCGTCAACAAATGATGCATTTGAGCGTGCATAGGCTATTGGGCCAACTCCTCAATGAAGGGCTAGCCTTTTCACCAGTAAACAAGGCAAAGGCAATGGTTTTGCCATTTTGATAGACTATATTTCACAATGCATTATGCTACTTAAAACAGGTGATATTATACTGATATGTTATTTATGTTATGTTTGGGGAGACCGGGGGCAGTAGCAAGAGGGGATGGTTGCAACATCTCATTTTTCTCGAATCAGAAACAAGCTAGAGCATGGGTTTTCAACAGGTCCGTGGCCCACTGGTGGTCTGTGACAACACTGAAGGTGGTCCGTGACATGGGTTCCAGATTAAATTTAGTGTATTTGAAATTGATTTCTGAATACCTGATGTGAGAAATAAGCACAGCTTTGGGCACAGGTCTTTTTGTATGTAATTTGTTGCAATCTCTTTGTTTATAACAACCCTGCGTCAACCCCCAATGGTGGGCCGACGATGGCTTCTTAATCAGAATGGTGGTCCCTGGGACTAAACCAGTTGAAAACCCATGAGCTATATAGATGCACATCAGTGCACATCACATTAACTTTGTCAGTCACATAATTCATATAGTTTTGAGTAGCTTATTGGTTTATTGCAGGGGTCTGCAACCCAAAATGTTCAAAGAGCCATATTGGCCCAAAAAAACAAAAACCATACATGTCTGGAGCCGCAAAAATCTAAAATCCTTATAAGGCAACATAGACTGGCAATACATAAGTTGGTTCGGTCCATTCTTCCTTAAACCCTCTGTTCTCATCGGCAATCTTTCTCTTTTTGCCTTTTGAATCCATGGCCCATTACTCACACAGCAGGGCGTAATTTCAGGTGGAGCAAGCCGGAGCGCACTCCGGAACCTCTGACCGCCCAGGCCAACATCCCAGATAAACTGAAGGGCCTCTTGGCCGCGATCAACACTGTCCCTATCTCAAGTGCTGAGTGTGAGTGGGGTTTTTCGCAGATTAACTTAATTTGCAGCGCAAATAGAGCTCTTGTTGGCCCACCGCTTTCCCGCTTCAATCCCATTCTGTACGTGAAGTCGTGGATTATTCAAGGACACAGAACTGCTCGAGGAGTAGAGAGAGGTGCAGGGAAAGAGAGGCCACTGGGTCTGTGGATGCTGTATGGGCTTTTTTGAACAACTGAGATATGTAAGTAAGATGAACTTACTATTCTCTGATGTGCTTAATATCGATATTTTAACGTGCCCATGTCATGTTTGCAGTGAGCAAGTCTTTGAATGTTGATTTTCATGCCACGGAGAAGCTCATCCTCTACGCTCCGGGACCTCCCACTTTACAAATTAAACACTCACACAACAGTTTGTTTACCCTACAACTCGCCTGTGCTGTCTCGCAGGCTATGATGCAATTTTGCTATTTTGCCCTATTCTGAAATTCGGTATTTGAAATATATTTACAACTACATACATTTTTACAGCATAAGAATGTTTGTGTCATATTTACCCCCTAAGAACCAACAATAAAAAAAACCCCCATCTTTTTCCATTTTAACACATTTTTGCAAAATCTCCAGGGAGACACTAGGGGGTGCTAAAGAGCCGCCGGTTGCCGACCCCTGGTTTATTGTCATTTCTTGTATGTGACAGCTTGCTAACGCTATCGCTAGCTTTTTAGTTAGCTAGCAAGCTAGTTAGCAGACAGCAGGACACTCCTGGCTGCAATAAAGTTTGTTTTCTTCCATTCAGTCAACATACTTATGCCTACTGATCACTATTACCCGCTCCTTGTGACAAGGGATATCAAAAGCTCAACACCACACACCAAATAAAATACTGTGTACATGAAGTAGCCAGCAGAGTTCTGCTTCAGTTGTTTCTATGATTAGGTGCTGCTCATGCCGTCGGTCGTTCCCAACGGTAATCTTTTTCTCTCTTGGCTGAACGGTGGCATGCGACAACCGATGTAAAATTATGATTAGACTGGACACGAAAGCAGACACGCAGACATGGACAAGCAATACGCATACGCAGAACCATACTTTGACCTTAAATCAATATAATGTCGTAGTATAGTCTATAAAGTGTAGTAGTAGTCTCTCTCTCTCTTTTTCTCTCTCTCTCTCTCTCTCTCTGTCTGTGTAATGCTTTGCAGTGCTTAGTTCTATTTGCAGATTTCACATGACAAGCATGGAAATTTGGCTTGAAACAATTATCCATTCGTCAAACTACCCAGAAAAAAGACTACTTTTCTTGTTTTAATTTTTGAATGGAGTAAGCTTGGGGTTTTCCGTTAAGAAGTACAAACGTTAAACAGTGACTCAATATTCCTGTTGTCTTGTAACCCCTTGCAATGTTTCGGTTCAGCCCATGTCTGCTTTGCTTTTGAAGTAGAGGTCATTCACGAACTTACTCGTGTCACATTCTTAATGTAGGCCTACATCTGCACAATCATCTCTGTGACAATGAATGCAAAAATAAATAATAACTTGTTGGCCTAGGCCAATGTGTTTGCATAGGGTGGGATTTAAATACTTAATCAAATATTAAACAAGAGATCATTCTTATATCGTGCCCAGCCTAGGTGGCATAGGGAACACTCAGCATCACTGTTTATTTACTGACTGATTGTGACGTTCCAAACTAGGTAAAATTCAAATTCAATCATGTGATAACCTCATAACCCATACGAAAAAGATTTATATGAAACTTACATTTTTCCTACATGTTGTAGAATCATATATGTATTTTATAGGGGACTCAAAGCTCATACAAAATCCATATAAAATGCACATACTGTGAAACTTCATTTTACAATGTTTTTGTTATGTTGTATAAGAATCTTACATGGGGTTTATAGGGGACTCAGGCCACATACAAAATCCATATAAAATCCATATAATGTGAAACATACAACTTTGCACCATGTAAGAATTCTATATGACAAGTCCCATCTGAAAAAAAGATTTATATAAACTTTACAATGTTTTTGTATAAGAATCTCAGGGTGTGTAGGGCAGTCAAACCACATGCAAAATGCATTTGCAATGTTTCTATATGTTTATGTTTTATGTGATTCACACATTGGTGAAATTAAAGGAATACTTTAACTTTTTATGAAAATTGGTCATTTATCCTCTTCCCTGAAGTTACATATGTGGGTAAAATCATTTTGGTCTGGCAATCCAAATTTTAGCTTTAGCTTAGCATAGGCACTGGAATGTAATGTAGCCAAAGAGTTGCTCGCTGGCTACTTTACATTCTAGCACCTATGCTAAGCTAAAACGCATGCACTAGGGACGAAATGCTTTTACCCACATACAGTATGTAACTTCAGGGAAGGGGATGAATGATTAATTTTAATAGAAAGGTGAAATATTTCTTTAATTTCACCAATGTGTGAATCACATAAAACATAGAAACATTTTAGGTTAAATAAAACTTTTCCATAGGAGAAGTTATAAGCTTCATATATGCAATGTATTTTGCATGTGGTTTGGCAGTCATACAAAACCCATTTGAGATTCTAATACAACATATAAAACCATTGTCAAGTTTATATATATCGACTTTCACATTATATGCATTTTATACGGATTTTGTATGACCTTTGAGTCCCCTATAAAATACTGTACATATAAGATTCTTATAAGGATATCAATAGGATATTGACATCAGATATTATGCCACTGACAATACACAAATTCACATATAAAAAAAAACTTATGTGTAGGGACGCTGTGGCTCAGTGGCTAGAGCGTCAGACCATTACCCCGGGGACCCTGGTTCGATTCCTTCCCGAGGTCATTTCCCGATCCCACCCCATCTCTCTCTCTCCCACTTGTTTCCAGTCATCTCTACACTGTCCTGTCTAATAAAAAGCCCATAAAATATCTTAAAAAAATCCAAAACATATGTGTTTTATATATTTTTTATACATGGGAATGCCATGGTAGGTGTTGTTGCCAGGTTTTGTGTCTGACAGCTGTCCTTGGCCTAGTGGTTAGGGCTTAAGACTTGTAACTATGAGGTTGACAGTTCGATTCCTGTCCAATGCGTCATCTAAACTATCAGTAGGCCTACTCTCCAGCATGCAGCCCACTGTACCAGGTCACTAGGTAACTTCACTGTCTGCTGTGTCTCACCAATTCCATGTGGGTTAATTATATTCTTATCAAAATATAAAGCCTGCATAGTTTTATATAAATTTCATGTATGTTACATGTATGTTTCATACACAAACTTAATGTTCCTTATAATTTACTTATTCAAATCATATATTAGTCTAGTGACAAACCATCAAAAAGTGCTTTAGTTTTCGAGATACCCCTACCCGTGGTAGAACAAAACCCAACCATGTTTTTCATCATCTTTAAGGTCTCCCATATGTGAAATGGATTCTTGGACAAAAATATTTTGCTGCAAAGATGGTTAAATTCATAGATATTGTCATACACCCCATAGCTAAAAAAAGAACAAAAATGGACCCTTGCCGAATGGGACTTAAGACATATAAACTGATACAGAATCTTAATACAAGCTCTGAGACCTTTGAAACTTGGCATGTATGTAGCCAAGAGGTTGCTGTACCTTCTAGAAAAACCTGTGTGTGAATATTTTGAAGTATGCCATGTTTAGAGCCCTAAGAACACAAACCTAAAATAGGCGGACATGGAAAATATTGGGCACCTTTGCAGAATGTTTTTGTTTAGTTTGTGTTTGCTTTGGCAGGGAATGTCATAGAAAGACATGGTATGGCTTGTTGGAAAGGTGAGGTTGTGCTGAATCCAGCAATACCCAATATGTAAATGTACCATGTACAATCAGGGTGCTGCCTTCCTCAATGTATGAGGCATCCCAAATTAAGGAAAATGATGCATTGATATAAATAGGTCTCCAGTCCAAAGTCCATGGTCAGTGCTGACAAGGCTGTTGACAATTTCATTGGTATAGCAAAGTACATTACATGAGTTAAGTACTAGTCTATATTTAGGATCAGCTACATTTCATAATAATATATTTCATATGACAAAATATGGAGACAAAAATTGAAATTCAAAGACATTAGATCGTGGGCAGGACATGCTTAAGCGCACCTCCCAATCAAACCATTTTGGTCTGACAATAGCCAAACAAGCCAGAATACAACATTGAATGTATAGTTTGACCATGATAGAGCCTAGAGGCGGAATCTTTCAAAATGCCGCATTCAATAGGAAAGTGCTATGACCGGCTATGACCAAAGCCAGAAAGCTCTTTGTATGGCTCTAGCTACAACCAATCTGACCAAACTACACTAAGCCCACCCAATGACTCCCTATCCATATGATTGGATAGACACTGCCAATTTCTGATACAATGGTTCCCTATGGCTGATAGCTAGACGCACCTGTTGAGCATATCAATTTGCCACCGCCAGGGTAAGTCTAAAGTACTGACAAGACTGGATGTAGATTTAAATATTTGTTCCTGTACATCAGAGGAGGGGGAGGGACAAATGCCAGCTGGGTTTGATAGATATATCCAATCATTGGTGGGGTTGTGCTGAATCCATAATCAAGTCTCCAGTCATGTCCACGGTCAGTGCTAAGAAGAATGTTCACAAATTGGCAAAGAAAAGTACAGCAAAGTAAAGTACTGCTCTGCATTTAGGATACGTTCATAAATGATATCATATAACGCCTTTTATTATAAAACAGGGGTCATCAAGTATGGGGGCAGGGGTGTGGAATAGTATGGTAGGTCTATAGTATGACAATAAGCAGTTTTCCATCCAACTTCCATCCACATTTCATGTTTGCATTAAATATCAAACACCACTTAAGCAAATTAGATTATATTTGCATCAGAGGGCAGATCCAGCCATAGAAATAGTTATAGTGTTTCCATCCATAGAAATTGTTATTCACATAGCTTAAACAAGCATTGCAAGTTGGATTTAAAACCACCTAATTACATCAGTCCATTACTAGACTACTTTAATATTTGTGCATAAAATATTGCATGTCTGTAAAAATGCAGTAGGCTACTTTGTATGCACTGTGTACTGTACATCACATAGGCCTTTTCTCCACATTTATGTCCCACATCTCCTGGCCCTTGATCCACCATCTGCCGTGGTCATCTGTCTGCCACTCTTTTCAATGACCAGTCACACTCAGTCACCTTCAGACATCCACTCATCCTCTGTTGACCACTCAGCATTGGTCTTGGCAGTGGACACCCTAGTGCTGGGGATAGCTGATAGACTTTGGCTTTCGGCAGTGGACACCCTATAGTGCTAGATAACCGATAGGCCTGGGCTTTGTGCAGTGGGCACCCTTGTGCTGGGGATAGCTGATAGATTTGGCCTTTGGACACTGGACACCCTATAGTGCTGGATGACTGACAGGCCTGGGCTTTAGGCAGTGGACAGCCTTGCGCTGGGCATAGCTGATAGACTTGGGCTTTGGCAGTGGACACCTTAGTGCTGGATAGTTGCTAGGCCTGGGCTTTGAATAGTGGACACCCTACTGCTGGCTAGCTGATTGGCCTTTGGGCAGTGGGAACCCTAGTCCCTGCCATCTGATAGGCTTGGGTTTTGGGCAGTGTGCTGGATAGCTGCTTGGGTTTTGGGCAGTAGAAACCCTAGTGCTTTCTTGCTGATAGGCTTGGGCTTTGGACAGTGGACACCCTAGTGCTGGATAGCTTATTAACTTGTGCTCTGAGCAGCAGACACTCTATTGCTGGATAGGTGATGGCTTGGCTTTGGGTAGTGGACACCCTAGTCCTGAATAGCTGATAGCCTTGGCTTTGGGCAGTGGAAACCCTAGTGTTGGATAACTGATAGGCTTGAGCTTTGGGCTGTGGACACCCTAGTGCTGGATAGCTTATGGACTTGGGCTCTGGGCAGTGAACACTCTAGTGCTACATAGCTCATTGGCTTGGGTTTTGGACACACTAGTGCTGGACAGCTGATAGGCTGGGATTTGGGTAGTGGATACCCTAGTGCTGAATAACTGATAGGCGGGGCTTTGGGCAGTAGAAACCCTAGTGCTGAATATCTGATAGGCTTGGGCTTTGGGCTGTGGACACCCTAGTGCTGTATGATAATAATAATAATAATAATAATAATAATAATAATAGTAATCATAATAATAATAACAACTTTGTTTTATATAGTGCCTTTCATGATGCTCAAGGTCGCTTAACAGTATAGCAGGGCTACTAGGGAATGTGACAGGAGTCATATCCCTGCCAGGAGAATGGTTTGATTGCCAACAGCATAGCTCAAAATTGGTTACCCCTGGTGAGACAGAAGGACTGAATATTGCAGTATACAGTCTAGCTCCAAAGCTAATAACCTGGCAAATTAGGTTAATAATGGTCTGGCTTTCCATTGACAATTTGAGTCGCTGACTGGCACCAAAGTAACTTGGATTTTAGATTCTCTGAGACTGGTTTGCAGGCAGAGCATGGCTGGGGCCTTGACTGAAATCTGGCTGCTTCAGGCTAACTGACCTGGTGTCAGGATCTACCAGTGAGCTATGAGGTCTTATGTTATGCATCTCAGCGTGGTCAATTTCATATCATTCCAACTAACATAAGGCAGGATTAACAGACAGATCAAAATACCTCTTGTAGCCTGACAAGCCTGACTATTCATAAAATGTGTAAAATGAGCTTTCAAACTGCATGCAATAGGATAGCACTATGCCAGAGCCATAGAAGGCGTTTTGTATGGCTATAAATACGACCAATCCAAGCAACGATCAAGCCGATTCAAACAACGCTAAGCCCAACTCCCTGTCCACATAATAAGATAGACACAGGCAATGTCTGAATACAGTGGTTCCCTATGGCTGATAGCTAGACGTATGTACTGAGGAAATAAATTTACTATCACTAGGGTACTGTATGTCTAGAGTTCCCGCCTATGCTAAAGGTGGGTTATGTGATGCCTTCCTGGAATACTTTTCTTATATTGCTTAAAATGACCTCAATTTACACCATACACAACATGGCTATTGTCGACATACACTAAAATTTGTTAATCACCTGTGGAACGAATAGGCCAGAAAAACAATATAAAAAAAATCATAAGCATATGATTTGTCTATCAAACCCAATAGACGTTTGTCCCTCCCCCTCTTCTCTCATTCATGTACTCTGAGAGGGGGGCTTTAGGGGATGTCTGAAGAAAGGGTAGGAAATATTTAAGTATATATCCAACCTATCAGACCATTTTTTTAATGGCTTGATGGGAGGTACACTTAAGCCCGTCTTGCCCATGACCTTCTTATACCTTACCTGAATATCTTTCAATTTTAATGTTTTGCTTTTATTTTTATAGTTTGTCATATTAAATGTATTATTATGAAATGTAGCTGATCCTAAATATAGACTAGTACATAACTCATGTAACATACTTTGCTATACCAATGAAATTGTCAACAGCCTTGTCAGCACTGACCATGGACTTTGGACTGGAGACCTATTTATATCAATGCATCATTTTCCTTAATTTGGGACGCCTCATACATTGAGGAAGGTGGCACCCTGATTGTACATGGTACATTTACATATTGGGTATTGCTGCGATTCAGCACAACCTCACCTTTCCAACAAGCCATACCATGTCTTTCTACGACATTCCCTGCCAAAGCAAACACAAACTAAACAAAAGCATTCTAAAAAGGTGTCCAATTTTTTCCATGTCCGCCTATTTTAGGTTTGCGTTCTTAGGGCTCTAAACATGGCATACTTCAAGATACTCACACACAGGTTTTTCTAGAAAGTAAAGCAACTTCTTGGCTACATACATGCCAAGTGTCAAAGGTCTCAGAGCTTATATTAAGATTCTGTATCAGTTTATATGTCTTAAGTCCCATTCGGCAAGGGTCCATTTTTGTTCTTATTTTAGCTATGGGGTGTATGACAATATCTATGAATTAAACCATCTTTGCAGCAAAATATTTTTGTCCAAGAATCCATTTCATATATGGGAGACCTTAAAGATGATGAAAAACATGGTTGGGTTTTGTTCTACCATGGGTAGGTTTCTCTCAACATTTTGGGCCCATTGTCACTAGCCTATATATTGTGCGCTTCATTCATATATGACTTAAATGAGAAACGGGCCACTTTTGTAGTATGTGCCATATAAGGTTTGGATAGTAATATGTTTCTGTCAGGAAAAGTTTTTATGTTTTTTATATGACACTTCTTATAAGTTTCATATAAATCTTTTTCATATGGGATGCTACTTCATTAGAGAGTTTGCAGGTGAAAACAGTCTAGGTGTTAGGCCTGGCCTGATCTAAAATCGTACACAAGCAATGAAGATTTCTTTTGCAAGGAATTAGAACAAACAACAGTAGCCTAGTGGATGAGAATGACAGTAAGACAAGAACAAGGCAGGGTGCAAGCGAATGGCAGGCGCATATTGCAAAGGTAACAGACTGCCTCTTTCTAACTCCTAACTGCTTTCAATTATTAACAGTTGGCCAATTAAAGTTCTTTTCAGCGACGAAGGCTACTGTGGCCAATGTGCAGATCTCTGAAACTCTGGTATAGGCCTGTCATCTTAGATACTTTCAGGTTACTAAACGTTGTTTTATTTTCTTTTTACAGGACAAAATCTCAATATTGTTCATCTTTTTGTGCCTAAATCATGAAGTCCTATTGTCACCCAGTAAGTATACATATCTATTTTATAGATGTGTGTTTGCATACAGTGTCCTCTGCATTTATTGGTATACCTCTGTTTGAGTTGAATTATATCTTTTCTTTATGTCTTTTCTGACAAAGTTGGTGAACACAAAGCAGAGGAATTGAGGAAGTTCGCTTTATGTCTTTGCAAAGCGGAAGTTTAGAAAATATCTATGGGGAGGGTCATGCCTTTTTCTCCAATCATTTATCTCTGGAGAGGGAAGGTCATGTCACAGTCCCTAAGGGTAGGAGAGATGCATCAATTAACCAGTCACTTCACAGCACTCATGAAGAAAAAGAGAAAAAAAAAGAAAAGAAACAAATATGTACAGTATGTATACATACAGAATATTAAGATGTGTCACACACACCCGTCATAGGCAACTTAAAAGGATAAAACATAACACCTATATGAGACAGCAATACATTACAAAAAACAAGATAGGCAGAGTTTTTCATTTGGTGTTTAGTTCCACCGTGTTTAATGTGTAGATCCATCTCCTCCTCTTATGGAGGTGGAGACCTTTTCATTGCCCCAGAATTTTTGTGATTTGAATGCACCATGGTTCGCTTGGCTACATTGGCAAGCGATGGCATAGTCCATGTTAAGATTGCAGATTGCTGCTTTGTGTTCAGCAATGCTCATTTTATCATATATGAATGAAGCATACAATATATATGATTTGAATAAGTAAATTATAAGGATCATTAAGTTTCAGTATATGAGACACATTACATAAATAGGTTTGTGTATGAAACATAGGCCTACATGTAATATTCTGTACTTGAAATTTATATAAAAGTATGCAGGCTTTACATTTTGATAAGAATATAATTTATAGGCCTAATTAATCCATGTGGAATCGGTGAGACATAACGCAGTGAAGTAGCCTTTACTGACCTGGTACAGTGGGCTGCATGCTGTAGAGTAGGCCTACTGATTGCTTAGATGACGCATTGGATGGGAATCAAACTGCCAACCTTTTACCTACAAGTCTTAATCCCTAACTCTAGACCACAGCTGTCTGACTCTAAACATGGCAACAACATCTACCATGGCTTCCCCATGTATAAAGAATATGATATAAACCACATGTGTTTTTTATATGTGAAGTGTAGCCTATGTTTTGTTTGATTAAAAAGAACAGATATACAGTATATATTTTTTTAAGTGAAATTGATGTGTTTGATGTGCGAATTGTCAGTGACCTACTATCTGATGTCAAATATCCTATTGATATCCTTATACGAATCTTACATGTGTTAAATAGGGGACTCAAAGCTCATACAAAATCCATATAAAATGCATATAATGTGAAAGTTGATTTATTTACATTTACATTTACATTTATGCATTTAGCAGACGCTTTTATCCAAAGCGACTTACACAAGAGGATTAACAATCAAGCTACATAGGAGTGCTAGAAAGAAATTATCACATGGGTCTTTAGAGTGAGGTACTGCTAGGACAAGAGGTGTTCTCTGAAGAGCTGGGTCTTCAAGAGTTTCTTGAATACAGAGAGGGACGCCCCTGCTCTGATTGTGCTCGATAGGCCATTCCACCAGCATGGAACGACACAAGAAAAGAGTCTGGATTGTCTCGAGCGAGGTGCTGGGACAGCCAGAAGGCGTTCCTTTGATATCCGGAGTTGGCGAAGAGTGACCTTTGCCTTTATCATGGTACTCAGATAGGTAGGTGCAGATCCATTGAGTACTTTGTACGCCAGTAGTAGTGATTTGAATTTGATGCGTGCAGACAGGGGTAACCAGTGTAGATCAATGAGTAGAGGCATCACATGTGCCCTTTTGGGCTGATTGAAAACCAAGCGTGCTGCTGCGTTCTGGACCATTTGTAGTGGTTTCACCACACAGGCTGGGAGACCTGTTAGAAGGGCATTGCAGTAGTCAAGGCGGGAGATGACCATGGTTTGAATCAGCAACTGGGTGGCCTGCTGGGTCAGATATGGTCTAATTCTCCTTACATTGAATAGTGCAAAGCGGCAAGACCAGGCTATGGAGGCAACATGATCTTTAAAAGTCAGCTGATCATCTATTATGCCACCCAAGTTCCTTACTACTTTAGTAGGAGCAAGAGCTATATATAAACTTTATATATAAACTTGACAATGGTTTTATATGTTGTATAAGAATCTCAGATGGGGTTTGTACGGCAGTCAAACCACATGCAAAATACATTGCATATATGAAGCTATAGCTTCTCATATGGAAAAGTGTTTAAATGTATTTAAACTTTACAATGTTTCTATGTTTTATGTGATTCACACATTGGTGAAATTAAAGGAATATTTCACCTTTTTAAGAAAAATTGATCATTCATCCTCTTCCCTGAAGTTACATACTGTATGTGGGTAAAAACATTTTGTCCCTAGTGCATGTGTTTTAGCTTAGCATAGGTGCTGGAATGTAAAGTAGCCAGATATCAACTCTTTGGCTACAGTACATTCCAGTGACTATGCTAAGCTAAAGCTAAAATTTGGATTGCCAGACCAAAATGGTTTTACCCACATATGTAACTACAGGGAAGAGGATGGATGACTACTTTTCATTAAAAAGTAATGTATTCCTTTAATTTCACCAATGTGTGAATTGCATAAAACATAAACATAGAAACATTGTAAAGTTTAAATAAAACTTTTCCATATAGGAAGTTATATTATTTTTCATATATCTAATTTATATTTTGCATGTGATTTGACTGCCCTACAAACCCCATCTGAGATTCTTATACAACATATAAAACCATTGTAAAGTTTGTATAAATCTTTTTTCACATGGAAAGTGTCACGTACAATTCTTACATGGTGCAAAGTTATATAAGTTTCACATTATATGGATTTTATATGAATTTTGCATGTGGTTAGTCCCCTATAAACCCCATGTAAGATTCTTATACAACATAAAAAACATTGTTTGAAAAGTTTCACATTATGTGGATCTTGTATGAACTTTGAGTCCTCTATAAAATACATATAAGATTCTTACACAACATGTAGGATAAATGTTAGTTCCATGTAAATCTTTTTCGTATGGGATATGATGGTCGCCCGTTTTTCAGAAGTATTTACCTTGAGAAAATACTGTCTTGTATTCGGGCCAATATGGTATGTCTGTAACTGGAGCCTTAATAGAAGCCATAGTGGCAAGCCGATCCTTAGTACTCATACTTAACCTATCATCAGCATTTGATATGTCAACCACTGTATCCTACTAAGACAAACTACTAACACTGCCAACTCTCACACAATGAGTGTAAAAATGTCAAGGACACTGTCTATATCAGCTTGGAATGTGAATGGTCTTTAAAGGAGAAATCAAGTGAGAATCAATTGATGACCCTCTTGTTCCAGTTGCTGTTAGCAGGGAGAAAAACAGAAATATTTGATACAACATAGACCAACTAATGAGGCAGCAGTAACAATTGTGCACAGTGAAAATGAAACTGAAGTTATGTGTCCCCATTCAGTTAGTTTTAGCTGGGGGTCCACTATTTGGCCTATGTTTGGCCTATGTTGTATTGCTGTTTTTAAGTTATTTTTTTCCTGTGGACAGCATTTGGTAACATGTATCAAGAGGGCAATGGATTGATTCACAAAGATGTCTTTTTAAAGGTCAGCTGATTAATGGATTGATTGGATAACAGATTTATGCAATTTCCTGTAGATATTATCTGCCATGATAAAAAGGAACAGCTATGTGACACCCCTGAGACATGCAAATGGATTCCCACTGATGCATTTCGAGCTGGGCGTTACACTTGCGAATACGGTATGTTCACCATTTAAACAAACACTTAGTTTCTACAAAAGAGATATTGAAGGGGAAGGTTTTTTTTTTTTTTTTTTTTTTAACATGTTTAGCCTTTTTCTGGAGTGTCTAGGACGAAATAGAATCATCATTAACACCAAAATTTTGAATATTGGTCCTGTGTCGGATATAGGGCTAATTTAAAATACCCCGTCTGCTTCAGTATGACTTGCTATGTGCATGTCCGATAATTTTACATGGTATATGGAACAATTTTTTTCGGCATAGTAATTCCAACTAGCTCAACAAAAAGACAAATAAAACTGGATAAGAACTGTATTTATATTTAAATGAGCCAAATATCAGAGACAGGACCAATGGTCAAAATTTTGCTGTTGATGATTCTATTTCATCCTAGAGATACTCTAGAGAAGGGGCTAAACATGCTAAAAACCGAACTTGCCCTTTAAGATACTTATTGACCTAAATTATGACAACTTTTCAGTGGAACATGTACAATGCATCACTGTCACCACTAGAGAAAAGCCATTAAGTGAACAAATTTGTGAATTGGAAAGATGTGGCTTCACAGACTTCAAAGAGGGTACAGAATGCAAAATTACCATACATCAGGACATCGGAAGTAAGTTTTTGCCTCATCTTCCATTTCTGTGGAAGTGATTGATTCACAATGCAGATTTTTCTTTGCCAGTCCAACCCAATTCAACTGAAAGTGTTCCAAATTGAATGAATGTATTGTTGCATTTATATGTACAACTGGGCTATTACAATTAGGCCTATGTATTCATAATTTTAAAGATGCTCTGTGAGTTCCTGCATGGTTTCTATTCAGTGCAATCTCCCCTTGATCCACACAATACTATCAAAAGGTCCAGTCTCAAGAGAGATAACAGGGGCTCTAAACGTCAAACAAACTTTACAGACATACAGTGTAGGTTGTGCATCAAATTATAACATACCAGGTTTGAGCCAATAACTGTCAAGACAGTTGGGGGAAGGGTGGGAGTAAGTGTGTGACTCCCTACAGTCTTCACATTTTGTTTGTTTGTTTATTTATTTTGTTTTGTTTGTTTGACTCTAACATCTCATCTCTTCCAAGACTGGATTTTTTTCACTGTGTTTTCAGGGGGCAGGCAGCTAGCAGATCAAGGGGAAATGCCAAATAACATCTTTATGGATTGAATCACACCGGATTCAACAGGATTAAACATTGACATTAGTCCTCTCACCTCAACAGGTAATAGGACTCCAAAGGAACCCTCAGACGGAAAACAAGACACACAGGAGGGGAAAAGTTCAACATCATCAGTTGGTCTTCCAACAGTAATAATCACTTTCTTTGCTGCAATTATTGTAATCAAATGCATAGTAAGTGCAGCAAGAATTATAGATTGATTCATTGAGCAGACCCGGCACCAGACGCAAATTGGTGGGCGGGCACTGCGTTACTTGAGGGAGCACCAATTTTTTTTTTAATCTGTGATATTATATGTCAAGGACGTGTCTAGGAAAAACGGCGATACTCTTTTCTCACATTTGCATAGGAGAGTTCGTTTGGGTTTGGGTTTGAAGGTAGAGGAGTGCATTAATTAGGTCTATGCGCTTGTTGCACTCTACTTTTGCATTACCATTTAATGCCCTTGTTTTGAAACACCAAGATTTCGCGCAACCCAGGAAAAATTGATTGTGACATTGTAGGCTTGGATTCACAACATTATGAATGAAGTATGCTTATTTCGAAGGAATTACTGGCCTGGTTTAGACTTCACCAACTTCCCCCTCCCCTTTCCCCTTCCACTCACTGTGAGACCAAAAAGCGCACCTGCACGAACCTCACTAGGCCTACTCACAAATGCCCATTATCAGAAAAATGTAATTCACATACAGTGCAAATGATAAGCTAAAAAAAGAATGCATAACCTAGTGTGATGTCGGTGTGTCATGGACACTCTCAAAAAGGGCTATAGGCCCTACTGCTTTTTCTCGAGTTTTCACACAAAAGAAAATATGCGACCCATTCAAATTGATAACCCCTTCAAATGAATTTGCCTATTGACAGATTTAACATAAAAAATATATGGATTTATTCATTCGTTTAGATTCTCTTGCATATTCTGTGACAGAGAAGTCGGAGACAATGACGGAGAAAGTAGGGTTTGTATTTTTTCCGTCAGTTTTCTCCTAAAAGTGACAGGTCCGACAGTGGCCGTCCAGG
>JAODXP020000111.1:466227-477094 GCA_027497455.2 Sardinella longiceps
CAAATGAAAAAAGAAATTTGGTATATCATAAAAAAACTCAGCTAATAGATTTATTCTTAAAAGTGGTCACTTTTGCATTTTCCAGTGTTGCTATTAGAATCATATGATCCAACTGAAAGTTATGCATCAGCTGTTGTCTGTATAAGATGCTCATTAATCTTGACACATTTTTATATTGTTTATACAATATATATACATATATATATATATATATATGGGCAATTCCAGCGTTATGGATGTGACATTTTCGTGCATTATTGATGAACAAAAGGCCAGATAACCTCTGCAAACCTAGCAGTATTTCACATTTTTTTTTTCATATTCTTCTGCAAACTCCATGGCTGAATACAGGCAAACAGAAAAAAATAATATCATGATTTGCATCATAAGAATATGAGCCTTTCAATTTGCGTTATGGACGTGACGAAAAACGGACAAACTTTTGAGAGAGCGTAGTTTTTGCTGTGAAGTGTGTGAAATTTCTAGAGAAATGTAAATATTACTACATTCATACCAAACAGGACACCTCAGTAAAGACAGAGAAAGACTTAATTTCAAATGTAAATGTAAAAAAAGTTGGTTTTCATTGGGAGACATGGCGTTATGGATGTGACGTTATGGACGTGACGTCTGGAAAAACCCTCCAAAACGATACAAAACAATTGTGAATGGTAGATTTTAACCTGTAACAAGATAAATAGTAATATAACAATGAAAAATAACTGATAGTATTGCAGCTTTGTGTGTGTTATCACCCACTTATGCCCATTATAAGCCCCTCCATAGACTTACATTATAGCTGAATAGGGTAAAAATTTTAACAAACAGATATCTTTTCGAAACTTGCTCAGTTGAATATTTACATCGAGACGATACTTTTTTGTATTGGAAGTTTTCTGAAAGAATTTGTATGTCCATGTAGGTGAGACTTAAAGTTTTAAGGTGAGGTTTACTTTTTCGTGGAATTGCCCATATATATATATATATATATATATATATATATATATATATATATATATATATATATATATATATATATATATGTAACCTGAACAGGGCTGGACTGGGACCAAAAAATGGCCCGGGCATTTTTGGCCTTGACGGCCCACCATGATTTTATTCAATAATAGTAATGTTGTGTCTAGCTAAAATAACACTGTAAGTTGGACATATTGCATGAATATGAGAGATTTAATTAAAGTTGCCCAATATCCTTTATGAAAATTATGAATAAATGACAGCCCCGGCCCAAAATGGCCATCGGCCCACCGGGCATTGCCCTGTCTGCCCTATGGCCAGTCCATGCCTGAACCTGAACAACCTAGTCAGAATAAGTTCCCCACTAAGGTTATTCAACTGAATGAATGGAGTGCAAGGCTGTGTATGAAAAATAAAGTTCTTTTAATGGTTGATATATTTTTCTTGGGAAAACAATGAAACAATGAGCAGAGCTGATAGACATTACAATAAGCCACACGGTTAATATGAGTTGTGTTATAAACTCGCACAGCAAACAAATAATCCAATAACACAAAAAGGAAAATTAAAGTAAACAAAACCACACCAACCCCAATAAGCGCACACAATATAAGAAGCGAGGGGAGATGGATACAAGATGGGTCAGCCAGAGGGAGAGACTACAGGACCAGAGAGATCATATACTGCTAGGCTACAATATTCAAATTCGAAAGACACCACACACAGGCAGCAATGTACTACGCCAGTAAGCACAATAATAATAATAATTATTATTTTTTATTTAGCCTTTATTTAGCCAGGATAGTCCCATTGAGACTAAGCGTCTCTTCTGCCAGGGAGTCCTGGTCAAAATGGCAGCAGTATAAAACAGGCAGTTGCAGACAAGACAAAGACAAATACAGACAAAACACAATTTACACACATAACACTTACACAAAAGACAACTAGATAGAGTTTAAAAAGAAAAGGGCTATGGTTTCAGAAACAATGACATTCCTCAGTATAAACAGTGTTGATTATTTCTTTAAAAACCTCTAAAGTTGGCAGAGAGTCCATACTAAATATATTCTGTGTAGCTCATTCCAAAGATGCAAAAGAAGAAAAGCCTGTTTTCCCTATTTCTGTACGTGGGGTAGGGGACTGTAAGAGTAGCTTAAATGAGGACCTCGCACTATACAGTGCGATAAGTCAACAAATTAGTGATGTAAATAGGAAGTTTACCCAACAATGCCTTACCTAGAAAAATCAACATAGCATTTTCCTCCTTAAAGGGGAAATCCTGTCAAATTTCAACAAGAGCTCTATTGCTCAAGCTACTAGAGATTAGCAAATACTGAAGACGCAAGACATTTTAGTCCAACCATATAGGTTTCCTTGAACAGAGAGTAAGCCCTGACAGTTCACCCAATGGGGCAAGTTTTCAAAACAGTTTTCAGCATCAAATCATGCACCAAATGTCACCCCAAAAGCTATGTAACATCATCAGACACATTACAACACACCTCTGTAGTGTTTATGACTACAAATGTCTAACAAAGTGCTTAAAATTGTGTTTTTATGCAGTGTTTACAAAACCGTTTTGTAAACAAACAATATTGGGCTGCTTGCATAAGCTCACAGTTTTAACCACTTTCCCAGCCATTTGTTGCCATACACAATACAGTTCTGTGTTGTAATGTGTCTGATGATGTTGCATAACTTTTGGGGTGATATTTGGAGCATGCTTAAATGCTGTAAACACAGTTTTGAAAACTTGCCCCATTGGGTTAACGGTCAGGGCTTATTCTCTGTTCAAGGAAACCTATATGGTTAGTCCAAAATGTCTTGCGTCTTCAGTATTGGCTAATCTCAAGTAGCTTGAGCAATAGAGCTCTTGTTGAAAATTGACAGGATTTCCCCTTTAAGTACAAGGAAGGCCACTGAACTGTAGTGTACAAAGCAGTGATGGATTCGTGAAGAGGCACCTGTTACAAAACACAATGCAGAATGGTATACAGCATCTACTTTCTTTAAAAGAGATACATCTGCATGCATATATATATTGTGTCACCATGATCCAAAACAGATTAAAAAGTGCTTAGGACCAGTCTTTTTCTCACTATAAAAGAAAAACTATTTTTTAAACGAAAATAAAAACCTAATTTAGGCCTACGTTTTTTTTAATAGGTTATCAATATATTCGAAATCCCCATTCCCTCAAATGTCTCCTCCCTGTCTGCCTGCCTGCACTATGGTGGGCCACGCCCCTTTTCTCCACCTGCACCAGGTTAATTAATTGGTTTGTGCAGAGCTAATGTGCGCTTGGCTGCATGGTGGATCCTTTGTCTCTGCTGCTCCTCTGCCCATGTGGATTTGCTGCGTTTCTGATTATGTGAGTTTTAGTAAGGTCATAAACCTCACTTCTGTGACCATCTTCTGGCTAATATGTTTTGACAACTGATTTGGCTTCTATACACCATTTGTAAAAAATTTAGCCCCCATGTCCCTCGCAAAAATGTCGGCATTTTTTTCTAGAGGGCCGAATCCAAAATGGCTGCAGGCGTCATCTTGAAAAAGTATGAAAGAAGTATTATTCTTACCAGATCACCTATAATTATGTATGAATACACTTTTTGTGGTAAATAGACCCTTAGAATTGTGATTCTGGCATCATTTTGAGATTCTGACATCATCTTGGCCCTGAAATCCAAGATGGCAGCCATCTGATAATATATAAATTTACTTTTCAACCACCTAGAATGACGCAGGGAGACATTTTTTGATGCAAACTGAGCATAATGATTATGATTTTGACATTGACATCATTAAGTTCCCATAAACCAAGATGGCCATCATCTGGGAAAGAATATGACTAGGGCATTCTGCCTCACTAGACTCAAATCACCGCTACTCTGCATACAATCATTTTCATCATACTCGCTCTCACCTTCCTTGCTGTTTTCAGCTGGTCTTGATGCAAATAAATGAATTGGAAGAGCCGGTTTCGTGTAGCACACAGAGCAACCATCCAGGGCCATATCCATCCAGAGGCACACCTTACACATGGTCAGAGTATGGCTCCAAGGTATTATCCATAATTCTTGCCTGCCATGGTCGTGCTGACCGCAGAGAATCAAGCCATCATGTACCTGTTGTCATTGATGCTGCTGATACCGATGCCTATATTGCAGCAGTGCTAATCTCAAAGCAAGTCACAAAATTTCCCTCTAAGAACAGCCTGGATTCCAACCCGACCTGGCTTCAAAAGCATCCCTCAGTGGCTTCTCTCAGTAATGGAAGCCCTAAAAGAAGCCAGAGAAGCTTGTCAATCCTCCGTTCTCATCCAACTTGACTTACCAACAGCATTAAATACTGTCAACCATGGAATTCTTCTAAACAAATTCAGAAGCATGGGCATTGATGGCAAAGCACACTCCTGATTTGAATCCTATCTCCTATCTAACTGGACGATCAATCATTCAACATGTCATGGCTAGGGCAAACATTGGTGAAACACCACCTCAACACAAGAGTACCCTAAGGCTTGGTTCTGGGGCCCCTCCTCTTTGCCTTGTATGCAACATCATGAGGCCCAGTCATCCACTCGCATGGCTTCTCCTTCCACTGCTATGCAAATGATACAAAGCTATCCTTTTCTTCATGGATGAAAGATTATCTCCAACTGGACCTCTCCAAAACTGAACTGCTGGCCCTCCCAGCCAAGAAAACATACATCACAGCATCAGCATTAAGACTGAATCCCTATCTGTTCGTCCCACCAACAGGAACTATTCAAGTTCACAAGACAAGTAATTTATGCTGATCACAAGAGTAGCACCATGGCTGAAGCTTGTTCAGTGAATTGGACATGAAAAAGAAATAATCATTCATCCATTTTGAAGATAGCTTATGCCAACACTGCCTCTGTGTCAACTACTAGGCATATCTAGTACACCATCCTTCCCTGAAGCACCATCCCATGTCAATCAGCCACAGATGGAATGGTTGAATTGGATGGTGTCACAATCCAAATCAGGGCGCAGCCCAGAAGACACAGGAGACAAGGAAGCACAGGACTAGGAACAGGACAGGAAGCAACGATGATGTCAAAATCTTAATTCTTATGGTCAATTTGCCTCAAAAAGAGTCTTCATGCATCATTCTAGGTGCTTTGATTACCCCTTTAAAGTAAAAGTGAAGTGTTTTATTTCATTTTCGTCGTTGATTCGTCACCTTTACAATGAGGTGTAGCTTGTAAGCATCAGGTAATCATGGAATGAGCAACACAGCCAAATGTGTGAGTAGTGCCAACCAAAAATGCGCCAAAATGGCCACTAATGGTGTTCTGCTGCTAGTCATCTTGTTTTGAGGTTCAATGCTGCCAGGTGACTGCCAGTCAGTGGTGTGCCTAAATTAGCACCTGAGCATGGGTTCTGCAAATGTAGGGTTTGTGGTTTCTCTAAGCAGCAACACTGGTGGAAAAATGCCTAGTTTTTTCCTTCACGATAGGGCCTGTGCAATAGGTCAACTGGAGGTTGGTGTCCCAGCATATAGTGGTGTAGACCAGTTTCTCACTTTTGCTGCACTAAGGAACCGTAGGTTTACTGCCAGACACTTACAAGATTTGCTCCACTAAACTGCACCAAAACAGGGTCTCACTACAGACTGTGAGGAACATTATGGATCTTCCACACGCTACTGAGAGCCTTGACACTGACTGTAAAGTGCATGGGCGACATGTTTTTTTATTCAGTTTTGTGGGAGAGTGCAATCTCCAATGCTCCAAGCAAAGGCTATACCAACAGAACAGTATAACAGGCCATTTTGCCACATTTTTGGTTGCCACTGCTCACACGTTTGGCTGCGTTGCTCATTCCATGATTGCACGATCCTTGCAAGCTACACCTCATTGTAAAGGGGACAGATCAACGATGAAAATGATATATAACACTTTATAGACTGGTCTTACTAAAGAGGAAATATAATGGGCCAAAGTCAAGTTTCCTTACTTTTTGTACTCGGTTTATTAGCAAATGGCGGCTATCTTGGATTTCAGGGCCAAGATGATGTTGAAATCTCAAAATGATGTCAGAATCACAATTCTAAGGGTCTATTTACCACAAATAATGTACTCATACATAACTGTAGGTGCTCTGGTAAGAATAATACTTCTTTAATACTTTTTCAAGATGAAGCGTGCAGCCATTTTGGATTCGGCCCTCTCGAAAAAAAATGCCGACATTTTTGCGAGGGACATGGGGGCTAAATTTTTTATAAATGTTGTATAGAAGCCAAATCAGTTGTCAAAACATATTAGCCAGAAGATGGTCACGGAAGTGAGGTTCATGACCCTACTATTTATTTCCTAATATGTGACCCACCACCACGGAACCAGGCATAAGTCTCTGGATATCAAAAATGAGTTATCTATGTAGCTTGATAGAGCAGAAACAGAGGTTTATCAGGGTGAAAAAAATATGCTTAAAGCAGAACCAGAGTTATGGCAAATTTACTCTCAGAGTTTGGACACATTTCGCAATATGCCTTTTTGAGAAATCGGCCGTCCAAGTTTTGGACTATTTCGGGGTATAAAGTCCTTAGCAACGCATAGTAATTATTATACGATTGACACGAAATTTTCACAGATGTTTAAGGACACTATGATGGACATGTCACAGAAGTTTTGTTTAAATCAAAGAACTTTAACGTATAAAATCAGAAGCTGACTTTTTTCCAGATAATGGAATTTCTGGGAAATCATCCACCTGAAATATAATCACCTTATATTTACGATACAAGCTCTCATACTGTATCTATCTTCATGTCATGCCTTAAGCATTATAAAAGACAATTTAACTTGCATATTCAAATTGACCTATGGCTAAGCCACGCCCCCTCCACTCACTCGGACAAACAATCGGACATTCGGTGACAGTCGCTATTTCAAGTGTTACAGTCAAAGAGATTTCTCAGGAGGTAATTGATGGCTTTTGGAGACAGAAAGATAAGATATCATCTCAAAGTCATCAAAAGGGCATTAGCTATGCACTAGAGGATTATGTTAATAATTTTGTCTTTTAGCAAGTCGATGAAAAGCTGAAGTTACACGCAACAATGTAAGGGTCCCAGTGTAAAAATGATAAGCCTCATCTCGTTGCCATCGCCATTTCGGACAAGATAGACGTTAATGTTAGTTTAACAAGAGCCCTTTGGACAACCACTGTACAAAAACTAGAGTATAAGAGACCAATACACTCCCATCAAACAAAGTTACATGATGAACAACGCAGCTAGGACATAAAGTTGGGCAGAGACGTTGACTAGCGTTAGCTAACTTTCGCTAACGTTAACGTTAGTTAACGTTGATGTTGATGTTGTGGTTAACGTTAGCGACGTTAAAATAACTTTCTGTTTCTTTTCAGCAAAGTGACAACATGTTGGCTCAAATACGATGTTGACTTGCCTTAGAACAGATGTAGACATCCTTGTTAATTTTGTCCACGTTCAGTTAATGTTGTGGTCTGTCTTGCTGCATAACTTTATCCAAAGCAGACACTTATCTCGGTTTAGATGAGGCTTGGGAAAAGGCAAAAATACACCCTGTCGCCCAGCCTCTCAGGATACCTAGTGTCTGAGTTGCTTGTACCCCCTGCACACCGTTGGACCATTTAAAACTTAAAATACCGTGAAAAAACATATAAAAACGAACAAAAACTGGCGAACTGCAATGTATTTCAATGGGCGTGCAAGCAGAGAATGTCCGAGTGCATTGGGAGCTATGCGCACTGTGATTGGCTCATCGCGTTCGGGGGCGTGGTTTAGCCATAGGTCAATTAACAGTGCTTTATTGGCATGCCTGGAATGATCAGTGTTGCCAAACCTTTAAAAAACACAACATACAGGACATGAACATTAAGGTCAATAAAGAATATTTAGCATTAAAACACGCGTACACACACACACACACACACACACACACACACACACGTGTTTTAAGTGTAATAAAACATTAAGAGCACGCAAAGAACAAGAAAAACGCATGGATGCTCTCTCTCGTGCGCGCATACACACACACACACCAACTCATTACTCACATATTCTTTTGTATACGTGCCACATATTTACAGATTTAAAAGTCTATCTTCACGCACACACACACACACACTCACACACACATACACATGTGCCTTAAGTATAATAAAACATTGAGAACACGCAAAGAACAAGAAAAACACATGGATGCTCTCGCACGCACACACACACATCTACCAACTTATTACTGACATATTCTTTTGTATACGTGCCACATATTTACGGATTTAAAAGTCTATCTTCACGCACTCACATACACTCACACACGCATACACAAGTGCGTTAAGTGCAATAGAACATTAAGGCACGCAAATAACAAGAAAAACGCATAGATGCTCTCGCACGCACGCACGTACGCGCACACACACACACCAACTCATTACTGACTAATTCTTTTGTATACATGCCATTTACAGATTTAAAAGTCTTATCTTCACACACTCACAGACACTCACACACGCATACACAAGTGCATTAAGTGCAACAGAACATTAAGAGCACGCAAATAACAAGAAAATGTCATCGGATATGTCCGTAATGTCCGCACCCTAACTTACCTAAAGTTCTTGGCCTTTTCATAGTCGGAATCAGGAGATACGTTGGCTGTAAAAATAGCATTGGTCCTCTCCTCCACTGCTGAATCTGTTCCCAGTTCGTGTACATGATCGTCATTTTCATCGTCAAACTCCGGGTCTGAAACCTCATCCCAGTCATCATCGGACTCCCAGTCGCCTTTTTCCTCCTCATTGTTGTTCAAAAAATCGTGGAGTAAATCAGCAATTTTACCTTGATCATGAGACGAAACATTGAGCAAACGTGCAATCTCAGTAGCCATGCTGGTTTGTTTTGGATGGAAATGTCAAGTGCTCCCGCCTATAGATCACGTGATGGGCGTTTGACCAATCAGGGAGCTTGATCTGGAAGGGCATAGCAACAAGAAGATTTTGCTTGCTCTTTTGATTGGCTCATTCAACTAAGGCACGAAATTATATCGTCATTTGGCCTATGTGATTGGACAGAGCAGTTCATGTGCTTTCTATCAGTACCTAACACTTAGGGGTTTCTCACCGGAATGGAGTTCGTCTCCGTGAAAAGGGGCGGATTTCGGCTTTGTCTTTGGTCAGTGAACCCTGAACTTTGGATTAGGCTTCAATAATTAACTTAATAAACAGCTTTATTGACTGAATTTGAATGTAATTACCACAGAAACTGAAAATATAAGTGTTAAGGTACCATCTTCTGCCAAGATGCCAAAACACATCGCCTATGTATGTAAATTTGGCTGTAGCTCTGATCGTGCCATCGCGACTTATGCCTGATTTTGTGGTGAGCGGTCACATATGTATTTTGTTTCCTTTGTATGTTTGTGATAATTAATGTATTGATTAATTGAATTTGATTTTCTTAATTCTTAAATGTAATATGCTTTGCCAATCAGTAAATTTGGTTTATTTATTGTTTGTTTGTAGACACCAGCAACAACACTTAAATAGGAATCCTGGATTCCTGTTTTTGGACACACACATTCTGGTAGCACTAAACCTGCCCAAATAGCCTCCAATCCTTTACATGGTCCTTTGCTCGCTGGAGAGGCTACTGAAATGGAAACCGAAGATAACCCCAATTAGCCTGACAAAGCCCGACCATAATACTGCTGTTCATCCGTATTCATGGTCTGGAGGTTCTTTAACCTGACGCGATTATACTGCGGAGGGGAGGGCATTCACTCCTGGTTTGAAACGATTGGAAAGCTCGTCTAATCAGCTTTGCTAATTGGCCGGTAGTCTCTCTACCGATGTAAACACGCCCCAGAGGACCGTTCCCAGACCATGGATACGGATGAACATTCGTATTATGGGCGGGCTAAGTCAGGCTAAACCCCAATCGTCTGAGGCGAACATCTAAGATTGTGAGACCTCCAATGTGGCAACAAGATTATGTCATGAACAATCCGCAGCCTACAACCAGCCAAACCCAAGGTCAGTCAGATCGAGGTGCTTATGCTGAGTCACAAGAAAATATGGATGTGAAGTCTCTGACTGATGAAGTAAAGCAGATGAAAGGCATGTTGATGAACCTAGGCAGGCGCGCGGGAAGGTGTTTTGTGTAGGGGGGGCCAACATCAGAAAAAGTTTGTCTGTCTTTGCTGTTGAATAACTATTGGCTGTTGTAGGGTGCGTATTCTAGTGCGACAGCGGGTAGATAGGCCTATACCCTAATGTGCCAAACATTTTTCCAGGAGATGAGTCGCAGCGCAGTTCTTCTGCTGATTGCGCACTCCACTAATGGCATACATAGGCCCTACAATGCCTATCTAGAAGTGATGAGTGATTGTTGTCTGTATTGTTTGTCTATATCTGTTCAACATCCATCGTCATTTAGAGACAAAATACGAAAAGACAAGTCAATCAAATACTTTCATGATTTTAATCGGTTAGGAATCCGAACAAAGTAGCCTTCTTTTGCAAGGGTCTTTTAAAATAGGCTATAGCCTGCCAAACAGAATCTCCACCTGTTTTTTTGTCTTCTCAGTAACCTAAGTTTTCCGTGTAACATAGATAGCCTAGGTAGGGTATATCTGAGAGAACCTCAACTAAAGCGTGAGGGGAGAATGTTATCGCTCAGTCGGAGACCCCTGCGCATGACTTCTATCTCCACTGCTTCGCTCTCATTTCTCAACCCAACATACCTGTATTTTTCTCTCTTTCTCTCGCTTGTTTTCACTCATTCCAAATTAGATTAGTTGTAGTGGTAGCTCGGTTAAAGCAAAACTTTCTACTAACTTATTCGATCCAACCAGTGGCGCATGTTAATATAT
>JAODXP020000111.1:501681-568595 GCA_027497455.2 Sardinella longiceps
CCTCAAGTAAATTGGTACCAATTTGAGTTGTCACTGACACTTCATGAGAGATAGAAATACTGTCATGACACCTTTATGACATTGGACTTTACTTGAGGTCCAATGATCTATTCATTACACTGTCACAACTGTCATGACAGCCAGTCTATCCTTCATGACGGCTTACTGACAAATGTAATGTTTCCACTGAAGGTGCCATAATGGTGTCAGTCAGACAACCAGTACACCCTCTTACCGGACTATCTGACCAAGCAATCTTAATAATGCACCATGAATACAAATATTTTATGTCAAGTTGTCATGACAAAGACCAGTTCTTTTAATGTCATCCTGATTAATGTCAAGTTGTCATAACAAAGACATCGTAAAAAATAATAATGTCAACTTGTCATAACTAAGACAACTTCTGGTAATGTCACTTTGGTTATGTCAAGATGTCATAATGAAGACAACCCAGACAATGTCAAGTTGTCATGACAAGGTGTAATTGAAACTTCATGACAGTGGTCATAAACATTTTATGACATGTTAATAATATTTATGACAGGCTCATGACATGATAATGTCATAGATATGACAGTTTCATGTCATGTTTATGAAGGTACCTTCAAGTAAGTGTTACCTATTCAATTTAAGGTGTGACATTTCTATGATTTCAAGTCGTCAGTTTTCATTTCAGCCAGTGAGATCAAATGCTGTTTCACCATAGAACAACTGGTGTTACATGGTCTAATGCGTGTGAGTGAGTGAAAGAGAGTAGAGGGAGCAGAGAGAGAGAATAGTCTGTGTTTAAATCTACCACCCCCACACGTGTGTGTGTGGATGTATGTTTGTGTGTGTGTGTGTGTGTGGTCTAATCTGTCTGGGGTGTGGTCTGACTAACTACTGACTGGTTGTCTTGTGTCTGTCCTCTGACTGCAGACTGGCTGGCTGTGATCTCAGTGAAGATTCCTGTAAGTTTCTATCAACAGTTCTCCAGTCAGAAAACTCACAGCTGAGAGAGTTGGACCTGAGCTTTAATCAGCTGGAGGATTTTGGAGTGGAGCTGTTGTGTGGTGGACTGATACACACTAACTGCAGACTGGAGACACTGAGGTTAGTCATGTCATCTTCCTCCCCATTCATGTGACAATATTGTGTGTTCGACTGAATTGTTGATGTCCAGAGTAATTGTCTTTGTGTTTAGTGTCACATATGCAGTAAAACTCCTGAGCTTTCATTGATTGCTGTGACTGTGATTGATGACTAATCTCAGTGCAGATTCATGTGGCTCACCAATGTGACAGAGAGAGAGAGAGAGAGAGAGAGAGAGGGAGAGAGAGAGTTATGTGTCTTCTAATGTGAAAGAGAGTAGAGGGAGCAGAGGGAAATCTACCACCCCATACAAACCCCTCTACTGTCTACTGTGTGTGTGTGTGTATGTATGTGAGTGTGTGTGTGTGTAATCTGTCTACTGAGGTGTGGTCTGACTAACTAGTGACTGGTTCTCTTGTGTCTGTCCTCTGACTGCAGACTGGCTGGCTGTGATCTCAGTGAAGATTCCTATAAGTTTCTATCATCAGTTCTCCAGTCAGAAAACTCACAGCTGAGAGAGTTGGACCTGAGCTCTAATCACCTGAAGGATTCTGGAGTGGAGCTGTTGTGTGCTGGACTGAAACACACTAACTGCAGACTGGAGACACTGAGGTTAGTCATGTCATCTTCCTCCCCATTCATGTGACAATATTGTGTGTTCGACTGAATTGTTGATGTCCAGTGTAATTGTCTTTGTGTTTAGTGTCACATATGCAGTAAAACCCCTGAGCTTTCATTGATTGCTGTGACTCCGACTGTGATGACTAATCTCAGTGCAGATTCCTGTGGCTCACCAATGTGACAGAGAGAGAGAGAGAGAGAGAGAGAGAGGGAGAGAGAGAGTTATGTGTCTTCTAATGTGAAAGAGAGTAGAGGGAGCAGAGGGAAATCTACCACCCCATACAAACCCCTCTACTGTCTACTGTGTGTGTGTGTGTATGTATGTGAGTGTGTGTGTGTGTAATCTGTCTACTGAGGTGTGGTCTGACTAACTAGTGACTGGTTCTCTTGTGTCTGTCCTCTGACTGCAGACTGGCTGGCTGTGATCTCAGTGAAGATTCCTATAAGTTTCTATCATCAGTTCTCCAGTCAGAAAACTCACAGCTGAGAGAGTTGGACCTGAGCTCTAATCACCTGAAGGATTCTGGAGTGGAGCTGTTGTGTGCTGGACTGAAACACACTAACTGCAGACTGGAGACACTGAGGTTAGTCATGTCATCTTCCTCCCCATTCATGTGACAATATTGTGTGTTCGACTGAATTGTTGATGTCCAGTGTAATTGTCTTTGTGTTTAGTGTCACATATGCAGTAAAACCCCTGAGCTTTCATTGATTGCTGTGACTCCGACTGTGATGACTAATCTCAGTGCAGATTCCTGTGGCTCACCAATGTGACAGAGAGAGAGAGAGAGAGAGAGAGAGAGAGAGAGAGGGAGAGAGAGAGTTATGTGTCTTCTAATGTGAAAGAGAGTAGAGGGAGCAGAGGGAAATCTACCACCCCATACAAACCCCTCTACTGTCTACTGTGTGTGTGTGTGTATGTATGTGAGTGTGTGTGTGTGTGTAATCTGTCTACTGAGGTGTGGTCTGACTAACTACTGACTGGTTCTCTTGTGTCTGTCCTCTGACTGCAGACTGGCTGACTGTGATCTCATTGAAGATTCCTATAAGTTTCTATCATCAGTTCTCCAGTCAGAAAACTCACAGCTGAGAGAGTTGGACCTGAGCTCTAATCACCTGAAGGATTCTGGAGTGGAGCTGTTGTGTGCTGGACTGAAACACACTAACTGCAGACTGGAGACACTGAGGTTAGTCATGTCATCTTCCTCCCCATTCATGTGACAATATTGTGTGTTCGACTGAATTGTTGATGTCCAGTGTAATTGTCTTTGTGTTTAGTGTCACATATGCAGTAAAACCCCTGAGCTTTCATTGATTGCTGTGACTCCGACTGTGATGACTAATCTCAGTGCAGATTCCTGTGGCTCACCAATGTGACAGAGAGAGAGAGAGAGAGAGAGAGAGAGAGAGAGAGGAGAGAGAGAGAGTTATGTGTCTTCTAATGTGAAAGAGAGTAGAGGGAGCAGAGGGAAATCTACCACCCCATACAAACCCCTCTACTGTCTACTGTGTGTGTGTGTGTATGTATGTGAGTGTGTGTGTGTGTGTAATCTGTCTACTGAGGTGTGGTCTGACTAACTACTGACTGGTTCTCTTGTGTCTGTCCTCTGACTGCAGACTGGCTGACTGTGATCTCATTGAAGATTCCTATAAGTTTCTATCATCAGTTCTCCAGTCAGAAAACTCACAGCTGAGAGAGTTGGACCTGAGCTCTAATCACCTGAAGGATTCTGGAGTGGAGCTGTTGTCTGCTGGACTGATACACACTAACTGCAGACTGGAGACACTGAGGTTAGTCATGTCATCTTCCTCCTCACCCATATGACATTATTCTGTGTTGAAATACGCCATGTGTCGCAGGTAGGGGGTGCCATGGCCCCCATTCAACCCAACAGACTGGCTACCAAATATGCCCAGATGCACGGATGTAGTTAAAACAATTGTTTATTTATTACAAAAAAGTAAAAAAAAAAAAAAGAAAAAAAAAGGGGTTGTCAGTTCCATCAGCTACCAAGCAGCAGAGAGACCGCAGGGGGTCCACAACTGTTAGGATGGGTCCACTTGGTGGTCAGCAGGCCGATGTTCTTCTTCAGCATAACTGGGGAGAACAAGGTGAAAGTTACTCGCTGGCGCCCCCACAGTCTACTTGAGTCTGCCCTCACCAGGGATACAACAGGGATATAATATTACGATAAAGTACACACTTGAAAATGAAACAATTAACACCACTGAAAATGTACACAATAAACATTACAAGAAAGGATTGAAATTACTATAGACAATATGACAAAAAATATTACAAAAAAGGACTGAAATCAATTTCTTCATTTAACCCAGTAGCCTAAATGTTGTGGCCTGGAAACTGTATGGTATATAGAAAGTTTATCTCTGTAACAGTAGTTTTAATCTATTAACACCCCTGGTTTTGCTCACGCTAAGATGACTAGTTACCAACTTGTGCCACAGAGTAGGGGCCCTCCTAAAACTAATTTTTGGAGGGCCCGGAAACATCTGTTTAAGGATGGGGTCACTATTAATGAGATTCCAATTCAATAGTATACTCTTCTTATGGGATTTGCTAAACTGCTATATTTGGTAACAAAGTAAACCTGCTCATAGTAGGGTCATAAACCTCACTTCCGTGACCATCTTCTGGCTAATATGTTTTGACAACTGTTTTGGCTTCTATACACCATTTGTAAAAAATTTAGCCCCCATGTCCCTCGCAAAAATGTCGGCATTTTTTTCTAGAGGAGCCGAATCCAAAATGGCTGCAGGCGTCATCTTGAAATAGTATGAAAGAAGTATTATTCTTACCAGATCACCTATAATTATGTATGAATACACTTTTTGTGATAAATAGACCCTTAGAATTGTGATTCTGGCATCATTTTGAGATTCTGACATCATCTTGGCCCTGAAATCCAAGATGGCCGCCATCTGATAATATATAAATTTACTTTTCAACCGAAGCACCTAGAATGACGCAGGGAGACATTTTTTGATGCAAACTGAGCATAGTGATTATGATTTTGAAATTGACATCATTAAGTCCCCATAAACCAAGATGGTCATCATCTGGGAAAGAATATGACTAGGGTATTCTGTCTCACTAGACTCGAATCACCGCTACTCTGCATACAATCATTTTCATCATACTCGCTATCACCTTCCTTGCTGTTTTCAGCTGGTCTTGATGCAATTAAATGAATTGGAAGAGCCGGTTTCGTGTAGCATACAGAGCAACCATCCAGGGCCATATCCATGCAGAGGCACACCTTACACATGGTCAGAGTATGGCTCCAAGGTATTATCCATAATTCTTGCCTGCCATGGTACCTGTTGTCATTGATGCTGCTGATACCGATGCCTATATTGCAGCAGTGCTAATCTCAAAGCAAGTCACAAAATTTCCCTCTAAGAACAGCCTGGATTCCAACTGACCTGGCTTCAAAAGCATCTCTCAGTGGCTTCTCTCAGTAATGGAAGCCCTAAAAGAAGCCAGAGAAGCTTGTCAATCCTCCGTTCTCATCCAACTTGACTTACCAACAGCATTAAATACTGTGGAACCATGGAATTCTTCTTAACAAATTCAGAAGCATGGGCATTGATGGCAAAGCACACTCCTGATTTGAATCCTATCTCCTATCTAACTGGACGATCGATCATTCAACATGTCATGGCTAGGGCAAACATTGGTGAAACACCACCTCAACACAAGAGTACCCCAAGGCTTGGTTCTGGGGCCCCTCCTCTTTGCCTTGTATGCAACATCATGAGGCCCAGTCATCCACTCGCATGGCTTCTCCTTCCACTGCTATGCAAATGATACAAAGCTATATCCTTTTTTTCATGGATGAAAGATTATCTCCAACTGGACCTCTCCAAAACTGAACTGCTGGCCCTCCCAGCCAAGAAAACATACATCACAGCATCAGCATTAAGACTGAATCCCTATCTGTTCGTCCCACCAACAGGAACTATTCAAGTTCACAAGACAAGTAATTTATGCTGATCACAAGAGTAGCACCATGGCTGAAGCTTGTTCAGTGAATTGGACATGAAAAAGAAATAATCATTCATCCATTTTGAAGATAGCTTATGCCAACACTGCCTCCGTGCCAACTACTAGGCATATCTAGTACACCATCCTTCCCTGAAGCACCATCCCATGTCAATCAGCCACAGACGGAATGGTTGTCACAATCCAAATCAGGGCACAGCCCAGAAGACACAGGAGACAAGGAAGCACAGGACTAGGAACAGGACAGGAAGCAACGATGATGTCAAAATCATAATTCTTATGCTCAATTTGCCTCAAAAAGAGTCTTCATGCATCATTCTAGGTGCTTTGATTACCCCTTTAGTAAAACCAATCAGTAAAGTGTTTTCATCATTTTCATCGTTGATTCGTCGCCTTTACAATGATGTGTAGCTTGTAAGCATCAGGTAATCATGGAATGAGCAACACAGCCAATGTGTGAGTAGTGCCAACCAAAAATGCACCAAAATGGCCACTAATGGTGTTTTGCTGCTAGTCATTTTGTTTTGAGGTTCAATGCTGCCAGGTGATAGCCTGACATAGCCCGCCCATAATACGAATGTTCATCCGTATCCATGGTCTGGGAACGGTCCTCTGGGGCGTGTTTACATCGGTAGAGAGTCTACCGGCCAATAAGCGAAGCTGATTAGACGAGCTGTCCAATTGTTTCAAACCAGAAGTGAATGCCCTCCCCTCCGCAGTATAATCGCGTCAGGTTAAAGAACGCCCAGACCATGAATACGGATGAACAGCAGTATTATGATCGGGCTATGTCAGGCTAGCCAGGTGACTGCCAGTCAGTGGTGTGCCTAAATTAGCACCTGAGCATGGGTTCTGCAAATGTTGGTTTGTGGTTTCTCTAAGCAGCAACACTGGTGGAAAAATTTACAAGATTTGCTCCACTAAACTGCACCAAAACCGGCTCTCACTACAGACTGTGAGGAACATTATGGATCTTCCACACGCTACTGAGAGCCCTGACACTGACTGTAAAGTGTATGGCCGACATGTTTTTTTATTCTTGTCCTCAGTTTTGTGGGAGAGTGCCATCTCCAATGCAGAACAGTATAACAGGCCATTTTGCCACATTTTTGGTTGGCACTGCTCACACGTTTGGCTGCGTTGCTCATTCCATGATTGCCCGATCCTTACAAGCTACACCTCATTGTAAAGGGGACAGATCAACGATGAAAATGATATAGAACACTTTGTAGACTGGTCTTACTAAAGAGGAGATATAATGGGCCAAAGTCAAGTTTCCTCACTTTTTGTACTCGATTTATTAGCAAATGGCGGCTATCTTGGATTTCAGGGCCAAGATGATGTTGAAATCTCAAAATGATGTCAGAATCACAATTCTAAGGGTCTATTTACCACAAATAATGTATTCATACATAATTATAGGTGCTCTGGTAAGAATAATACTTCTTTAATACTTTTTCAAGATGACGCGTGCAGTCATTTTGGATTCGGCCCTCTAGAAAAAAATGCCGACATTTTTGCGAGGGACATGGGGGCTATATTTTTTATAAATGTTGTATAGAAGCCAAATCAGTTGTCAAAACATATTAGCCAGAAGATGGTCAGGGAAGTGAGGTTTATGACCCTACTATCATGACTAGATAACTGTACGTTCTTTTTTCTAAACAGCTCCAGTCTTGAAATGGTGTAGGGTTTTTATGGGCATTCTGTATTACTTCTGTTTGATAGCCCCTCTGTGTAAAGTGATTAGACATATGTTTAGCCTGCTTTTCATACAAGGAAGCATTGGCCACGCCCAGCAATGACCTGAAGGGGGAGGCAGACAGAGAGAGTGCAGGCAGGAAAAAGACGGCCCGCTACAGCCGTCACAATATAATATAAAAAGTTTGAACGTTTGCCAGGGAGAATAATTTTCATGTTCGTGCAGGTCGGAGAAGACTGCTTGCCAGTTAAAGCTTCCGGATGCTTAAAGCTAGGTATAAGTGGCCAAATCTCTGTTTGTTGTAAAAGGCTCAAAGTATTCCCAGACTTCGTTGATAGTATAACGACAGTTCCAACATTTAAATCGAGGCAATGGAAACTTGTAATTATACAGTTAGCTACTTAAAACCTTGCTTCTGGAAATTACAATTAGCAAGCGGTCTTCTCCAGTCTGCACAAACATATCAACATTATGCTCCACGGTAAACATTTAAACTTTTATACTTGCAATACTTATCACATGGGATTCCTCCTTTAATAATCACCAGTTTTATGGAATTATTTAAATTAATGCTTAAATTTAGTGTCCTCTGTCTAAAACATTGCAACAAACACTCTCATTCATGCACTGGAATATCATTAAGAATTTATACAAGGATGATGTTGATGAAGTTGCATGACGATATACTATAAGTGTTATAAGTGTACAGGGTCCGGAATTAATCCATCCCACTCAGCAAATGTGAGCAATTTATATTCATTCGAATGGTGTCTTTTGTAGACTTGCTGCCTGTGACCTCACAAGCCGTGCTTGTCCATCTGTGGCCTCCGTGCTTCAGTCAGGCGACTCCCACCTGAAGAAACTGGATCTGTCCAACAATGACTTGAGGGATTCTGGAGTGAAGGAGCTGTGTGCTGCTGTGGGACATCTATGCTGCAAACTAGAGGAGTTAAGGTGTGTGTGTGTACTTGTGAACTGTGTACTACTGTGGGACTCCAGCGCTGTAAACTGGAAGAGTTGAGGTGTGTGTGTGTGTGTGTCATACCTGCAAACTATGCGCCAGACTACGCGCCAAACATTCTAATATTTACATTCTTAGTGCTGCCACCAAAAAGTAGCAAAATGACACAATTCAGAGCTATAAAGAAACAAAAATGGTAGTTAAATTGCCGTTTTTATCAGCCAAATATGAGTCATTGATATTGCATTAGTTACTTTTACCAATGGCAACGGCTGGTAAGGAAAGAAAAGTGCAGTATTAAAGGACACATAGAATGGAAAAGCACTTTTACACTGCCTCTGATGAATTAAGAGAGGTTGTGCATGGTCAAAGAGTTATCATGAACATGAGGCATGGTTCTCCCCACTCTCATATGGAAATCTTACATTTAGAAATAGCCAACAAAGCATGGGCGAATTAGAACAAAGCCTACAAGTGATGTAAAATAGCGCAAAGCCATTGCAGTTCAATTAAGGTGGCCAGAGTGAGGCGTTGTTTAGGCAAAAAAACCTATTTCAATATGCGTCTCAAGTATGAGGTTTTACTGTAATTAGGCTTGTAAAATATCACTTCATTTTATTTTTGACAAAATACAGTTGAATATATTGTATTTAAATATCAAAGAAAAAGGTACAATACTCAATTAATTCATTCTATGTCCCCTGTAAAGTAGTGTAAATGTTTGAAAATTTAATACACAAACTTGTTAGAAAAACAAGCCATTTCTATGGGCTTGATGTGCAGAATTCAGAACCTCTGTGGCCACGCAGCTGATGTTTCTAGTGGACTCTTCTCCTTCACGTAGAGGTTTTGCACGTTTTTCTAAGATGTGCACGTCGGCCTCACAGAGTTTTCGCACGGCTCCTAGTCAGTTTCCAGTTGGTTATTCACTTGTGACAAAGTGATGGCTTGTTTAATTGTTTAGCCTAAATGGAATGATTTTAGACAGAGGAGGAGGGGGAGAATGGTGCACTCAAATAAAGTAAAAAGTTGGTTTGGGTGCGTAAAACAAGGGAAAGTCAAGCTTTGACTCTTAGACTACTTTTGTACAAGACAGACGTGCTTTGGCCTATGCCGTCCTCAGCGTCTTGAAGACATAAAAAAGCAGGTTAGAGTCAAAGCGGTGCATTTTCTTTCTTATCATTCAGATGGAGGAGGAGCTCATTATGAAAGCCTGTTTCTGCCAAAAAAAAAGAAAAAATCTGGATCATATAGGCTACTCATTTTCATAAATACCCTGCACGAAACAGTCAACAAAACATGAAAAAAGATATGCTGCAGATATGCTATGTTTGCAGAAGAAATGTTAGGCCTATTGCTCTTTTACAGTAATCTTTTTTTTATTATTATTATTTATTGTCCATATTCACATATGCACATATTTATTGCAAACAATAAATTAAATCCTCCAATGCAAAAATAAAATTTGTTAGTCACCTGTTGAATGAGCAGGACAGGAAAAACAGGAAAAACAGGACAGGAAAAACAACATCCAATCATTTTTAGGAACTCTGAATTGTTTCTTGTCAAATGCCTAGTGTTCTCAAACCGTTTTTCCTGATCACATACCCCACCTTTAAAGGAGCGCACATACAGTATGTGAGTAATATGACAAAAATGTTTGAATTGTGTGATGATCCTAATTCAAGACAAATCTTACCAATCTGTGTGTCTGTGTGCTTCAGGCTGTCTGGGTGTTTCATCTCACAGAAAGGTTGTGAGTTTCTAGTCTCAGCGCTGACATCAAACCCTGAGTCCCACCTCACTGAACTTGATCTGAGCTACAATCACCCAGGAGACGCGGGGCTACAGATGCTGTCAAAACTGTCTGATGGGAAAATTAAAGTCAAGTAAGTGACTTCTGTTTAAAGTCAAATTTATAAATAACTATTTTCTTTTTTTTCTGGTAGAAAGCCTCTGGCTGTTAGGCAGTGAGTATTTATGTGTTTATCTATCTATGAAGTGAAGGTAGACATGTCATCTAATAGGGAATAAGGAAAACTAAACTAATGAAATACCCTCTTTTACACACACTGAGTTTAAGATGACGATGATGATGATGACTATTATTATTTCTCCCCAACATTGCTGCTCACAGTTCAGAAGTCATGCTGAAGAAAGGGCTGATGAAATGTAAGACAGATTCATATTCATATTCATATTCATTTTTGTTCTTCATCATTGATATGGATTGTAGCCATTCAACTGGATAAAGTGTTGAAAAAAAAAACTGCGTCTTTGCCGCAACATGCACAAGTCTGTGCACACATGCTAGATTTTGCTAGAAAGCTCACAGTCTAATGGAGTCTGCAGCGTGTGTGTGTGTGTGTGTGTGTATTTAATTGTAATATGTGTGTGTGTGTGTAGTGTATGTGTGTGTGTTGGGCCTGATCCCTACTGAAATGGCAGAGAGAGAGAGAGAGAGAGAGAGAGAGAGAGAGAGAGAGAGAGAGAGAGAGAGAGAGAGGTGTGTGTGTGTGTGTGTGTGTGTGTTTAACAGTAGTGGAGTGTGTGTGTGTGTGTTTAACTGTGGAGAGTACTGTAGATAAATACACATGGGGTGAAATGAAAGCAGGGGAGAGGGTTCAAGATTCAAGATTTAGGCTGCCAATAGTGACTCAGTGTTCATCAGTCTAACTGCTTGATGGAAAAAGCTGTTGTGTAGTCTGGTGGTTCTGAGACTGCAGAACCTCTTGCCAGATGGTAATAGCTGAAACAGACCATGATGGGGATCTGGGGTCTTTAGTCATTCTTTTGACCTTTCTGATACAACATCTCGAAGTACTGAATGGTAAAGCACATCTGCAGATTCTTTGTAGAACCTCTTGCAAGCTGGGCCCCCCTAAAGCGGGTTCATTGCACTTGCAGTAGGCCTATCTACTGAAATAAATCATGTAACAATAAGCAATATGTGCAAGAAGGGTAGGCAGAGACAGGGAGAGAGCGTGTGTGTGTGTGTGTGTGTGTCTGTGTCTGGGTAGCATGCGCGCCCGCCAGGGGGAGAGAGCGATAATAAGGAGTGATCTTTATTTACAAAACTCAACCCAACTCTATTGTCCTCAAAAGGCAATTGGTTGTGCAGCAAGACATCAGATACAACACAAGACAAGACAAACAAACAACCAAAAACTGTGATATGCATGTCAGCGTAGTGTAATGCATAAGAAAAGCCGGGGTGTCACAGTCACAAACAGCTGTCTGCTGTCATTTTTGGCCCATTTTTTGTCAAATCCAAAAAGGTCTCTGATTGCTATTAATAAATTAGATTATTTTTTAATCAGTTGACATTAGTACCTGAAAGGTTTTTAGAACCCAAAATGCATAGTTCTGTTTTCCACCAGCATAATAACTTTGTGTTCAACTCCACAGGCTCAGCGCTGAGGATTGTGCTGCTGGGGATGACTGGAGTGGAGAAGAGCTCTGCAGGAAACACCATCCTGGGGAGGGAGGCCTTTATGACAGACTTCAGCTTTGACTCTGTGACAAAAGAGTGTAAGAGGGGAAGAGGACCAGTGGATGGAAGAGACGTGACTGTTATTGACACTCCAAGCCTGTTTGACACAGAATATAGTAATGAACACATCATAAAGGAGATGGCAAAGTGCATCAGCATGTCCTCTCCAGGTCCCCATGTGTTTCTGATTGTCATGCAGCTGGGTAGATTTACACGGGAGGATCAGAACAAAGTGAAGAAGATCAAGCGCATGTTTGGTGAAGAATCAGCCAAGTACACAATGGTGCTGTTCACTCATGGAGATCAACTGAGGAAAATAACAATTGAAGAAATTATAAACAAGAATGAAAAACTGAGAGACTTCATTGCTCAGTGTCAGGGGCGTTATCATGTCTTTAACAATGAGGAGCCAGAGAATCGTTCTCAGGTCACAGAGCTGCTGCAGAAGATTGATAGGGTGTTGGCACAGAATGGAGGAGGATGGTACACCACTGAGATGTACCAGCAAGCTGAAGCTGCGAATGAAAGAGAGAAACAGAGAATCATGATTGAGAGAGAGAGAAGCAGAGACTCATGATTGAGGGAGAGGACAGAATCTTAAATGAAAACATAATTGCAGCACACAATGATGAGAAAGATAAATGTGCCATACAGTGATGATACAGGAACCCAATTTCCAACCAATCTACAGTACCTGCAAGTGTTACCTGTACATGACGACTCCTCCTATTCCTATTCTCTACCTGATCATCATCAGATCATAATTCATAATCAGCAAAAGTTTGAGTACTTACTATGAATAAGCATTATGGAGTTATATTGCAGAAAGCCCAGTTAATCTGATTCTGATTGAATCTATGGCTAGAATAAGCTTGTGCAGAAGAAGATATCAATAAGTGGCCTGTAATGGCTAGTGTACTGTATGTTTTATCTGGGCTTTGTATGGCAGTCTAATGGTGAATGTACATTCAGTTCAATTTTATTTGTAGAAATAGCCAAATATACAGTTGCCTCTTGAGGCATAAGCACATGAATAACAGACAAGGAGAAACTCCCTTCTATTTTGTAGTAGTAATTATTATAATTTAGTTTATTTTTAAGAGGAAATATTATCTATTACTAACACATTCTATAAAGTGTCTTGTACCACACCTTGAATTTCTTTCAGGATGAATAAAGTAGCCTACTGTTTTATCTTATCAGGGTGTTTGCCCTTTTGTCAACTAAAAATTGTAGACCTTTTCCCCTCATGCATTTTATCTTTAGCAACCTGGATATGGATTATGGATCAAATATGAAATTTACAAATTCCTATGGGATCTTTTTTTGCCGCACACATAGCCACACAAAGTGGGTGTGGTGGTGTGTGTGAACACACACACACACACACACTACTGCAGGCACTGCCACACTGTCAGAGACTACGAGACCTACGATAATCACACACACACACACACACACACACACACACACACACTCCTGCAGGCACTGCCACACTGTCAGAGACTACGAGACCTACGGTAATCGCACACACACACACAAACACACACCACGTGTTACACACACACACTCCTGCAGGTGCTGCCCCACTGTCAGAGACTACGAGACCTACGGTAATCACACACACACACACACACACACACACACACACACACACACTACTGCAGGCACTGCCACACTGTCAGAGACTACGAGAGACCTACGGTAATCACACATACACACACACACACACACACACACACACACTACTGCAGGCACTGCCACACTGTCAGAGACTACGAGACCTACGGTAATCACACACACACACACACACACTACTGCAGGCACTGCCACACTGTCAGAGACTACGAGACCTACGGTAATTACACACACACACACACACACACACTCCTGCAGGCACTGCCACACTGCCAGAGACTACGAGACCTACGGTAATTACACACACACACACACACACACTCCTGCAGGCACTGCCACACTGCCAGAGACTACGAGACCTACGGTAATTACACACACACACACACACACACACTCCTGCAGGCACTGCCACACTGCCAGAGACTACGAGACCTACGGTAATTACACACACACACACACACACCACGTGTTACACACACACACTCCTGCAGGCGCTGCCCCACTGCCAGAGACTACGAGACCTACGGTAATTACACACACACACACACACACACTCCTGCAGGCACTGCCACACTGCCAGAGACTACGAGACCTACGGTAATTACACACACACACACACACACACCACATGTTACACACACACACTCCTGCAGGCGCTGCCCCACTGCCAGAGACTACGAGACCTACGGTTATACACACACACACACACACACACACTCCTGCAGGCGCTGCCCCACTGTCAGAGACTACGAGACCTACGGTAATCACACACACACACATTCAAACATTCCGGTTTAATTTGTCTTTGTTTTGGCCCTAACATGCAATTGACATGAAGATAATTGATACAACTGCCGCAAACTACAGCCTAACTTGTGGTAAATCCAGTCTTAGAGAGGGTTTTTTTCTATGTGATCTTTTGACTTTGTCATCTCAAAAGTAGCTTGCAAGCTGAAAAGGTTGGGCACCCCTTAGAGAATGTCACTGGTTCCTAGAGTGGAGCAGCCAGACCTAAAAATGAACACATCATTCTTCAAGGCTCTAGCAGAGTATAATTGTTATGCACTGTGTGTGTGTGTGTGTGTGTGTGTGTGTGTAGAGTGGAGCAGCCGTACTTTAACGCAAACGCGGCGTTCTTCGAGGCCCTGGCGGAATGTCGATCTCTGCAGCGTCTGTGTATCGTCTCCCGCAATGGAACATTCAGCCCTGCTGCCGTGACGACCTTTATGACACGCGCCAGTGAGGTCATCATGTGTCACCTGTTCATGGGCGGAACTCTCGTGGCCTGCAGGACTCTGCAGAAAAGTCTCATGGACAGGTATGTGTGTGTAGTGTGTGTGTGTGTGAGTGTTTGTGTGTGTAGTGTGTGTGTGTGTCTCCTCAGCGCCTCCCTGCTCTGATTTGTGTGTGTGTGTGTGTGTGTCTGCAGTTGTGTGTGTGTGTGTGTGTGTGTGTGTGTGTGTGTGTGTGTGTGTGTGTGTGTGTGTGTGTGTGTAGTCTCCTCAGCTCCAGGCCTGCTCTGAGTGTGGTGGTGTTTCCGCTGCTACATGAAGATCTGTCTCATCTGTGTGTGTGTGCGTGTGTGTGTGTGTGTGTGTGTGTGTGTGTGTGTGTGTGTAGTCTCCTCAGCTCCAGGCCTGCTCTGAGTGTGGTGGTGTTTCCGCTGCTACATGAGGATCTGTCTCAGGTGGTCCGGGAGATTCCGCTCACACACCTGGACCAGGTCACCTCTACAAGAGCCGCGTTGCCCAGCAACCACCATCCTGAGGCCTGATTGGAGGAGGAGGAGGTCTCATCGCTAGGCAACCACCATCCTGAGGCCTGATTGGAGGAGGAGGAGGAGGTCTCATCGCTAGGCAACCACCATCCTGAGGCCTGATTGGAGGAGGAGGAGGAGGAGGAGGTCTCATCGCTAGGCTACCACTCTTCCGATGGAAGAAATGTCATCGCTAGGCATCCACCATTCAGACCATCCAGAGGTTTCATCATTGAGAGAGAGAGAGAGTGTGTGAGAGAGAGAGAGTGTGTGTGTGTGTGTGAGTGTGTGAGAGAGAGAGAGAGAGATTGGTTTCATCATTGAGTGAGTGAGTGAGTGAGTGAGAAAGAAAGAGAGAGATTGGTTTCATCATGGGAAAGAGAAGAGCCGAAAGAGAGATATATGCCTTCAAGAAGGGGGGATGGCAGGAAACACGAAACATGAAAGACATGAAAATGCATTGTGACATCACCAACTGCCAGTCAGGTCATCTGCCCGGGACATCTGAGACTTGTAGACCAATCAGAAGAGACCTTGTTGAACTCTCAGTGCTTCTCATTGGACAGATGTGAGAGTGACATCAGCGTGTTTATTTGGATGCCATAGTGTGGGGGTCTGTGAGCGAGTAACAACTATAAATAAATAAAAACAAAACAGTGCACTTCTCAGCGGACTCTACCTTCTGCTTTTATTTTGTTGTTGAGGGGAAACTGAAATTTCTAAAGTGAAAAGGTATATTGTTCAGATCAGATCGCATTGAGTCCAAGCAAATCAGGGAACTTTCAGAATGCACCGTGAGAATAGATAGGCTATCAGTGAAGAGTTGATCAATTCATTTTGAATTGAAACATCTCCAGCCAGTAATCGTTTCTTAATAGCAGAGATCCCAGACCCTCGTACAAAGTGTAGTGTAGACCGAGGGGCTGGTTATGACCAGGCTACTTTCAATCATACACTAGTAGCCAATCAGAATAAGGTGAGGGCGGGCTCTGGGTCAGCACTAAACACCCATAACCGTCTCGCAGGAACATAAATTATGATAATAACATACAGTTTAGATACAACAGCACTCAGTAGTAGTTTTTGATATGGGTGAACGGGCCAGGGGAGGCATTTTTTGTGACACAAGGGGGACGGCACAAGTACTTTAAATAAATAAATACATATAAACAACAACAAATAAATCCAAGTAAAATCATTCTGCACAGCAAAACGTTTTTCTATCTGTGTGGTAGTTGGGCAAATGGCTCCCCCTGCAGGCTAGCTGAAGCTGTGTGAAATAAACCCCACCCCTGCCCACCTGTGGGCTACTGGATAAAGTTCAGACTCAGATTTTTAGGATTTTTCCCCCCCACACACACTATTTAAATTGAGACAGTTGACTAGTTTTCCATGACCTGTGTTTGCCTACTAATATAATGTAACATGTCGTGTCACCCACCCCCACCAAACAAATTATGAGGTTGGGTAAAATACGGCTCTGGGTAAAATTTTCTAAGGTTGACATCTAGTGGACAGGTCTGGGATTATGCTCGGAGTGGGAGTTTTGTCTTCGACGGACGGACGGAGTTGAATTCGCGGTGAGTCCCAGTTTTGTGTCTTGTCTGAAAGCAGACTTATTCCTCTCTTAATGTGTCATGGCCTGGTTACAGATAAACATTTTGAGAGGACGTGACCAAGCTATAGAGTATAGACTGTTATATTGTTGGATAGCGAAACAGGTCTACTTTTTTTTTTACTTTCGTTTTTAGGAGAATTAGCCTGTTCCTTGCAATCACTTCAGGATTACTTGAAAATGATGCAGATTAGATTATTTCACACATGCCATTTATGAAGGGGTTATTTGGCCAAGCTGTCACCCAGAAACCGGTCGACTGCTTCAAATTTAAGGGTGCAACAGTCGCCTGTACAGCACGGCTCTATCGTTGTAACGTTAGCCTAAAATTACCCTAAAAAGTCCAATTGAACATTATAGGCCTATAGTAGTAGTCCTACTACTACCCTAACTAATAGAATAGCACGATTGCATTGTTTATGTTAAACGTAGGCCTATATGTGTGTTTGCAGTTAGAAATAAAGTAGCCTAGACTATAAGATCTTTGGCTATACGCAACAGGTAACTCATCGGCTTTGCTTCGCGAGGAGCCATTTCCTGGAATGCAATGACGGGATATCAAGCCTGTAGTGTAGGCCGCCTACTGAAGTATTTGTTTTTCTTTCATAGTAATTAAATGATAGAACTGAGATGACCTCTCAATTTACAGTGTTGGCCAAAACATGCTTATTGCTTTGGTATTTCTCAGCTCAGCATCGAAATTCTCAAAACTACCTGTTCAGCGTTCACATCATCGTGTCATCACTTGTGCACATCAAAAAAGCAGTTTCACATTTTCTGTTGAATAGCTTCACACCCCATAACATTTAGGTATTGGTTCAAAATAAAGTGGCCTACCTATCTGAATGGAATTACCATCTAACCTCCTCATTTTCCTCTAATCTTAGTGAGTTGAGCAATGTGATCTGAGAGAACAGGAGAGTCTGAAGAGGCTCATAAAGATGAGCTTCCAAGTCCAGCCACAAGATGGCACCGTGCTGCCTGCCCCCTCCACAGCTGGAAAAAACAAGCCGGACAGGTAGAACTGGATGCACTGCTATACTGTAACATCTCCTGAACCTGCCATGTGTAAATGTTGTGTTTTCAATAGTGCAATAACTGATACCAATAATATAAGTTTTACACTTTTGATATGCTGTATGTCAATTCCACAGATTCCCCAAGAAGGACACAGACTCTGGTGTGTGTAGTGAGACATCCATGAGGAGCGACAGGTCAAAAGAGGAAGTACCCAACTTCTCAGGGGATACAAGAAGAAGGTAGGCAGTAGAAACACCACAAAATTACTAAAGATTATCCTTATGGGACAATAAAGAATCTCTATCTATCTATCTATCTATCTATCTATCTATCTATCTATCTGTCTGTCTGTCTGTCTATATGTCTGTCTATCTATCTATCTATCTATCTATCTATCTATCTATCTATCTATCTATCTAATCCATATTTTCTGTGTTCTCTCTTTCGTTAGTGGTACATCTGAGGAATCCGGTTATGCCCAGTCTCTGCCTGGATCGAGGTATGTTATATCATTCACCTACATTTAGCCTTTAGGTCAGTGGTTCTCAAACTTTTTCTGTCATTCCCCACTTTGGAAGGCAGAGAATTTTCACGCCCCACCTGGAAGGCTCAATTTGCGCATAATATCTCTGTGAGGAATACTTAGCTACAGGATTGTCGTCAATGTTAGGATTTTCATGTTACTAATTCAAAGCCAAATTTCTCTTGAACCCCTCATCACAGCAACTAGCAAATAACACCATTGGAAAGCTCAATTTACTGTCATATATGCATATCTGGTGAATTTGGGGGGCATGGTGCGGCCGTCGATCGATTGCAAAGAGATGTCTCGCGCCCCACCTGTCATGTGTCTGCGCCCCACTAGTGGGGCCCGCCCCACAGTTTGAGAAACACTGCTTTAGGTATATTACGTCAATAGTTGTCACACGTTGTCACTTTACATTATATTGTTATAAAACACAGTGTTTTCTATTTTGCCTTTGGCAGTGTATCATCTGTAGGGGTATCATGTGATATCTGCCCAAAGCCAGCAGTGAAGTCCTGTGTGACCTGTGGAGATAACTACTGCATGTCCTGCATCAAACCTCACTACTCTGATCCAGACCTGGAGAGACACCAGCTACAGGACCTGCTGATGCAAGGACATGATTCCTTTGAGCAGGTATATCAGAGACAATGTCATTATCTGGTAAATTAGCTATTTATAAATTAGGTAACTTTTTTTTTTATAATTATAAATTAGGTAACATTATTTTTTTCCAGTACAGGTATTTTTTTTTTCTTTATTGACGCAAAATTTTAACCAGATATTACCCCCAAAAATCAGAACTGGTAATTCATCAAAACTGAAAATGTTGACTTTGTTTAGTTTGTCTCCATCTGTCTCCACCTGGTTTTAGCACAGGAGAACCTTGGCATGAAAAGTTATAGTGTTATTGACTGTGTGATTGTGTAAATACAGGATCCTGAAGGAACAGACTCCATGTCATCTCTAAAAGCAGGTATGTGGCAAAGGACACACAACTGTGACTAAACCACTAGCCAGTCTCATGATAACAACTACTATTCATCAGCTCCACTGCATGTTACATTCATCTTTTATGTCTTTACAATTGACTGCATGTAGCGTAGTGTTGGAAATTGGGGGAAGATGTTTGCACATTAATCTGTAAAAAAGGCAAATCATCATACAGGTGCCGGTCATAAAATTAGAATATCATGAAAAAGTTGATTTATTCCAGTAATTGAAAAAATTAAACTAGCGTCATGTATACATCCTTTCCACATAGATGGATGTATTTCAAGTGTTTATTTCTTTTAATTTGATGATTATAATGGAAAAATAATGGAAAAACCCAAATTCAGTATCTCAGAAAATTAGAATATCACTTAAGACCAACACAAAAACAGCATTTTTAGAAAGATTTGGTCAACTGAAAAGTGTCATCATGAAAAGTATGATTATGTACAGCACTCAGTACGTAGTTGGAGTTGGTTTACGTAAATTACAGCATCAATGTGGCATGGAGTCGATCATTCAGTGGCACTGCTCAGGTGGTACGAGAGCCCTGGTTGCTCTGATAGTGGCCTTCAGCTCTTCTGCATTGTTGGTTCTGGTGTCTCACATCTTCCTCTTAATAATACCAGATAGATTTTCTATGGCTTATGGTCAGGTGGGTTTGTGGGCCAGTTAAGAACAGGGATACCATGGTCCTTAAACCAGGTACTGGTAGCTTAATTTACTGGTAGCTAGTTTAATTTTTTCAATAGAATTACTGAAATAAATCAACTTTTTCATGATATTCTAATTTTATGACCGGCACCTGTATATGGGACTGTAATTCTGCTTCCATTCGTTTGGTAATTAGTTCATGTGAGTAATTCTATTTGGCTTGTAATTGATCTTGAATAATTGCACTACCCACAAGGCAGATGGAGGCTCATGTCTCAAATGTGTTTAAACAATTTTGAACTCTCTTTAACTTCTCTGTCAAGGTGTTCCATCCCCAGGGAATCTGCAGTTCCCCTCAGTGACGCCACACACAGTGACTGTGAGCTGGTCTCCACCAGGGGGCGCTCTTGCCTCATATAAATACAGAGTGACCTGGAGGCGGGGGCAGGAACAGCACTTTTTCATAGTGCCGCGTTTGAAGGTGGAGGTGGCAGATCTAATTCCAGGAGAGAAGTACCACTTTACTGTGGCCACCGTCACTGAAGATGGTCACTCCAGCACCTGTGTGGAGAGATCTGTGCGAACAGGTGAGACTGAGAAGCGAAATATTAAAATGTTTACTTGGCTACTCTCGCACTCTTAATTCTTCTCTTATTTGATGGTTAAAGCATAGTTTGTAGTCATTATTGTTCTTTATATTAAAGTTAATATTATTGCTTATAGTCAGCACTCTTTGACATCTTCTCCAGACATCCCATCTCCAGAGAATCTGTGTGTGGACCTTCAGGAAGCTCAGGTGTGCGTGAGGTGGACCAAACCAGCTGGAGTGGAGCAAGTCTCATACCTTCTGGACCTGTTCTGTGGAGGGGACTGTTTAAACACGGTTCATACTGGCCGTGTTGAGTTCCTGCTGTCTGACCTGCAGCTGGACACAGATTACACTGTCTGCGTGAGCACTGTACTAGACAAGCGTGGGCAGAGCAAACCAGTCTGCAAGAGCTTCAGAAGGGGTAAGGAGACGCTATAGGCTAAAAAAGTTTTAGAATGGCATTGGAATGGCATTGCCAACTGGAGCTTATTCCTCCTACTCCATCTTACAACATTGACTCAAGACCACTGTACATTGACAGGCTCCCAAGGGAATTTTGATTTATAATGTAATTGTACTTAACTTATAGCAACGAGTTCCGCACAAGTTTTCCGCACACCCCTGTCTACATCTTGATCTAGCTGGTGCAGCCCTTAAGCTTGACATGTACAAAAAAGGCAACACATTCAATACAGAGTTTAATATTGTTGCCAGGCAGTGTTGGGGATCAATGAAAACAATTGGTGTGAACACGTTAAACAAAGGGTAAAGACATGGAATATTGTTTTGATCGCTCATACGTTTCAGGTCCCAGAGAAGGTCCAGATGATGTGCGTATTGTGCTGCTGGGGAAGACTGGAGTTGGGAAGAGTGCTACAGGAAACACCATCTTAGGGAGAGAAGCCTTCAAGGCAGAAGCATCTGCTGAATCAGTGACTGGCACGTGTCAGAAAGAGACAGCTGAAGTCAATGGGAGGCAGATTACAGTGATTGACACTCCAGGCCTGTTTGACACTGAGCTTGATAATGAGGAGATCCAGAGAGAAATCACTAACTGCATCTCACTGGTCTTACCAGGCCCACATGTGTTCCTCTTGATCATACAAGTGGGGCGCTACACACAGGAGGAGAGACAAGCAGTAGACAAGATCCTCAACATGTTTGGTGAAAGCTCTGTGAAGTACACTATAGTGCTCTTCACCAGAGGAGATGATCTGAAGAACAAGCCCATTGAGGAGTTCCTGAGGAAGCCTGGATCTTTTCTCATGAATCTCATTGAGCAGTGTGGGAAGAGATACCATGTGCTTAACAACACAGAGACCACAGACTGTAGTCAGGTTCCTGCTCTTCTGGAGAAGATTGACTCCATGGTGGCAGTGAATGGAGGAGGATACTATTCTAGTAGAGTGTTCCAACAGGCAGAGAAGAAACTACAAGAAGAAAGAGAGAGAAAGATGAGGGAGAGAGAGGAAGAGATGTTCAGAGAAAAAGAAGACATGAGAAAGGAGAAAGAAGATCTTCAGGTCAAACATAGAGCAGAGATAGAGAGAGTGAAGCAGAATGCAGAGGAAGAGAGGAGAAGAAGAGAAGAAGAGTTCAGTGAAAGAGAGAAACGACTCAAGAATGAAATTCAGGAAAAAGAAGAAGAGAAGAGGAGGATGAGTGAGGAGATGAGAAGACATGGAGTGGAACTGGAAAGGCAGAGACAAGAGGAAAAAGTGAAAAGAGAAGAAGAAGAGAATGAGAGAATGACAAAGGCAATAGAAAAAGTAAAACAGAATGCAGGTGAAGAGAAAAGAAGAAGAGAAGAGGAGTTCAGGGAAAGAGAGGAGCGACTGAAAACAGAACTGAAGGAGAAAGAGGAGCAGAAGGAGAAGATGCAGACAGAGATGGGAAGAAAACAAGAGGAATGGGAGCGAGAGAAGCAAGCAGAAAGAAAGAAAAGAGAAGTGGAACAGAAGAAGAGGGAGAAAGAGGAACATGAACAGAATGAAAGCTATGAGAAACTGAAAAAAGAGATGGAGGGAGTACAGCAGGAGAAAGACAAACTGGAGAGAGAGAAGAAAGAGGAAAGAAAGAAAAGAATAGAGGAAGAGAAGAAGAGGGAGAAAAAGGACCATGAACAGAATGTACGCTATGACAAACTGAAAAAAGAGATGGAGGGGGTACAAAAGGAGAGAGAGAAACTGGAGAAAGAGAAGCAAGAGCTGGAAGTCAACCACAGGTCAGAGATTGAGAGAAATAAACAAGAAAGACAAAATCTAGAGAAGGAGAAGGAGACCAACCATAAAGCAGAGATGGAGAGAATGCAGGAGATGATGGAGGAAGAAAGACAGAATGCAGATGAGGAGAGGAGAAGAAGAGAAGAAGGGTTTAGGGAAAGAGAGAAACAACTGAACACAGAAATAAAGGAGAAAGAAAATCAGATGGAAAAGATGCAGACAGAGATGGAAAGGGAGCGACAGAAACTAGACGATATTGTGAAGGAGAAAAAGGATCTGGATGTCAAGCATAAAGCAGAGTTGGAGAGAATTGAACAAGAAAGACAAAATCTCGAGAGGGAAAAGAGCCAAAAAGATGATGATATAGAACAACTGAAAGCTATGAAGAAAGAGCTGGAGAGAGAAAGTGAGCAATGGCAGAGACAGAAACTCAAGGAAAATAATAAAAAAGTAATCTTGTTGAGACTCAAAAGAGTAATCACATTGGAAGATGTCCTTGGAATATCCTCACTATCTGTCTATCCTCAGGAAGTGTGTACAGACGAAGAGATGTTTAACGTTTTCCTACAAAGGCTATTGACACTAAATTACAATGCAAGGTACAAATTAATGATAGAAAACACTCCTGCTTCCATTTCTGCTAAGCAATCGATTCAGATTACAGATAAAAAGAGTTTCAGTGACCTTTTAAGAAAGAAAAATCAGACAGATAATCAGACTGACGTGAGGATCGATCCCATGGATGTCCAGATGGCAGTGTTCCATTGTGCAGATCACTTCCTGAAGCAGCTCATAGTGACTAAACTCTCCCAGTGTAAGTATGCCCTGCCTCTGCTTGTGCCCAACCCCATCACCAAGGACATTGAATTCCCACTCTGGACATTTCAGCAAATCAAGATGAACTGGAAGACAACTAATAGTAGAGGTGAAGTTAGCAGCAAAAGCTGGTCAATCTGCAAAGCAGAGACTCCAATGGTGGCTTTCTTCAGGTTGGGCTCTGTGTCTTCATCCAAGTCTCAGTTGATGAACAGTCTGATCAATGAGAAGCACAATACATTCTTCCACAGGAACTGCCCAGGGAGCAGCAGAACCAGACTACTGATGGAGGGAGTGGTGGAAATCGCCTGGTACTGCCCCTCTGGGAAACCCACTGATAAATTCACTGATTGTGTTGCATTCTGCAATCTCCATGGTGATGCAGCAGCCAATCCTGTTCAGAGGAGAATTCTGAATAACATGGCCACAATAAATGTTTTTCTATTACCTAAACTGGATGAGAATGACAGTAGTATGGCCACAATGATAGGTGAACTCCTTCAGTCCACCAAACCTGCCATCTACATTCTCACAGAGGATGAATACCCCATTAGTGAGATAGGAGAGGGTAAATATAAATTGGGATTGGGATTAAAGAACAGAAATCTGGCTGAGGTGTCAGAGGAACTAAGAGAAGCAATCCAGGAGAATCTGTCAGGAAAGTCTTTTAAAGTTGAGAATGTGTCCAGTTACCCAGGGATCAAAGTGGACACTGAGAGTGCAGAATGCAGAGGAGGACGTGATGCTGCTGAGAGAATAATGCAGCTGCTGAAACAGGAACAGCCATCTACAGTTAAAGAGACATATCTGCCCTGTCAGGGGAAACTGTGGCATGACTGGAGTCAGGAGAACAAGGAATTGCACAGACTGAGAGGAGGAGACATACAGGAACAAAAAGACACAAAACAAAAAAAAAAGAGACAAATAAGACAGGCCCAGAATGATAAAGGAGTGAGTGAAGTAATACAGCTCTTTATTCAAAACTTGGAGTTGCTGTCTGTCACTGAGAAAAAGTATTTCCTCAAGTGGATTACCAGCCTATTGGATGATTTCACATCAGGTGCAAATTCTAAACTTCATAAAGAATATGACATCAAATGGATGCATGTATTTGAGTTGAAAAGGAGACCTGATGAATCAGATAAGTTAAGGACAGTAGAAAGGGAAATGGAACATATATTAGACAAACTGAATGCAGCAACATATGGGCTTGAGCATTTTCTGAGAGAAATGGGCCAAATCTATGAGGCATGGGAATCAACACAGACATACGTTAGAGGAAATGGCATAACCATAGCTGGCCTTCCCAAGATGGCTGCAGAACTAATGGTCTCTGGGAACCCACTGGAACTGATGGATGGAGATGCTGCTCATGTTCCTCTGGTCTGGATTTCTGCTGTTCTAGATGAACTCATCAACATACTGGGAGATCAGAGAGTCTTTGTGCTGTCAATTCTGGGTCTCCAGAGTACTGGGAAATCCACCATGCTGAACGCCATGTTTGGACTCCAGTTTGCAGTCAGTGCTGGCAGATGCACCAGAGGAGCTTTTATGCAGATGGTCACAGTGTCAGAGGAAATGAAGGAAGAACTGAAGTTTGATTACATTCTGGTTGTGGATACTGAGGGACTTCGAGCTCTAGAACTGGCTGGGAAATCAACAGTGCACCATGACAATGAGCTTGCTACATTTGTAGTTGGCATTGGACATTTGACTTTAATCAACATCTTTGGAGAGAACCCAGCTGAGATGCAGGACATCCTTCAGATTGTTGTTCAGGCTTTCCTAAGGATGCATCAGATCAATTTAAATCCAAGCTGCATATTTGTGCATCAGAATGTGACTGCTGTCACTGCTGGAGAGGAAAACATGGAAGGAAGGAGACGCCTGAAGGAGAAACTGGATGAGATGACAAAGTTGGCTGCTAAAGAAGAAGTGTGTGATGCTGAGTGCTTCAGTGAAGTCATTAGATTTGACATAGACAAAGATGTGAAGTACTTTGCCCAGCTGTGGGAGGGCAGTCCACCCATGGCCCCACGAAACCCAGCATACAGTGAGAATATTCAAGATCTAAAGAAAACAATTCTTTCACATGCCTCACAATCCAAGAGCCTTAAACTGACAGAGTTTAAAGTTCATGTGGAACACCTATGGAATGCTCTGCTGAATGAGAGCTTTCTGTTCAGCTGAGGAGGAGTATTCCAAATGGGACAGGACTCTTAGAAGTGTAATACAGAAAATAGCTGGGTTTCACTTTACGTCACTAATGTATTTTTGTCAGCATTCTTCTGTATTTTTGTACGCGTGCGAACCTCAACTGATGGGCAACTGGAGATAGAGCCATTGAAAGCACTGTGTTTTGGCTGCAACTTTTTTGTACAAAAAGTGTCAGTTTTGTGCCATTTTTGGATGTCATAAACTGTTTAACCGAGTGAAGGGAAAGGGTTAATATCGAGTACCTAAGGAAATGTCAGAATTTTCTCAAAAGCGGAAAGATTTGCCGAGGCTGTGGGCATTACGAACTACCGCGTTCTTCTGTGAGTTTTTTTTTTTTTCATTTCTCACCTCTATGGGCAACTTCCTTAGGTACTCGATATCAAGTACTTGTCCGAATAATGAATGACACAAGATTTGGTAGAGGAAAAAAAAATAGCAGAAATCAAGGCAGCATGGGAAAAAGTTCAAAAAAGAGAAAAAGCTTCTGAAAAAGAGCAAAGAACTGGCCATGAAGCTGAAGGACAAAGGTAACACCGAGGCTGAGCTGAAGAGATTGATTCCATGTGGAGTACCAAGCCCCTCAGTGCTGAAAGCTTTAAAGGGGCCCTATCATGCTTTCCCAGCTTTTTCATGTCCTTTAGTGTGTTAAATAGCTTTTAGTGCATTTATAAGGTAGACAGAAGTCACATGTCTCAAAGTATCCTAGGGGGAGTAATTTTCTACCACGGAGCCGTATTTCTCAACTGACAAAAAAACGCCTCGTTGGGATTTCAACGTTCCATAAATTTTGTTGAAAGATTTAATGACCTTAACATTGGAGTAAATGGGAAAAAAGTCATCAGTATTGTCACAATCATTTGAATTCTATTTCGTCGTCTTAGGAGAAGCAGAGAATTTGGGCTCTGGGAGAAGTTACCACATGCTGTGGGTGACGAGTAAACTCGGCTTCTAGCGTCCATGAATGAACCCTCTCTACCCCAGGCAGGCTTGCTTCGGTAGGCTACTGTTTGTTGTGGTAAAGTTAGCCTTAACTTAACTTTATATTTGAGCTTCTGTGGCTTAGCACAGTGATTGCTGTTATTACCAATAAACGAGGTGATGCTGACAAGAAAGGGTGTGCTCCATTTAACTACGTCTATCTAATGAAGAAAATTTTGCCTACTTGTAAATTCGTTAACACTGTCGCTAGCTAACATGAGCACCCAGCCAGGTGATGCTAGTTAACTTCCAAAAAGCATCATTAAAACCCATTAAGAATTAATTCAGATGGGCTCGGATTACTAAACAGGGCAAGTCGAGGGTCATTTTAAACTAATCTCTTCTAAATGCTGTACCAGATAACAGAAATGAGGCCAACAGTATGCTAAGTTAGTCAAGCCAGATTTGATAGCCTACCATAGTGAGCTGTCCTTATACATTCCCATGCTTGGCTGTCCAAAAATGTTAAACGTTATCCAATACACAACAGTAAGTTCATAATTTAGACAGTCACCTTCAGCTGTTTCATGTTTGGAATAAAGCCTACGGACATGGAGTCGGGCACAGCTACCTGCACAATAAATTGAAGTGAAGTAAACAAAAGTGAAGTAAACAAAAACGTGAAGCTTGAGGCTGCAGCTACGAATGTAGGCTACTGTTCTGGCTTCGGCATGGTTTGATTACGCGGTGGTTAACGTCGGTAACATGAGTGCACAGTCCAAAGTTGCAGATCGCAAGCTGGAGATGCATGGTCGTTGATTATTACCATCCTCTGCTAATGGCATTGGCCTACGTGCAGTTTTTGTAGAGAGTGCCACTCGGTTTAAATGAATTAAAGAAGAGACCTATCAGAATGAATAGGCTATAGACCTCTCTCATAAGACGTACTGGAGGCATAAGTGTTTACAACTGCATCGACATTTTGACAAAGCATGGATTCAGATAACATTATGTTATAGACTATTCTTTAGGATATATTTTCTAATCAGCCTCATGTCATTTGAAAGTGGTTCTGTAGCCAGCTACTTGAGTTGATTCTGACGGGTGTCTGATTATTCTGACTGGGCTTTGTGACAGCAGAACTTAAAAGAAAAAAAAGTCGTCATGAAGAGAGACTTGTCGCGGTAATGTCTCTAAATTTGCACACAGGCATAGTTGCTTGATTTTCTGCAACAACTGCATGAAGGTTACCTCGGCAAATCCATAGGCTATCGGCTGTGGCATCAGTTTCGCTTTTACAATGTATCGTGAGAGGGGAGAATGCCAGTTATAGGGCTATTTAATTTGTAGCGTTAAGGGGGCATGGTGAGCGCACTCTGGACTTAAGTTGCATTTTATTTACACAGCAATTTGTATAAATACAACATATATACAGCAATTCAGCAAGATATATTTGGCTAAAAGTGGGCCCCAGTCAGAGCGACTGCTCTGCTCCCTGGCTCGCTCCGCTGTAGAATGCTCTGGTAGGGCAGCACTGACGCCACAGTAGAGCTTATTAGAATCTCTGTTTTACCTATTCTGGAACACTAACAAGCTGAAATTATCTCCTACCTGGTGTTTTATACATGGGTGTGAAACAAATATATATTATGAAAAAATAAGTAAATTCTGAATTCTTCACTAACATAAATGCACTCTATTACACCATTGAAATAAAATTAGCCTACTGAAAGTAAAAATGGGCTCCTTTAAGAATGTCACTGATTTTGATCTTCTGCTGTTAGTTACACAACATGGCCTCACAGCTGTGACTGAAGGCTTTGGCTTGAAGTCTGCATTACAAGTATAGACAGCTAAACCTCCAAATTATAGCCAGAGATCTTAATAATTAAGTTCAAGTTTCAGATGGATTAGGATTTGTAGGCTGCTTATGCATTTAATAAAAGTTTTATTTTTACATGTATTTTTTGTATGATATGATCAAATGAATATTTATTATCATTATTTAGATTCCATCCGGTCTTTCTTCCTGTCATTGTCCAATCATAAAAATTGCAAAAGCAACAAAAACACTAAGTCATTTATTTGACTACAGCTAACAGCATCAGTACAAGCAGTCAGGATACCAGTCTTACCAATATTGTGAAAAACAACATTACTGTAACCATAACTACCTTTAACCAAAAACTCCATCCACCCCCATCCACAGGAAGTAGACTAGGTTGGGCAATTTATTTGGCCGAAAGGTCACATTGGTAACACTGCACCTTAGTCAAAATCTAAAACCCAGTCAACTGGTTGATAGGGGTTGATGCCAAGTCGATTAATTGGTGTGGTGTCTCAAACTAACTAATTTGATAAATCAGGCCTATAAATCTGAATTACCTTGGCTAAATGAGAAAGGCTCCATACCAACGGTGTTTAGTCATATAAGTGTTAAAATATATATTTAATGAATAGAGGCATGAGTGTCTGGTCTATAAATTAGAGAAATGCTGTCAAATTTTGTGCATGATTTACTGCAATCCAACGCCTCCACCTAAAGGTTGAATGGCGACACACCAGTTTGATCCAATTGTTGTCTAATAGCTCCACCTTGTGGAGAAATTACAGGTGAGATACAAAATGCTAAATATTTACGGGACACTCATGAATAAAATAAAAGTAACTGGGCAAGGGCTAGGTGGAAGACACGACTTTGAAATCTGGTTGGGCAGGCATATTGAAATATTCTTTCCAGTTTAAAACTGGCATTCACCCTGGGAAATATTACCACACAAACCCGACTATTATAAAATGTATTGTCTGGCCATGATGGATAGATCCAATGGCTTCTGCATTCAACAGGATAGTGCTATGACCAGCGCTAGCTACGACCAATCTGAGCAACGAACAAGCCGACACAAACAACGCTAAGCCCGCCCAAATGGCTATGATTGGATAGACACCGCCAATGTATGTGTGAATGACGGTTCCCTATGACTGATTGCTACCCACAGAGCAAATCAATTCAGCCCACAGAAATGCCATAATGCATTAGCATTATTAAAGTTGGTGTATTGGGACTGACTGAATGTTCACTGTGTAAAGACAGAACGTGTTGCTGTTTGATAAAATGGCTTGATTTTGAGCAACTTTGTAGACTCAGTGTTGTTGCTTTTGGTAAGAAAATTAATTGTTTGGCCAATTGTGTGTTTGTGTGCTGTTTGCTGTGTTAAGAGTTTACAAAAAGTTGTTCAATTACAGGTTATTGCTTGTTAGCAATTGTAAAAAGAAATTGTAAGCCAACAGACTTATCATCTTAGCCAAACACAGCCTTAGCGTAGAGATCAAATACAAAACCTATTGGTCTACAAATCTGAGCTATGCACAGCCATTCACACTGCCAGTGTTCAAATCTTAGGAAAACACAAGACATGAAAATATGCATCTACATTGTGACATCACCAACTGCCAGTCAGGTCATCTGGCCGGCACTTCTAAGACTTGACCAATCAAAAGAGACCTTGTTGAACTCTCAATGCTTCTCATTGGGCAGATGTGAGAGTGACATGTTTAGGCTATTTGGATGCCAACAATAAAGCGGACTCTACCTTCTTTTATTTTGTTGTTTTCTTTTGTTGTTGGAGGGGGAGTTCACTTTGAATCTAGACTGGTCACAACCAGATCTCTGTCTACACTTCTCTTCATATGAGAGTCTGGGATTCTGGCCTTGTTTGCATCGGATCCAGTGTTGCCACCTGTCCCGGATATTCCTGATTGTCCCAGATTTTCATGGTCTGTCCTGGGAAAAAAAAAAAAAAATCCTGTTAAAAAGCAAACAGAACTTAATTATTTATTCCCCATTTTTCTCCCAACACTGCCCCCCACGTGCCAACAACGACAAAACTGTTGACAATAAACCAGCCTGCTATTAAATTTTATCTTGGGTTAGATGTGCGAAGGGCGCTGTCGTGTATACAAACAAAAAGGTCGATTCCATGGTCAAAATGTAGGTAAGGTAAGGTAAGGTAAGGTAGTTTGATTTATATAGCGCATTTTTACTACACAGTGTGCAACACAAAGCGCTTCAAGAGGGAAAAAAAAACACATAACAAAACATAATGACAAAAGAAGTAGCCTAAGCCTATAATATAGGCCCATCAGAGTTCAAGTGGTTGGTCGTAGAAGTCCACGGGGATGTTGGTAATTCACTCATGACATGTAGCGCAGCGCCAGCCTGATATCAGAGGCAGGGCTGTCTGCGAAACTCAAGGAGATGTGTGTACAGAATGTACAGGATTTTTGTCAGACACAGGTGGCAACCGAGCCCAAGCAAATCAGGGGACTTTAAGAATGCAGTTCAAGAATAGGTAGGGTATCAGTTAAGGCTTGATCCATCCGTTTTGAATTTAAACATCTCCAACAAGTGTAACAGATGCCAACTAGCTCCGCTAGCTGGTGGCAGTACGTGTAAATCCTCACAACCCCAATTCCTTGGGCGTTTGTTTGCTGGATTACAAATCTGGGCTTTTGGTTAGAGCGTCCGACTCCCATGCGGTGGGTTAGTTGTTGTTGACGGAGTGGCAAGTTCAAGACCCAGGTGGTGAGAATGGCTCCGGCTACACAAGTAATGGTTTCTCAATAGCTGAGATCCCAGAAATTTTTCCTCAGGGTGGCAAAGGAGGGGTTCCAGGAAGTAGACCCAGAGCCCGTCCCCTCATCTTATTCTGATTGGCTACTAGTGTATGATTGAAAGTTCAAGTTTATTTATATAGCACATTTTCATACATAGCTGTCATTCAATTCAATAATCTGCCTCTCGGTCTAATTCGCTTTGAGGGCTCCTGAACAGACAGTGCGCTCTGTTACAAGGCTGGATGACTATCTATTGGATCACTCTCCTTTCCTCACGTTTGCGCAAACAGCTGTGGGACAGATGATGAGTTTTGCGATATGGTTGCAGTTGAAATAATAGCCTATCCGCGCATCTCTATAGCCTGTCCACTAAACACCACTAATCGTCTCGCAGGAATACAATCTGTGATAATGGCATACAGATTAGATACAACAGCACTAAGTAGCAGTTTTTACAGGGGTAAACAGAGAAGGGACTTTATTGTGACACAAGGGGGACGGCACAAGCACTTTAAATAAATAAAATAAAATAAAATAATTCCGCACTGCAAAGTATTTTTCTCTGTATGGTAGTTGGGGAACTGGCACCCCCTGCAGGCTAGCTGAAGCAGTGTGACATAAACCCCACACCTTTGAATTGTGGTGGATAAAGTTCGGACTAGATTTTAAGGATTTTTTCCCCCTCTATTTAAATTGAGGCCGTTGACTAGTTTTCCATGACCTGTGTTGGCCTACTAATCTAATGGAACATGCAGTGTGAGTCACCCATCCCCCACCAAACAATTTATGAGGTTGGGTAAAGTTTTCCAAGATTGACATCTAGTGGACAGGTGCGGGACTATGCTAGGAGTAGTTGTTTTGTCATCGACGGACGGACGTAGTTGAATTCTTGGTGAGTTGCAATTTGTGTCTTGTCTGAAAGCAGATTAATTATAGTCTTCTTTTTATGAATCATGGCCTGGTTACAGATAAACATTTTAGTTAACGTGGCCAAGCTAGACTATTGTTGTTGGATAGCGAAACTGGTCTAATTTTTAAAGCTACATTTTTACTTTCGTTTTTAGGAGAATTAGCCTCTTCCTTGCCATCACTTCAGGATTACTTGAAAATGATGCAGATTAGGTTATTTCACACATGCTACTTATGAAGGGGTTATTTGGCCAAGCTGTCACCCAGGAATTCCGGTCGATTGCTTCAAATTTAAGGGTGCAACAGTCGCCTGTAGCCTACAGCACGGCTTTATCGTCGTAGCCTAAAATTATTCTACAAAGTCCAACTGGACATTATAGGCCTATAATACGCCTACTACCCTAACTAATAGAATAGCCTTGTCTATGTATAGTGTAGGCCTACACGTTTGCAGTTAGAAATACCAAGTAGATAGGCCTACGACGATCTTTAATTGGCTATAGGCCTACGTAACAGGTAACTCCTCGGCTTTGCCTCGCGAGGAGCTATATCCTGGAAGCCGATCACGGGATATCAAGGCTGTAGGATAGGCCTACGGAAGTTTTTTTTTTTCCATTTCTGTTTTAGATCAAATAAAAAAAATCATACAATACGGATATCAATGCCCAATACAATAACAAGATCTCTGTAGAAAGCAGTGTGTGGTATGCATTGCATGAAAATTAGCACAGCCTATGGGGCTCAATAAAGTTTCAGCCAGTCAAGAGCACCTGCAACCTGGAGAGTGTGCTGCACTGTTTAGCCTACTGGGGTCACTAGCTTCTTTTGAGGTAAGTGACTATGGCACATGGACTAGCACAGGGGCTCTCAAACTTTATTGGGCTGGGGACCCCTGATGATGGAGCCAATTGTTTTACAAGGACCCCTCTTTATCACAAAAGAAATATTTGCTCTTTCAGATGCAACAGTATTCGGTATGTGGACAAATCTGACAGTGCAGAAGTGGTTTTCAGTAGGCCTAGTGTTTTAAAAATGCCCAAAGAAAGTGTTTTAGTAAGATTACTATCCCTATAAAACAAGTTAATTTTATGTGGCAAACTTTTTACGCACCCCCTGCCTGGCATTGTGCCCCGGACCCCAGTTTGAGAACCAATGCATACCAGTATTTTGGAAACAGCAGCTGACTGTCAAGCAAGTGCAACAATCCAACTTTAACCTACATGCTTGTTTTCTATTTGGTCTGAATGACAACATAATTTGCAAACAAAAGCTTGATTTACCTTAATAAATAATGAAACTCATGTATCACACTTAGTTAATGTGTATGGTCATGCAAAAGTACCTTAATATTTACTCTGTGCAAGTCAGTAGCATTTTTATAATTTCATGTAAACTGTAAAGTCATAAAATGCTACTCTTCACTCATAGTAATTAAAGGATAGAATTGAGATGACCTCTCAATTTACAGTGTTGCCCAAAACACGCTTACTGCTTTGGTACATTTCTCAAAACTACACTGTTCAATCTTCACGTCATCGTGTTACTTGTGCACATCAAAAAAGTTTCTCAGCAAGTTGCAAATACATTTGTACATCCATGCAAAATATTGGGTGCAATTTTCTGTTTAATAGTCTCACACCCCATAACATGTAGGCATTGGTTCATCGTATAGCCTAAGTCTTTACATTCAAAATGCTTATTGAACATGTTGTCACAATATGCCAAGGACAGAGGCTTAGAAGCAAGATAATCTATATAAGCAAGGTGTAGGAAGACTGTACTGCAATTTCTAAAGCACTACATGTATCGTTTTTCCCAAATGAGATTGCCCTATGTTCACATCTAGCTTTTTTTTAGTGCTGTAGTGCTGTCTTTTCATTTCCGTCTGTCGAACAATGACATGGTTTGTCAACAAATTGCTTTACAAACAGTAGCAGCATAATTTAGAATCTTCTCCAGTCTATTCAAACAATCTCTCATATACACTAGGTTGTCATTTACAATTTACAATACTTACCGCCGAAACAATATAGTTTATATAAGATTTATAACCATAGTTTACATCAGAACACTCCTCATGTGTGCACTGTTACACTGACAACAATTTGACTGTTTTATCCACACATGACACAAGAACTTGTCCTGATGGCCTGACATGTTTATTGGCACAAATATTTTATTTTGAAAGATGAGTCAAGGATTTTGAGCAAGAAACTGGCTTTTGCAGGCAGTCCATGGTGTTTTGCCATTTGTCTTAATTGTTTTGTGAAATGCACTTACTGTTTTGCAAATAGCAAGCATGATTCGAGAATTGTACCAAAGCGACAGAGAAAAACTGTTATATGTTACTGCGTTCATATTTTCTGTATGGAATTACCTTCTAAACTCATTTTCCTCTAATCTCAGTGAGTTGAGAAATGTGATCTGAGGGAACAGGAGAGTCTGAGGAGGCTCCATAAAGATGAGCTTCCAAGTCCAGCCACAAGATGGCGCCATGCTGCCTGCCTCCTCCACAGCTGAAAAAAACAAGCCGGACAGGTAGAACTGAATGCACAGTTTAAGTTAGTTATGCTGTGACATTTCCTCAACCTCTCTTGTGTAAATGTTGTGTTTTGAATAGAGATGCACAATATATTAGAGACCGATAGGAGAAAAAAATGATACCAATAAGTACAAAACTTTATCACCATTCCCACAGCTACCCCAAGGGCCCAGACTCTGGTGTGTTCAGTGAGACGTCCATGAGGAGCGACAATTCCAAAGGGAGACCACCTGACTTCTCAGGGGAAAGAAGAAGGTAGGCAGTAGAAACACCACAAAATTATCCTTATGGCACAATAAAGAATCTATCTATCTATCTATCTATCTATGATGAACTGTGAAAGGTAAAAACAATGAAAATATTTCACAGTGTGCAAAATCAGTGTTTAGATCAGCCTCAGAATAATGACTTTCAAATTGTGGCTATTTTCTGTGTTCTCTCTCCTGTCAGTGGGACATCTGAGGAATCCGGTTATGCCCCGTCTCTGCCTGGATCGAGGTATGTTATATCATTCACCTATATTTAGCCTTTAGATATGTTATGTTATGTCAGTCACTCATGGACATTATATTGTTATATCACTCGCTGGCACATTGTTTAGATTCATTGAATGTTTACAAGCAAATAAAGGTCTCTATAGCTGAGGTCAGACATATAAGAATAGTCGTCTTATTTTGTTTATTTCACATTTTATCACTTTACATGACTCATTAGAGTGAGGTGATGACATAAAATCACAAGAGCCAATGCAATTAGGAGCTCAGTAAGAATATAATATAATAATATAATAAGGGATAACGCTCTACAAGGCAGTCATTATCATGGAATATCTCCTGTTATACCACTGCTTGGTCAAATTTCCTATAGTGATGCGCTATATAGAACTTGCATTATTTTTCAGGTAACTACACGGCTATGAAGTAGTTCCACTTTTCCGTCCATATTCAGACTTGCATATCAATTCGCCCAACTCGCTCTGACTTTTAAATAAACTGTCCCGTTAACACAGGATTACAATTTAATGACCCGACTGACGTTCATGACACAGCAACATTGTAACTTGTGACCGCGATGGTTTTTAACTCTGTTACACATCATTTGGAAGTATGGGAAATGGTGAATTTTCAGAGCCCAAGACATGTGAGAATCTTTGGATTTAGAGCTTGACAACGGGAGAAGGAATTAACGACTGATTTAGCAACTGTACATTAGAACTAGTAACGGAAGTTTATCTTGGTAAGTTTTGAATGAGACAATGTGTGGCAGAAAGAAGTAGTTCTGCAAACTAGCTTGTCTTCAGCCATCAGCTAGCCACCAAGCCATCAAAACGAGCATATTGTTAGCCAAACCACATAGCGCAAAAGTGGCAACAGTGGTATAAGCGGGATAATGAACTCCACGCCGTGCAGATATAGAAAAATAATGCACTTATCTTGTTGCCTTATAACTTCGATAAGTGCATTATTTTTCTATATCTGCATGCCATGTCGTTCATTATCCCGTCTTGCAGAACACACACACACACACACACACACACACACACACACACACACACACACACAGGGCTGAATAAAAAGAGGATATTTTCTGTTTTGCCTTTGGCAGTGTGTCATCTGTAGGGAAATCATGTGACGTCTGCCCAAAGCCAGCAGTGAAGTCCTGTGTGACCTGTGGAGATAACTACTGTGGGACCTGCATAAGATCTCACTACTCTGATCCAGACCTGGAGAGACACCAGCTACAGGACCTGCACATACAAGGACATAATGCCTTTGAGCAGGTATATCAGAGACAATGTAATTTTCTGGTAAATTAGCTATTTATAAATTAGGTAACTTTTTTATAATTATAAATTAGGTAACATTATTTTTATCCAGTACAGGTATTGTTTTTTACTTTGTTGACGCAAAATTTTAACCAGATATTACCCCCAAAAAAATCACAACTGTTAATTCATCAAAACTGAAAATGTTGACTTTGTTTAGTTTGTCTCCATCTGTCTCCACCTGGTTTTAGCACAGGAGAACCTTGCTGTTAAAAGTTATTGTGTTATTGACTGTGTGATTGTGTTAATACAGGATCCTGAAGGAACAGACTCCATGTCATCTCTAAAAGCAGGTATGTGGCAAAGGACTCATAATTATCACATCATAACTGTGGCTAAACCACTAGCCAGCCTCATGATAACAACTACTATTCATTAGCTCCACTGCATGTTACATTCATCTTTTATGTCTTTACAATTGACTGCATGTAGCGTAGTGTTGGAAATTGGGGGAAGATGTTTGCACATTAATCTGTAAAAAAGGAAAATCATCATATATGGTACTGTAATTCTGCTTCCATTTGTTTGGTAATTAGTTTATGTGAGTAATTCTACAAGTATTTGGCTTGTAATTGACCTTGAATAATTGCACTACTCACAAGGCAGATGGAGGCACATGTCTCAAATGTGTTTAAACAATTTTGAACTCTCTTTAACTTCTTTGTTCAGATGTTCCATCCCCAGGGAATCTCCAGTTCCCCTCAGTGATGCCACACACAGTGACTGTGAGTTGGTCTCCACCAGAGGGCGCTCTTGAGTCATTTAAATACAGAGTGACCTGGAGGCGAGGACAGGAACAGCACTTTTTCATAGTGCCACATTTGAAGGTGAAAGTGGCAGATCTTCTTCCAGGAGAGAAGTACCACTTTACTGTGGCCACCGTCACTGAACATGATCACCTCAGCACCTGTGTGGAGAGATCTGTGCGAACAGGTGAGACTGCAAGGCAGAATATCATCATTTTTTTTGTCTTTCAAGTGCAATTTTAGCACATTTATAGTCTCAATTCTTCTTTTAATCGACCTTATTTTCTTTTAATCAACCTTATTTAACCAACAAAGTCACAGAAAGTGGTTTGTAAGGATCACAGAATCACAGAAAGTTTGCAGGATCCAGTATACAATTTTTGCAGGATCCATTATACAATATTCAGTTCAGAATGCATTATGTAATGGATAATGAACGACACGGTGTGCAGATATAGATAAATAACGCATGTTTGAAATTCTAACTGTGCGTTCAGACCGAGACCGATAAATTGCCAAGAGTCGCCGAAGACTCCCAAGAAACATCGCTTGAGCACAGCAACCAAAACGGCAAATTTGCCCATGACGTTAGCATTCAAACGTTAATCCTGCTTGTCTATTGGCATCTCACCAGTAAATCGACATTCTGATTGGTAATCGCCCAACCGCATCATAGCTCATTACATACAGTCAACCGAAGTTTAACTTGATTTTATTGCCCAAGTCGACCAAGTTGCATCGCCCAAGTGGCCTGCCGCTTTTGTCTCCCAAATCGCCGGCCCCAGTACAAAGTCAATTACTTCCGTCGCCCATGTCGCCTGAATCGGTCTCGGTCTGTACGCACAGTAAGGTGACGAGGCGATAGCATTGCTGGGGATTCTTTTAAAATATTAGTTGCACCTTCATCTGTATGTCGACTGTTGATTAGTGCAGAGTGAAAGTAGACTACCCCTCAAGCAGTGAACTGGAAACCACCTCTGAAAGGGTTACAGATCCAATAATTAGACATCCCAGCTGGTAGAAACCTGGGCAGATCCCCACCCGATGGGCTCAACCCACCTGCCTAGGGAACCAATGAACCCGTACAATACGTACGGTCAATCGTCTAGTGATGGTTTTGACTAGCACAGAAAATTGCTAGACAGTATTTGATTGTCATAGTTTGTTGTTATTAATATTGTTTATAGTCAACACTCTTTCTCATCTCCTACAGAGATCCCATCTCCAGAGAATCTGTGTGTGGACCTTCAGCAAGCTCAGGTTTGTGTGAGGTGGACCAAACCAGCCGGAGTGGATCAGGTCTCATACCTTCTGGACCTGTTTGATGGACCTGAATGCCTAGACACGGTTCATACTGGCCGTGTTGAGTTCCTGCTGTCTGACCTGCAGCTGGACACAGAGTACACTGTCAGTGTGTGCACTGTACTAGACAAGCGTGGCCAGAGCAAACCTGTCCGCAAGAGCTTCAGGAGGGGTAAGGAGACACTATATAAGTTAAGAAAGTTTTAGAATGGCATTGGAATGGCATTGCCAACTTCTTTTCCGTCTTACAACATTGATTCAAGGCCAATGTACCTGGGAATGTTGATTTATTATGTAATTGTACTTTACTTATGAGTTCCATGGTGATGGAATTTTTATTACAATTACTGTAGGGTAGATCATAGGATCACACCCCCAAAAAGAAGACGAAGGGCACAATGGCTTATAGCAGTGGTTCCCACTTGTGTTTTTTTCTGCGCACTCCTGTCTACATCTTGATCTAGCTGGTGCACCCCTTAAGGCAGACATGTAAAACAGGAATCACATTCAGTTCAGTACACAGTTTAAAAGGGAACTGTGCAACATTTTTAGTTCAATTTACAGCTTCGTAAATAGAGTCATTGCGATGATTCTACAACACTTTTTAGGTCGATTGATGACTGTTTCGCCTCGCTTTAGCTCCTCTAGTGGTAGAAATAGAATATAGACTGGTGTCACAGACCGGTGACACAGTCTTCGGGAGCTGTAGGGGGAGCTTTATCGGTAAAAATGCGAACACATACCGAGAAAATGAAGGCGCATAACGGCCGGAAAAGGACGCCTGCAAGGAGGAGCTCTGTGGCGAAAAATGTGTGCAAAAACCTAGCGCAAACCGAAAGTAAAAATCTGTCTTGCATAGTTCATCTTTAATATCTGTTAGGGTAAAAAAAAAAAGTGTAAAATTGCTGTACAGTGCAACGAAAAGTGGGACAGCTCAATCCAAGGGCTAAAGGATACACAACTATTAGACATGGAATATTGTTCTGATCTCTCTTCCCTTCTTACGTTTCAGGTCCCAGAGAAGGTCCAGCTGATGTGCGTATTGTGCTGCTGGGGAAGACTGGAGTTGGGAAGAGTGCTACAGGAAACACCATCTTAGGGAGAGAAGCCTTCAAGGCAGAAGCATCTGCTGAATCAGTGACTGGCACGTGTCAGAGAGAGACAGCTGAAGTCAATGGGAGGCAGATTACAGTGATTGACACTCCAGGGTTGTTTGACACTGAGCTTGATAATGAGGAGATCCAGAGAGAAATCACTAACTGCATCTCACTGGTCTTACCAGGCCCACATGTGTTCCTCTTGATCATACAAGTGGGACGCTTTACTCAGGAGGAGAGACGAGCAGTAGACAAGATTCTCAACATGTTTGGTGAAAGCTCTGTAAAGTACACTATAGTGCTCTTCACCAGAGGAGATGATCTGAAGAACAAGCCCATTGAGCAGTTCCTGGGGAAGCCTGGATCTTTTCTCATGACTCTCATTGACCAGTGTGGTAAGAGATACCATGTGCTTAACAACAGAGAAACCACAGATCACTCTCAGGTTCCTGCTCTCCTGGAGAAGATTGACTCCATGGTGTCGGTGAACGGAGGAGGATACTATTCTAGTAGAGTGTTCCAACAGGCAGAGAAGGTACTACAGGAAGAAAGAGAGAAGAGAATGAGGGAGAGAGAGGAAGAGATGATCAGAGAAAAAGAAGACATGAAAAAGGAGAAAGAAGATCTTCAGGTCAAACATAAAGCAGAGATGGAGAGAGTGAAGCAGAATGCAGAGGAGGAGAGGAGAAGAAGAGAAGAAGAGTTCAGTGAAAGAGAGAAACGTCTCAAAAATGAAATTCAAGAAAAAGAAGAGCAGAAGAGGAAGATGAGTGAAGAGATGAGAAGACATGTAGAGGATCTGGACAGACAGAGACTAGAGGAAAAAGTGAAAAAAGAAAAAGATGAGGAGAAGATGAAAGAGGACAAGCAAATATGGAATGAAAACAATGAAAGACTTAAAAACGAACTGAATGGAGTAAACCAAGACAAAGAGAAGATAGAAAGAGAGAAAAAAGAACTTTCAGCGAAACATAAAGAGGAAATTGAGAGAATGACCAAGGCAATGGAACAGGAAAGACAGAATACAGATGAAGAAAGGAGAAGAAGAGAAGAAGAGTTCAGTGGAAGAGAGAAACGACTGACAACAGAAATGAAGGAAAAAGAAGAAGAGCAGAGAAAGATAACTGAGGAGTTCAGAAGACAAGTAGAGGAACTGGAGAGACAGAGACAAGAGGAAAAGTTGAAAAGAGAAGAGGAAGAGGAGAAGATGAAAGAGGAAAAGCAAATATGGAATGAAAACTATGAGAGACTTAAAAGGGAACTAGATGGAGTAAAACAAGACAAAGAGAAAACAGAAATGGAGAAAAAAGACCTTCTAAGGAAATATGAAGTTGAGACTGAGAGAATGACCAAGACAGTGGAACAAGTAAAACAGAATGCAGGTGAAGAGAAAAGAAGAAGAGATGAAGAGTTCAGGGGACGAGAGGAGCGACTGAAAACAGAACTGAAGCAGAAAGAAAAGATGCAGGAAGAGATGGAAAGCAAACGAGAGGAATGGGAGAGGGAGAAACAAGAGGAAATAAAGAAAAGAGAAGAGGAAGAGAGGAGGAGGGAGAAAGAGGAACAAATTTGGAGTGAACGTTATGAGAGACTGAAAAAAGAGATGGAGGGAGTACAGCAGGAGAAAGACAAACTGGAGAGAAAATGGGCAAAACCAGGCAAGTAATGTAATGTATATTAAAGGAGAATGCCGGTGTGATAAGGACCGCAAGTATATTGCAACATCATAAAAAGTTTGAACGTTTGCCAGGGAGCAGAATGTTGATGTATGTTGTATGTGCAGACCAGAGAGAGCCGCTTGGTAGTTGTAGCTTCCAGATAAAAGCAGGCATGATAGGATTGTGGACATTTTACTACAACACCTTCTATCTTTTTACCCACAGTGACAGTTTACACAAACCGTGTAGTTAAAGGTATAATCTGGAGCGAATCAACACGTAGCCCTGCTGTTTTATACTACTAAAAGCCACCTCAATGATCGAATTTTTGTGTATCGTAGACCGAGTTTGTGAAACGGCAGCTAACTGAATGAGGCGTGTCAAAAATGAAACCTAATCGATTTGCTTTCGTTTTAAAATGCCCCATTCTGTTACCGTTAGCTGCCGTTTCGCTCTCTCAGTCTGCCTTGCATGAAATCCAGTGATTGAGGTGGCTATCAATAGCGCTTGACACTATACAACAATGGGACTATGTGTTGATTCACGCCGGATTTTTCCTTTAAGCCACAGATGTTCGAATTGCATCACAATTTGAATTTAATTGCATCTGCATTTCCAACTGGACATGCCAACAGACCTGATATCATGTTCATTTATGAAAATCATAGAAATGTTTTTATCCTTGAAGTAGGCTGTTACTTTGATCCCCTTTTGGAGGAAACCTTAGAGAAGGCAGTACATCAACCTCTTGTGCAGCAAATCAATGATCTTGGCTACAATTGTCAGTTATATGTGTTCATATTCGGCAAACTTTTTCTCCACTTTGGAGGGCTGAGAATTTTCACGCCCCACCTGGAAGGCTCAATTTGCGCACAATATCTCTGTGAGGAATACTTTGGGATTTTTGTCAATGTTAGAATTTTTTAATGTTACTAATTCAAAGCCACATTTCTCTCGAACCCTTCATCACAGCAACAATTTACTGTCATATGTGCATATCTGACGATAGCTGTGAATTTGGGGGGCATGGTGTGGCCATTGGTCAATTGCAAAGAGATGTCTCGCGCCCCACCTGTCATGTGTCTGCTCCCCAGAGTTTGAGAAACACTGCCCTAGGGCCATGTGCATAGGTTGGTCTCAAGTGGCCTCAAGATAATTGGCTTGTTGAAAACAATTCAACAAGCTAAATACTGCTCAAACTTTAATTGGCAGTCTGGAAATAAAAATGCTGTGTATAATGTCCAATGACCACAGCGTGAATTTGCTCTGCTTTTGGTCAATGCCAGTCATTCACTTCTAAATGTGTTCCTCTGTGCATCATTATTTTGGGCATTGTGCTCTTTACTTTTACATGTTTAGGTCACCAACGGCTGACTGAAATCCGCTGCCATTTATGGCCTACTTTTATCTCATTCTCGCATTGCTGTATTAGATTACTTTAATTGACTTTGGTAGCTGAAAGGTTTTCAGAACCTAAAAATGCATGTTTGTATTTCCCACCTGTATTAGACATGTAACTTATGTTCTTCTCCACAGTCTCACCGCTGAGGATTGTGCTGCTGGGGAAGTGTGGAGTGGGGAAGAGCGCCTCAGGAAACACCATCCTGGGGAGAGAGGAGTTTATGACAGAGATGAGCTCTACCTCTGTGACAGCAGAGTGTAAGATGGAAAGAGGACCAGTGGATGGAAGAGACGTGTCTGTGGTTGACACTCCAGGCCTGTATGGCGTCAGTAAAGAACACATCATAAAGGAGATGGCAAAGTGCATCAGCATGTCCTCTCCAGGTCCACATGTGTTTCTGATTGTCATTAGGTTGGGTATTAGATTCACACGGGAGGATCAGGAAGTAGTGAAGATGATCAATCGCATGTTTGGTGAAGAATCAGCCAAGTACACAATCATGCTGTTCACTCATGGAGATCAACTGAGGAGAATACAGATTGAAGAAATTATAAAATGTAGTAAGTGTCTGAGTGACTTGATTGTTCAGTGCCAGGGGCGTTATCACGTCTTTAACAACACAAGTCAGGATCACTCTCAGGTCACAGAGCTGCTGCAGAAGATTGATAACATAGTGGCACAGAATGGAGGAGGATGTTGCACCACTGAGAATCGTAAAAGTGATGCATGCACCATACAGTGATGAGACAATTTCCAATTCCAACCATCTTGCCTGCAAGTGTTACTGTACTGTTTCTACCTGATCACCATCAAATCGAAATTCATATATATTGTGAAGTTATATTGCAGAAATCCCAGTTAATGATAGAATAAGGTATACAAGTGCCTTGTAATGGATAGCAAATGGAAAATGGCTGTTAAAAAAGCCTTAGTGCCGTGAGGCAATTTTGTTGTATTTGGTGCTCTACAAATTGAATGGGGGTCAGTCCTATGTTTTTATTTTCACAGAACATTTTGAAAATTAGGCCCTATCTTCCCACACCCCATGGTCCCAAAAAATGTGGATGGAGATCATTTTCATTGTGAATTTGCATTTTTACATTTGTCAGGGTTACTGTGGACAGGGTCTAAGATCTTTTTCAAAAGGAAATCCTGTGGTCCTATATCTTTTGAATTGATTGTCTTGTTAGAGGTGCATTTAAATTAAGATTAGATTTTCATCTCCCTCCACGACTCCACCTTATCTTTAGCTACCTGGGTATGGATTATGGATGAAATATGAAATTTACAAATTCCTACGGAATTCTTTTTTTTTGCCACACACAAAGTGGGAGTGGTGTGTGTGTGAATTGTGTGTTGTGTGTGTTTAATTTTTTTTTTTTCTTCAAATACTCCCTTGCATTCTGGTAGGCTTGGGTTCCTCCCACTGAACAAATGATTCAGTTAATTTACATTTACGTGATTTCCTGCATTCTGGTGGATTTTGGGGTGGCCATTCATCCGGACCTAGGGTAACCCAGCCCTCTGTGTGTGTGTGTGTGTGTGTGTGTGTGTGTGTGTGTGTGTGTGTGTGAGAGAGAGAGAGAGAGTCCTGAGTCCTGATTGGAGGAGGAGGAGGAGGAGGAGGAGGTCTCATCGCTAGGCAATCACCCTTCTGATGGAAGAGGTCTCATCGCTATTCATTCAGACCATCCAGAGGGTTTCATCATTGAGAGAGTGTGTGTGTGTGTGTGTGTGTGTGAGAGAGAGAGAGGTGTGTGTGTGTTTTCACTCACTTGGACAGATATTGGTTGAATGATGACGGGGAGAGAGATAGAGACCTTCAAGAAGAGAGGTGGTTGGAAACACAAGACATGAAGTCTACATTCTGCCCGGCACTTTAAGACTTGACCAATCAGTGGAGACCTTGTTGAACTCTCAGTGCTTCTCATTGGGCAGATCTTCTCAGTGACATCATGTTTATTTGGATGCCATAGTGTGGGGTCTGTGAGCGAGTAGGCCTAACAACTATAAATAAATAAATAAATAAAAACACTTCTCAGCGGACTCTACTTTCTGCTTTTTTTTTTCATTTATTTTGTTGTTGTTGTTGAAGGGGGGAGTTGGTTGAAATTTCTGAAAAAGTGAAAAGATGTAGTGCTCACTTTCATGCATAAATTCGGTCTACGCTTCTCTTCATATGAGAGTCTGGGATTCCGGCCGTTGACCTCGTTTGCATCGGATCGCATCGAGCCCAAGCAAGTCAGCGAACTTTAAGAATGCAGTTCAAGAATAGATAGGCTACCAAGCGTTGATCCATTCATGGGGCCAGGCTATAGAGATAGCGGATAGGCTATTATTTCAACTGCAGCCATATCGCAAAACTCATCATCTGTCCCACAGCTGTTTGCGCAATCGTGAGGAAAGGAGAGTAAGTGATCCAATAGATAGTCCTCCAGCCTTGTAACAGAGCACACTGTCTGTTCAGGAGCCCTCAAAGTGAATTAGACCGAGAGGCAGATTATGACCAGGCTATCAATCAATCAGCACATTGAGCACATTGAATGACAGCAATGTATGAAAATGTGCTATATAAATAAACTTGAACTTGAATCATACACTGCTAACCAATCAGAATGAGGTGAGAGCGGGCTCTGGGTCACCACTAAACAACACTAATCGTCTCGCTGGAACATAGTCTATGATGATAGCATACAGTTTAGATACAACAGCACTAAGTAGCAGTTTTTGACACGGGTAACAGGGCAGGCGCCAGATGAGGCATTTTATTGTGACACAAGGGGGACGGCACAAGCACTTTAAATAAATAAAATCAAATTAAGTAAAATAATTCTGCACTGCAAAGTGTTTTTCTCTCAGTGTGGTAGTTGGGGAAATGGCACCCCCTGTAGGCTAGCTGAAGCTGTGTGACATAAACCCCACACCTTTGAATTGTGGTAGATAAAGTTCGGACTAGATTTTTAGGATTTTTTTCCCCCTCTATTTAAATTGAGACAGTTGACTAGTTTTCCATGACCTGTTTTGGCCTACTAATCTAATGGAACATGCAGTGTGAGTCACCCATCCCCCACCAAACAATTTATGAGGTTGGGTAAAGTCTTCCAAGATTGACATCTAGTGGACAGGTGCGGGACTATGCTAGGAGTAGTTGTTTTGTCATCGACGGACGGACGGAGTTGAATTCTTGGTGAGTTGCAATTTGTGTCTTGTCTGAAAGCAGATGAATTATATTCTTCTTTTTATGAATCATGGCCTGGTTACAGATTAACATTTTAGTTAACGTGGCCACTGGCCAAGCTACAGACTATTGTTCGATAGCGAAACTGGTCTGATTTTTAAGGCTACATTTTTACTTTCATTTTTAGGAGAATTAGCCTCTTCCTTGCCATCACTTCAGGATTACTTGAAAATGATGCAGATTAAATTATTTCACACATCATGTGTCATGCCACTTATGAAGGGGTTATTTGACCAAGCTGTCACCCAGAAACCGGTCGATTGCTTCAAATTTAACGTTAAGGGTGCAACAGTCGCCTGTAGACTAGCCTACAGCACGGCTTTATCGTCGTAGCCTAAAATTATTCTACAAAGTCTAACTGGACATTATAGGCCTATAGCTACCCTAACTAATAGAATAGCCTTGTCTATGTATAGTGTAGGCCTACACGTTTGCAGTTAGAAATACCAAATAGGCTAGATACGACGATCTTTGGGTACATATCAATATACTTCCTCGGGATCGGTCCTCTGTCCTCCGTACTTGTGCCCCGGAAATTGTTCCGGGCTCGACGTCATCGAGGATGTCTCAATTCTCTAATTGCTGCGAGGAGGAGAGAGGAACGAGGACGGAGGAGAGAGGACAAAAGGTCCGATAAGCGAGGAAGCACAGGTGTATCCCAGGGGGTCAGGATTTGGCTGGTTAGCTTTGCTAATTAGCATTGCACTTCCTCGTCGCCATTTTCCAGAAATTACATCATATCCGACTCCATTTGACATATGCTGATTGGTTAATACTACACTTTCAGCTCATGCTAACGAGCTCTCTGTGCACATCAGGTGTGTGCCACCTGGTGCCGCCCTCATCTCCGATAGTAACATGGGCCCTCATTGGCCTAATGAAATGGAGTCGGAAGTGAGCTCCATGAAACGCCATCTTGACAACTGAAAATTTTGTTCAATTTTGGATGAATTCACTAGCCTAGCATTCCACATTGGAACGAATGGGAGGCGGGACTTGGTATGTTTCTCCAGGTTTATTAGTAGGCGTGTTTGAGATGTAAAGCCGCCTGCAGCCAAGTGATGCATTGTTGTTAGACGCAGTGTTCGACTTCCGGCTGACTTCACCAAGCTTGTGAATGCGTCACCAAAACACGCCCACAGCACGTCACTCAAAACTCGCGGTATCAAGGCGCCTGCAGCCGAAACCCGCATCTCCTTTTTCTCGGCTGCAAGAGGATGCATCCCACCCCCATGACGTAACTCATTATTCCGATTGGTTTGAAACTCCTCATGACAAATACGACACCAACCACGTTGTACTCACTGAAAATGGGCTTATTTGAATGAGCTGCTGCTAAGCAGTATGTAAGTTTTGCCCAATGAAATAGCCTTATTGCTCTCCAGCATGGCTTGGTTTGCCATCTCAAATAAGCATTTCATACCACATTACTATTTTTAACAAAACACCTTCAAACACAACCCTGTTCCTCTTGCATTGCAACAATAATTTATTAAGCAACATTATATGATTTATTTCGCCAGTTATCACGTTCATTTTAATGATGAAATGAGGGGATTCAATTACCTCACTCACGTCAGATGTAGCGCTACGCGCGTTCATCTGATATTCAGCGATAGACGAATTATTTCAGGAGCCAGAAATCCTTGAATCTAACTGGGCAAACGGCTTGTCCATCAATTTAATTGACGTACACTGCAGCCAACCACATCGAAGCCAACCGAAGACGCTCGTTACGTTTGTTGGATTGGTTGGATTCAAAACAGTTGCTTCTTCGCTACGTCACACCCTCTACAGCAGCCAGTGGACCTGATTGGTCCGGTTAGAGAATAATGGCTTGAAATCTCCCTGATGGGCTTCAACATCAGATCGTTGCGCGGAAGTGCCTTACGAAAGTTACGTAGCGCATGATCTGACGTGAGTGAGGTAAGGGATTCAAGCTGTTTTCAGTGCAAACAAACTTCCGCGATATCTCCTGACATCACGCCCATGTTCACGTGTTGTTTGGCTACAGCAGAGAACTTTTAATAGGGGAGAATTAGCACTCCGGTGGTATTGCGCCTAGATGGCGCGCGCGAGTCAGTGAAGAATGAATTGGGTTCTATGCAGCTGCACTATCAAATGCTGCTTTTCTTTAGATACATTTTTTTCTTGAATAAATGCATTCATGCATGCGGTTCAGAGTAATTTGACTTAATTCTCAGTCCACACATAATGTTTTTAGCATTTTTTGTTCATTTGTAAAATCCTTTCCAAAGTGTCTGTCACGTGACACAGCAAGTCTTTCCCTATGGCCATTCACCAGAATAGAGTAGCAGAATGCTAGTGAGTCAGGGGAAAAAACTGCTCACAGATGAAAAACGTAATGGTCATATGTATTAAATATATTTCATTTTGATTGAAATCCATGTCAAAGTTGCTTAAAATAAAATGCAATCTGTGATATGTTGTCCCTAAATATGTGAAAATTATACATTTAGCCCTATACCTCATAGGTGCCCATTGATTTTCCCCTCAGTTTCCACTCAGAGCCGTATATAGAGAGAGTTCGGACAACAAAGGACTCGAACGTTCAAGCTATTCACTACGCTGATTGGTTGTGAGCTTGTCACGTGTTTTATGGACTCCATGTTTGCTACCAATTCACGCAGGGACTCCCATTAGGGAATGTCAGATATCGGATAATGAAGTTCAGTATATCATTAAATTATACAAATGGTCCTGCTTATGGCCTCAGTACAAGACCGGGAAAGGAGAAAAAGTTTCCCTCATGACCACAAATTGCGAGGTTATGTTAGAAGGAAGAACTGGATGAGGAGTAGCCTATGTGAACGAGCAGGTTATAAGGTAATATTATTTATAATTAATTTCTTTTTGTCCTTGAAACTTGTTAAGAATTGAAACTGGAAAGATTAGCTCACAACATCATTAATAAAGCCTTGGTTATATGCTCTCAAAAACTCACCACTGCATCAGTGAAGTTGCCTACCCCAGCCCCCTGTGCTAACGTTAGCAAGTTAAAATGTGGTTACTTAACTTTAGCTATGTACCTACGTCTAGAAGAAAAAAAAAAAAACAGCTGACTTAACTTGGCTCATCTAAACTTAATTGTCATCAATAACTCCGATGCTGATGTGAAAAACAAGCATATTGTGTCACTTCGGCGATGTTGATATCAACTTTATTATCCCAACAGTTGCTCTGCTAGCCTACTGCATGTTGGAAAATTATTCAATATCGCTAGTGGATGACAAGAGAAAAGCATCTCCGTGACTCGATTAGGCTTAGGTGATGGACTGTGGATTAAGCCCAACTGTTGGCAAAATGTAAACTACGTTATTGTTTTAATGTGGCAATGTCAAAGCTTCGTATAGCCTGCAGGCTTCGACGAAGCGCCATTTAAAGATCACATGTTTTCGTCAATTCACTAACGTTAATGGGAGCACTTGGGCAGTTATGATCACAATAAATGCCGTGATGACAGTTTTAAACCACCAAAACATCATGCAACTTCACCCATAGTATAACCAACGTTTCTACACATGAATGTTATCAATGTGAACATTTTTAGTGTACACAAAGTTGTGCTAAAACACCCCTTGTTACTGGACCAAACGCAACAGGATGTGCGCTACCAAAAACGTCTTGTACATAACCTCAATTGTATAAATAATTTTTCAATTATCAAGTTAATGTGTAGGGACCCTTGTAAAGCTACAAACAACGTGTGATGTTATTAAGCCAAGCTGTTGGCAAAATGTAAACTACGTTATTGTTTTAATGTAGCCTACGACGAAGTGCCATTTAGGTAGCAGATATTTTCGTCAATTCACTAACGTTAATGGGAGCAGTTGCAGTTATGATCACAATAAATGCCATAATCGCCGTTTTAAACCACCAAAACACCATGAAACTTTACCCACAGTATTACCAACGTGTCTACACATGAATGTGATCAGTTTGAACTTTGTTAGTGTACACAAAGTTGTGCTAAAACACCGCTTGTTACTGGACCTAAGAAAAAACTTGGAGGACATGTGCTACCAAAAACGTCTTGTATATAAGCTCCTTCTCTACGAAACAATTTTTCAATGATCAAGATAATGTGTACGGACCCTCTTAAAGCTACAAACAACGTGTGATGTTATGTCGAGCTTTCTAAGTATTGTAAAATTAGCGATTTCAATGCAACCGTATATCCGGCCCATGTGCCAGCCGAGTAGAATCCTTTACCGTTGGTAGCAAACATGGGTCCATGATTCGAGTTGTCCGAACTCTCTCTATATACGGCTCTGTTTCCACTGACTCGCGATCGCCCCCTAGCGGATTTGCAATTGGAATTGCAGGTTGAATGGCGTTAATAGGAGTGCCATGGCTCGCCGTAAACGGGCTCTGGCTACAGCCAGCTGCAGCTGTGTTGTCCACCTTGTCCCCCATGCTTTTCCACTCCCACCGACGTATTTCCGTAGATCTCGCTGGCTCCGGCTACAGCCTTTAGCTGTACCGACTCTGAACACGAACGAGCTTAATACCTCCATGGTGTATCCTTTGCGGAGAAAACGCGGAAGCGCGAACGGCGGGAACGTGCGTTCATTGGCTTGAATCGAGAGTCTAAAAAGTTTAAATGCCCTCCCATTCTGTCACCTCAACATCCAATTAAAAAAACGAGTTTGCTATTTGCGAAAAGGGAGTTCAAATGACTGTTTGGAGCAAGAAAGAAGCATATTAGAATTAATAAAAAAAAACATCTTCAACTTTAGCAAGAAAGTTGATTGTTTAGTCGAGTTTATTATGATGTGCATTGTCCGTGGTTATAAGACAAAAGTAAACTGATGCAAAACAGATTGTGGTTTAATTGTCTTGGTTTAATTACATTGCATTATGATGAATACAATTGTTTGATGGTTGTTATAGCCTATATTTGATGAAGATAGCATTAATTTTGGTCAGTTGTTTCAGGGATGTCATCTGTAATGGACGTCTCATACTAGTGATGCATGAATCAGGAGGACATCTCAATTCTTATATCTGTCTGCCCTCGACTCCTCCATCCTCTGATAGTTCCTTCCTTATTTCCTTCACGGTAGGCGGGGCTAGGTCGGAGGAAAGGTTGGAAGTGAGGAAAGGAGGTCGGAGGAATTATGTATTGAGATGTACCCAGTGAGTTGAGAAATGTGATCTGAGGGGACAGGAGAGTCTCAGGAGGCTCCATAAAGATGAGCTTCCATTCCCAGCCGCAAGATGGCGCCATGCCACCTCCCTCCTCCACAGCTGAAGCAAACAAGCCTGACAGGTAGAACTGAATGCACTCGTGCTGTAACATCTCAGTCATAACTCTGCTGTTACATTTCCTGAACCTCGCCTGTGTAAATATTGGGTTTTGAGTATGTTATATATCATTCTCACAGCTACCCGAAAAAGGGCCCAGACTCTGCTGTGTGCAGTGTGTTGTCCATGAGGAGAGGATCAATTGGGGAACCACCTGACTTCTCAGGGGATAGAAAAAGGTAGGAGGCAGAAACATCCAAGTTAGGAAGTTGAAGAACTGTAAAAAACTGTGAAAAGAAAAAAAACAATGCTAATTTTTTACAGTGTGTGAAATCAGTGTTTAGATCAGCCTCAGAATAATGACTTTCAGGATGTTTCTCTATATTTTCTGTGTTCTCTCTCTTATCAGGGGTACATACAAGGATTCAGTTTATGAACCGTCACCGCCAGGATCAAGGTACGTTACATCACGCAATGACAATGGCATTCAGCCTCAAGGCACATCATTTTACCCACTTTCATTCATCACGCTCCGTCACTCTGTTGCTGAGAAATCCAAAATGGCTCCTGTGACTGTAACACTCTGAAACGAGCATAGACTGTACAAATAAGATAAAGGCTCTAGTTTGCATATAGACGGTTTCATTGCTCGTGTGATCCAAGCATTCTGTCTCTGGCCCTAAAGTAACATCCGTTTTGTTGATATACAATGTGTTTCTGCATTAATAGCGACTTTAAATGTTCTAAAAGTATAGTTTTCATGCAGGCTAGCGTCAGGGTGGAGTGCTGTGCTTTGGGGTGAATTAAAAATAAACAACAACAACTAGAAACGGAATAAATATTTTAAATACTGATGAATGTGAATAGTTAATTTTTACCATGCAGGAAACGAGAATAGGTCTGGTTGGGTGTTTGTAGGTTGATATTAAACAAAGACACTGTCATTTTGTCTTGTTATTTAAAAGAAGAAATATTCCTGATGCTCAGAAATACACGTTGCACAATATTTATCTGAGGCCAGATGCAATTGCAATTTGTATGCGTACCAGGCATTTAAATGCATTGTAGCGTACCAGGCATTTAAATGCATTGTGAACAGAGACGTGCTTTAAATCACCTACGATGTAGCAAGTGCTTTCAGTCCAGGCAGCAACCATTTAAAGTTTTTATATATTTATTTATTATTTTTACATACTTATTTATTTGCCGTAAATGTGACTAGCAACTCAACTAACTAGCCAATAGCTCAAACTATAAAGTACAATTCAAGTCCACCAGGATTTAATACACAAACACACATTTGGAACACAAAGACACACACACAGGACTGAATAACAAAAAGGGTGTTTTCTGTTTTTCTCTTGCAGTGTATCATCTGTAGGGATATCATGTGACGTGTGCCCAAACCCAGCAGTGAAGTCCTGTGTGACCTGTGGAGATAATTACTGCATGTCCTGCATCAAACCTCACTACTCTGATCCAGATCTGGGGAGACACCAGCTACAGGACCTGCACATACAAGGACATGATGACATTGAGCAGGTATGAAATGTAGCGAATTATTCATTGATACCCATTCCTTCAAAATGTTCCCTCTTACTGAATGGTTGCCTAGTAACGCATAAGCGCAGCTTCCTTCACTTTTCTAAGCCGCAGCAGAATAGAACGGAATGTGGCTGGAGCCATGCTAAATCATAAATTTACAACTGAATCAACACAATCGAGGACCTGAACTCTCAGTATTAGAAAATATTATCACACCAAAACAAGACAGCAACGGTGTACTGTAAATGTCATCAACATTTCCAGTTGAAGTGTTATTTTTTGACTGTTGACTTTTGACCAGATATATTACCCAAAAAGATTCACAAATGTAATCAAAACTGAAAATGTTGATTTTCATCGTTTGTATTATTGACTTTATGATTGTGTTAATACAGGATCCTGAAGGAAGAGACTCAGAACAGAGGTCATCTCTAAAAGCAGGTATGTGGCATAGGACTCACTTTTATTGGTTATCGCTTGGTTTTCAATCAGCCCAAAAGGGCACATGTGACGCCTCTACTCATTGAACTACACTGGTTACCACTGGCTGCACGCATCAAATTCAAATCACTACTACTGGCGTACAAAGTACTTAATGGATCTGCACCTACCTATCTGAGTACCATGATAAAGGCAAAGGTCACTCTTCGCCAACTCCGGATATCAAAGGAACGCCTTCTGGCTGTCCCAGCACCTCGCACAAGACAATCCAGACTCTTTTCTTGTGTTGTTCCACGCTGGTGGAATGACTTACCGAGCACAATCAGAGCAGGGGCGTCCCTCTCTGTATTCAAGAAACTCTTGAAGACCCAGCTCTTCAGAGAACACCTCTTGTCTTAGCAGTACCTCACTCTAAAGACCCATGTGATAATTTCTTTCTAGCACTTCTATGTAGCTTAATTGTTAATCCTCTTGTGTAAGTCGCTTTGGATAAAAGCGTCTGCTAAATGCATACATGTAAATGTAAATGTATTATGAACTCATAATCAACTTGTGGCTGAACCTCTAACCAGCCCCTCGATGACCGCTACTATTCACCTATTCATTGTACTATTCAGCTCCACCACACATTAAGTCTAGTTTTTACCACTGCCCAGGAGGTTATGTTTTCGCCGGCGTGTGTGTATGTGTCCGTGTGTGTGTCTGTCCGTCTGTCCGTCCGTCTGTCTGTCTGTCTGTGTACAACATAAATTTTCGGACAGCGTGTGTATTGGGATGAGTAAGAACTGATTTGATTCCGGTGGCGATCGGTGATCCAGAACACCATGACGACATTGCCTTGGCGGAGGACTGTGCTCTATGAGCACTTTTCTAGTTTATTTTTTATATCCATAAGAATTGCATGCATGTAGTGTAGTGTAGTAAGTTGGGGGGGAATGTTTGCCAATTTATTTGTAAAAACGGCAAACCGTCATTTCTGGTAATACTGCTTCTATATTATTAATCAATCATTTGTTTGGCCAATTACGTCATCGGATTAAATCTTTTTTGCTTGTAAGTGACTTTGATTGAATTAAATTGTTAACAGACACAGGTAGGTACCTGCCTCTGTGCTGCAGAATACCTGCAGAAATGAATCAGTAGTTTAATTGTAGACTAAACCATCATCTAAATGGAGCTTATTTAAACATATTAAAAAATATTTAAACTTCTTTGTCCAGGTGTTCCATCCCTAGGGCATCCTCAGTTCCCCTTGGTGACTCCACACACAGTGACTGTGAGCTGGTCCCCACCGGAGGGCGCTCTTGCCTCATATAAATACAGAGTGACCTGGAGGCGGGGACAGGAAGTGATTAGGGACTAGCTTCGGAAATGCAGATAGACCTGGACTGAGGAAAGGGAGTAAGGGGGAAGAGTTATTCAGATAGTGAAGGGGGAGGTAGTTACTAGTAGCCTGGCAGCGCCATCCTATCTATGTACTAGATTCTGGAATAGAGCGCCTACCTCGGTTCGCTCACGGTTTAGCCAATCAGCACATAGTTTAGAGTGATGTCTCTTAACTTCCCTGAACATGTTCGTTATTCTCCCCCCTACTTTCAAATTACCTTTACAAAATTGGTACATGACATTAACATTCATGATCTTGAGGACTTATTGCCACTATGATGTCAAAATAAATTGGAATTAGCTAGCGATCTGTTACTGCTGAATGCGGAAGTGAGAGCCAGGTGAGAGGATACGTCATATCCAAACGGAAACATGTTTCAGTTGCATTGTTCCAGACTGTGACGGAGTCAACAGTCGGCTTATTAGTCAGGCTAAGTTACTAGGCCTGTGTCCGAAACGGGAAGGTAGTGACTTGCTCCCTTGCTGTCTTCACTGTCTAGAAAGTCATCTCTTAATAGCTGACTCCACATTGGAGTGGGGCGCGGGACAGGTGGAGGGCAAAAAAATGCATTTTGTTCCATTTTTAAGGTAGCCTAGTCATGACCTTCCCCTTGGTGTATGCTTCACATCATACAAGGGTCTGGGATCATTCTAGGATCAAGACTGTTTTCAGTTTCAGAATCATCCAATGGGGACGGAAGGGCTAACTGGATGAATATTACCAAAGTCCTTCTAAGTGTCTCTGACATTATCTGTGTTAGTGAGAACATGCCAATATAGGAAAATATATTGTTGGGAACATAGAGCTGTGGGACCATCACACCTAATTTTCAAGACTTTGAAAGAGACTATGAAAAGAAAAAAATCCTAAGAAATGTGGGAACATAGGGCTGTGGGAACATAGAGCCCCACTAGAAGTTACACTGAGTACCATCTACAACGACCTTGAAACATTTCAGTGGGTGATGATGTTCAGATGGTGCCATATGAATTCTGACAGTATGAACAATTTAGTTGATGCTTGTTAGCTTTAACTTCATTCATCACCACAGTAAATGGAGTTGGAAAGGTCCATTTTAGATTGCTATTGATGAATTTAATTTGTTTTAATCAATTGACAGAAGTAGCTGAAAGTTTTTCAGAACTTGAAATGCATGTTTCTATTTCTCACCAGTATTAGACATATTTTATGTTCTACTCCACAGGCTCAGAGTTGAGGATTGTGCTGCTGGGGAAGTGTGGAGTGGGGAAGAGCGCCTCAGGAAACACCATCCTGGGGAGAGAGGAGTTTATGACAGAGATGAGCTCTACCTCTGTGACAGCAGAGTGTAAGATGGAAAGAGGACCAGTGGATGGAAGAGACGTGTCTGTGGTTGACACTCCAGGCCTGTATGGCGTCAGTAAAGAACACATCATAAAGGAGATGGCAAAGTGCATCAGCATGTCCTCTCCAGGTCCACATGTGTTTCTGATTGTCATTAGGTTGGGTATTAGATTCACACGGGAGGATCAGGAAGTAGTGAAGATGATCAATCACATGTTTGGTGAAGAAGCAGCCAAGTACACAATGGTGCTGATCACTCATGTAGAGAAACTGGAGGGAATACAGATTGAAGAAATGATAAACCAGAATGGAATACTGAGAGACATCATTGCTCAGTGCCAGGGGCGTTATCATGTCTTTGAGAATAGGAACCCAAAGAATCTCTCTCAGGTCACAGAGCTGCTGCAGAAGATTGATATGATGGTGACAAAGAATGGAGGACAACACTACACCAATGAGATGTACCGGCAGGCTGAAGCTGCGATTGAGAGAGAGATGCAGAGACTCATGATTATGAACCCGAGTCTCTTAACAGAGATAAAATATAAGAGAGCTACATGCACCATACTGTGATGAGACAAGAACCCAATTTCCACCCAATCTGCCTGCAAGTGTTACCTGTACATGACTCCTCCTCCTATTCCTATTCTCTACCTGATCATCATCAGATCATAATTCATAAACAGCAACAGTTAGAGAACTTACTATCAATAAGCATTGTGGAGTTATACAGCAGAAATCCCAGTTAATGGTCCACTATAATTCATAATCAGCAACAGTTAGAGTACTTACTATGAATAAGCATTGTGGAGTTATACAGCAGAAATCCCAGTTAATGGTCCACTATAATCAAATTCTGATTCTGTGGTTAGAATAAGCTTGTGCAGAAGAAGATATCAATAAGTGGCCTGTAATGGCTAGTGTACTGTATGTTTTATCTGGGCTTTGTATGGCAGTCTAATGGTGAATACAGTACATTCTGTTCAGTTTTATTTGTAGAAATAGCCAAATACAATACAATTGCCTCTTGAGGCATTAGCACAGGAACACCGATGACTAATGGGCAAGGAGAAACTGCCTTCTATTTGAAGTAGTAATTATTATAATTTAGTAGTTACTCTTTAGGAGGAATTATTGTCTATTACTAACACATTGTACAAAGTGTCTCAAGGTTAACCTTCATTTGATTTCTCTTGAAGTTTTCTTTTTCTCATTTTTATACTCTGATTGTCAAATCGAAACTTTGTGTTTTTTTGTTTTGTTTTTTTGTTTTTCCTATATTTCAAATTTTTACCTGCAAATAAAACTAACTCAAAAGGTAGAGTCAAAAGGCAATCAGGCCTGGGGTTTTTTTTGTTTGTTTTTTGCCTCCTGAGTGAGCTTGACCACTTCTTTTGCTTGGTGGATTACTATTGCTACGGTCACCCCCGGTTCACACTTAAACTGAATTTACACCGTCGCGCGCAAGCGGCGCGCGCCGTTGTGTGACGTCAAAATGACGTGGACCCCTTGGCGCGCGGCGCTTTTCAGGGGAATTTCGTGAGGTCGTGCGCACGACAGATTTTGTAACTCGCCGCGCGCCAGCCCTATGCGCCACTGGCCCATTCATAAGCAACTACACCAAGATGCATGAGAGCTTATTTCACCCTCTTCTGCCAAGAAGCATTCATCACCCTGCTATCTGACACATAACCATATCTTCAGCTAATGCATGAACATCTTAAAGCATGGATGAAACGTTATTAAGACCTTGATTGTTAAGCTAAATTTAACCCAGTCATCCGTCCGTCCTAACATCCTTCACAACGTTTTTACAAACTGAAACATGCCTACAATACTACCAGGGGTTGTATGCAAACACTCACCAGAAACTTGGAGATACTTATGGATGAAACGTTTTTTAAACCTTGATTGTTAAGCTAAATTTAGCCCAGTCATCCGTCCGTCCTAACATCCCTCACAACGTTTTTAACAACTGAAACATGCCTACAATACTACCAGGGGTTGTATGCAAACACTCACCAGAAACTTGGAGAGACTTATGTTTATTTAATCCATTAATTTAATCCACAACTAAGTACAGTCAAACAAAGCAAGCACAGGGTTAACTCACTGCCTGTAAATTACTGTAGCCTATGCGATTTCGCTGTACAGCACCATCTGCTGTTTGGGAGAATAATGCCAAAACGGCGCTTCTGTCGAATTTGGTCGTGCGGCAGGTATAAAGAGTTCGTACGAACATGTGACGTCACCGATGGCGCGCGCACCAGCAGACACGTCGAGTATGTTGCCGCCTTTACACACACACACACACACACACACACACACACACACACACACCAATAAGGTACTCCAACACAATAAAGTAATCAATTTCTCAAAGTAAAGGTGCAAGAGTGCGCAGGTAGGAATAGGAGAGTTCAGTCTGTTCGCAATCCTGATGGCTTTAAGGGGGGTATGTGCGGCCTCCTGTGTGCTCCCCCACTTAAGAACCACATACATGTAGCGTGACCCTGGTAGCAGCCTGAGGCTCAGCAGAGTCTGGTAGTGTCCTCTCTGGGGGAGTTGGGGCGGCCCCAGCCATCCAGGGAGGTGAAGTCCAGCAAAGTGGCTCTGTCGGTTCCTTAAAATAGCCCCATCTAGTCCTCGTTGGCCCATCTCGCCAGCCAGGCCTGGAGAAAACACTGCAACCGTGGCACAGAAAGCAGCAAGAACTCAACACATCCCAGTGATATAAGACGTTAGGCATGGCACTCACATACACACACTTGGCAGGCGGTCGATTGGAACAAATCTGTACAGGCCTCTGCCGGAGCAGAACAGCAGTTGGTGACGACTCTGGAGTGGGCAGCAGCAGAGAGGAGGCACAGCACAGCACTATGGCAGACAGTTGGTCGTTGGTCCACTAGGAAGCCCTGGGACTCAGTACAACAAGCACAGCACTATGGCAGACAGTTGGTCGTTGGTCCACTAGGAAGCCCTGGGACTCAGTACAACAAGCACAGCACTATGGCAGACAGTTGGTCGTTGGTCCACTAGGAAGCCCTGGGACTCAGTACAACAAGCACAGCACTATGGCAGACAGTTGGTCGTTGGTCCACTAGGAAGCCCTGGGACTCAGTACAACAAGCACAGCACTATGGCAGACAGTTGGTCGTTGGTCCACTAGGAAGCCCTGGGACTCAGTACAACAAGCACAGCACTATGGCAGACAGTTGGTCGTTGGTCCACTAGGAAGCCCTGGGACTCAGTACAACAAGCACAGCACTATGGCAGACAGTTGGTCGTTGGTCCACTAGGAAGCCCTGGGACTCAGTACAACAAGCACAGCACTATGGCAGACAGTTGGTCGTTGGTCCACTAGGAAGCCCTGGGACTCAGTACAACAAGCACAGCACTATGGCAGACAGTTGGTCGTTGGTCCACTAGGAAGCCCTGGGACTCAGTACAACAAGCACAGCACTATGGCAGACAGTTGGTCGTTGGTCCACTAGGAAGCCCTGGGACTCAGTACAACAAGCACAGCACTATGGCAGACAGTTGGTCGTTGGTCCACTAGGAAGCCCTGGGACTCAGTACAACAAGCACAGCACTATGGCAGACAGTTGGTCGTTGGTCCACTAGGAAGCCCTGGGACTCAGTACAACAAGCACAGCACTATGGCAGACAGTTGGTCGTTGGTCCACTAGGAAGCCCTGGGACTCAGTACAACAAGCACAGCACTATGGCAGACAGTTGGTCGTTGGTCCACTAGGAAGCTCTGGGACTCAGTACAACAAGCACAGCAGACTAATAATAATCATCGGGCACTGACTGTAGTTTCCTATGTTCCCATTGGAGCTTTTGCTTGACGCTCAAATTCCCTCATCCAAAACTTAAAAAGGTTCCACGAGTCCACTTCTTAGTTTAACTGTTTACTTGAAACTTGAAAAGAAAGATTACAAAAATCAAATAAATTATATCTTCCACAGGTTTCGAAGGGGAAAGGGAGCATGAGGGAGAGCCATAGAGAGAGGTCAAAAAACTCCAATCTCTTTGCCGTGTTCTGAATCTCCCCACATGTCAAATTAAAAGCACCCCATAGAGGGCATCAGGTTCACAATAAAAGTCCTGTCTTAAAAGCAAACAAATGCATTTTAACCTTTTTAAATCATGAAATTATAAATCATATTTATCTGTAATGAAATTGCACTCTTTTTAAATGTAAAATTATTTTAACTTCAATAAACTGTATTTAGGCTCCTGCCAGGGGGTCAGGATTTGGCCGATTAGCTGTGCCAATTAGCATTGCACTTCCTCGTCGTCATTTTCCAGAAATTACATCATATCCGACTCCATCTGACACATGCGGATTGGTTAATGCTACACTTTCAGCTCATGCTAACGAGCTCCCTGTGCACATCAGGTGTGTGCCGCCCTCATCTCCATTAGTAACATGGGCCCTCATTGGCCTAATGAAATGGAGTCGGAAGTGAGCTCCATGAAACGCCTTACCTCACTCACGTCAGATCATGCGCTACGTAACTTTCGTAAGGCACTTCCACGCAACGATCTGATGTTGAAGCCCATCAGAGAGATTTCAAGCCATTATTCTCTAACCGGACCAATCAGGGCCGCTAGCTGCTGTAGAGGGTGTGACGTAGCGAAGAAGCAACTGTTTTGAATCCAACCAATCCAACAAACGTAACGAGCGTCATCGGTTGGTTTCGATGTGGTTGGCTGCAGTGTACGTCAATTAAATTGATGGACAAGCCGTTTGCCCAGTTAGATTCAAGGATTTCTGGCTCCTGAAATAATTCGTCTATCGCTGAATATCAGATGAACGCGCGTAGCGCTACATCTGACGTGAGTGAGGTAATGAAACGCCATCTTGACAACTGAAAATTTTGTTCAATTTTGGATGAATTCACTAGCCTAGCATTCCACATTGGAAAATGAATGGGAGGCGGGACTTGGTATATTTCTCCAGGTTTATTAATACCTCCATGGCTCCTGCAGTCATTTTGTAGTTGAAGGACAATGATAGAGAGGACACAAAAACATGATACAGCAGACACAACTCATCCAGAGAACAAGTGCAGCTGGTTACATCTTCTGTCCCAGACCCATTATTAATACCATTTCTGTCTCCAGACCGAATTTGGCCTCTCCTTCACCTCTCCCACTGTGCCCAAGGCCATCTTGCCTTCATGGGTTACCACCAGGGGGTCAGGATTTGGCTGATTAGCTTCGCCAATTAGCATTGCACTTCCTCGTCGCCATTTTCCAGAAATTACATCATATCCAACTCCATTTGCCATATGCTGATTAGTTAATGCTACACTTTCAGCTCATGCTAACGAGCTCCCTGTGCACATCAGGTGTGTGTCGCCCTCATCTCCATTAGTAACATGGGCCCTCATTGGCCTAATGAAATGGAGTCGGACGTGAGCTCCATGAAACGCCATCTTGACAAATGAAAATTTTGTTCAATTTTGGATGAATTCACTAGCCTAGCATTCCACATTGGAATGAATGGGAGGCGGGACTTGGTATGTTTCTCCAGGTTTATTAATACCTCCATGGTTACCACGTCCTCCCTCTCTCTCCCTCTTAAAAGCCCCTTCCCTGCCTACCTACATGCACCAATCACATTGCTGTTTCCATTAATGCAACACATCTGTAGCCCCTTTACTTCATTATTGATCATACGTGTGATGGAAGTCCATCTGCATTGCCAAAATCTGTCCCTAAGGGAAACATCTGCCCTGCGTCCAGTCTGAACCATATCACCCGGTGGCATGCGCATATAGTCAAGTCAACAGGTATTGGCATTGTCAGTGGTTTAAACAGTTGTCTGTTAGGCTCAGGGGGTTAAGAGTGTGCAGAGTAGCGCAGGCACGTTAGCATACTACATTTTTAAGTATGGCGTTGCTTGTAGCACGACTAAGTGAAGAATTAGAGGGCTGCACCCATAATTTCTTTAGATACAAATTCTTTTCTTGTATAATTGCATTTAACCATGCAATACAGAATAATTTGACTTCATTCTCAGTCCACAAATAACATGTTTTTTTTGTTAATTTGTAAAGTCCCTTCCAAAGTGTCTGCCATGTGATACAGCAAGACATTAGCAGCATGCCAGTGTATAGTGAGTCGGGGGTAAAGACTGCTCACAGAAAGAGAAAAGTAATCATCATCATCCATTGTTTATCATCATCCATTGTTTATGCAGGGGAAAATGGCTGAGCATTAAGCTATTTTACAGCATTGCCCTGATATTACAATAAAAAAAGATGCAAGCAAACAAAAGTACCAAAGGGAAAACAAAATGTAGACAAAGGAGGAAAAAAATAATGGATATATAAATGTAATGGATATATTCATACGTTTATTATATTCAAGTATATTCAATCTGTGATATTTTGTCCCTAAATATGTGAAAATTATACATTTAGCCTAATACCTCATAGGCACCCATTGATTTCCCACCGACTAGCGATCGCCCGCTAGTGGAACTGCAATTAGAACTGGAGTGCTCTGGCACGCCGTAAACGTGTCTCTGGCAAAAGTTCTGCGGTCATACGAAGGTAAACGGCGCACTCTTGTGGTCATGACTGGTTCTGCAGCTAGAATAGCTTACCATGTGACATGCTCATTAAGTCCCACCCTAGTAGGATACGTTGACAGGCTGCAGCACGACTTCAGAGAGTTTCAACAGGAAGAAAACAAACTCGTAATTTATTATGTCCACTGGCTAAGTTCCAATCACACATCTCAGGTAATTTCACAAAATGTTTCTACAAAGTTAACCATTCTTGAATGCCAGTTGCGGCGCATTGTGAATTAAACGTAACATTATCGTTGTATCGTAGGCCTTATCATATTGTTATATCTTTGCAGAAAGCCGTCGCTAAACATTCAATGTCAAACAGACACATGGCCAGAATTTCCATGTGTTTCATAATATTTCCTGTTGTAACATTAACGTATCATAAGTTAGCTGAAAAATCGCGAGCCACGCTGGTTTTGAATGCATTTCCCGTGAACATTAAAACTCTGGCCACCCATGATATGGCCCATCCAAAACTTGTAACGCCCTGTTGGTCGTAGGGCAACTTGAGCTTACTGTTTATGCGTGTGTCGAGATAACGTTTTAACCTTAACCGATGATAAGGAGTTTGGCGGGGGTTCACCCCAGAAAATGTCCTATTAGATGCAATATCCTGCATTCTGGTGTATTTTTAACACAACTAATTCTACTAACAAAAGCCACCACTTTTCACAACAGTTATTTGCCTCTAACTCACTCTCAAGAGAGATTGAGATGGATTGACTATCAATAACAACATGCCTTTTTCATTAATTGTTTTAATTCAAGCAGTGGCCTTGTCATCTGAATTGTAAAAACTACATTTATCTGAAAGCACCATTTTGAAAATATTGAATCTGAAATGCTAGACTATAAAAAATTTGGATGGCATGGTTTTATAGGCCTACAATAAACTTTTTAATGTGAATATTTAATTAGGCCTATTGCTGATATCACAGGTTTTATACAATATATTTTTGTTAATGTGAATATTTAATTAGGCCTATTGCTGATATCACAGAAATTGGTATTCTACACAATAGGTGTAGTTTAGGCTGTTTATTCTGAGGTGAAAGACGCATTTGTGGTGGGGATGTGCCAGCGATATTTTGCCATTTTCACAGCACAGAAAATGAACTTCACGCCGACACAAAGTTCAAAAAGATTGGTCTTATACTCTGGGTCCTTATCAGACAGGATTTCTCTTTAACAACGTCTTTCCAGAGATTGAGAATTTTAAATATCAGGCGACCATATCTCTCTCTCAGTTTAATGCAGGTTTAAAGGTGTGCCTTAACTGATTTGTGATCTACAATTAAACAGTAGCACTAGTTCTTGTTACAGTATTTGTGGTAATTTGTTGCATGTTACCAGTAGTTAGCATTATTTAGTAGGCTAGGCCCTGTTAAGTGAGCAGATGCTTGTCATCCACACATCTCCCTCGCTCGCTCAGTGCTATGCTTGAGCGCCACAGAACTATCCCTTTAAGATCCCTAAAGCTGAGTTTAGAGACCAGAGAGTCATTATAAACTGATATCGGCAGTGATGGTTCTCTACATCTGTTTATTTCAGAGGAGCATCATGGCAACATCAGTGGACCTCTGCCCAATTCTGGATGAATTACTGTCTTCTGAACTAAACCGGTTCAGGTCTTACCTCTCTCAGAACATTCTAGAGGGGTTTAAACCCATCCCAGCAGGAAAGCTGGAGAACTGTGATGTCACAGGTGTTGTAGAACAGATGGTACGGTTCTACACCAGAGAGGGTTCCATAACGATCACGCTGAAGATTCTGGAGAAGATAAAGCGTGTTGACCTTGCAAAAGAGATCAAGGCACAGATGGGGATAGACGCACCAGGCCAGCAGAGGCAAGACGAACACAAACACACACATATGCACACGCAACAGGGTGGGAGGACAGAGTTGACATAAAGAATGTTTGAAGAAAAGCTAAAACTCTTTGAATATGTATTTCAGGGCCTCTGCAGCTACAAGGACAGATGCTGGTGAGTGTATATAAAAATATTTAATAATATTTCCTAAATATCAGCCATATCCTGCAGATAAACTTGGTGATGTTGTTTCCGTTTAGCAAATTGAAACTGATTTCTGTTTTTGTAGCCACTTGAATTAATGAAAACCATTAATTTGTCATACAGAGTCTGCCACCCGCCAGCTTGTGTGTGAGCAACTTAAGGCTACTCTGAAGAAAAAATGCTCCAGCATCCTTGAAGGCCTTAGGGGAACTAAAGTCCATCTGGATGAGATCTACACAGAGCTCCATGTCACTGAGGGAGTGAGTCAAGAGGTCAACACTCAGCATGAAGTTCAACAGATTCAGATGCAGACCAAACACCGGACAAAAACAGACACCAGAATCAACTGCAATGCTATTATGGAATCTTCTGATGAGAAAAACGTGAGGGTAGTGATGACCATTGGCATTGCTGGCATCGGCAAATCTGTGTCTGTACAGAAGTTCTGTTTAGACTGGGCAAAGGGAGGAGCCAATCAGGACATAGATTTCATCTTTCTGCTTCCATTCCGAGAACTGAACTTGCTTGATAAAAAGGAGTACAGTCTCCCCACACTGATGATGTCTCTCTACCCTAAGCTGAAGGACTTGAATCATGTGTGGATATGTGATGACCCAAAGATTTTGTTTATCTTTGATGGCCTTGATGAAAGCAAACTGACATTGAATTTTGATTCCATTGAAAAATTGTATGATTTGACAAAGGAATCATCTTTGGGTGTTTTGCTAACAAACCTGATTGAAGGGAATCTGCTTGAGTCCCCTCTGATCTGGATCACATCACGACCTGCAGCAGCCAATCAGATCCCTCATGAACATGTAGACAAATGGACAGAAATACGGGGCTTTAACGATGACCAAAAGGATGAATACTTCAGAAGGAGAATCAAAAATTGCCATACTGAGATGATCATTTCACAAATCAAGACAAGAAGGAGCCTCTACATAATGTGCCACATACCAGTTTTCTGTTGGATCCTCGTCTCTGTGGTTCAGGACATGCTGACTCCTAACAGCAACATGGAGATTCCAACTACAATGACTGAACTCTTCATCCACTTCCTGATCATACAGACAAACAGGAAGAACCAGAGGTGTTATGGGAAGAATGAAAGAAACAGAATTGAGCTTCTGAAGAGAAATAAAGAACAAATAGTGAAATTGTCTGAACTGGCTTTTAAACAACTGGAAAAGGGAAATATAATGTTTAGTGAGGATGATCTGAGAGACAGTGGGTTTGAGGTTGGGGAAATTAAAGAATACACTGAGATGTGCACAGAGATCTTTCAGCAAGAGCACACATTTTATGAAAGATCTTTCTACTGCTTTGTTCATCTGAGTGTTCAGGAGTTTCTGGCAGCCCTCTATGTGTTTTATAGTTTTGTGAGTGGGAACGATACAGCACTGGAGTCATTTGCACAGCTGATGCGTGAGCATAAAAATGTAATTGAAGTTTTATTCTCCTTTTTTCAGCCTAGATCCTCACTGCACTTGTTGTTAAATGCAGCAGTAGATAAGTCCTTACAGAGCAAGAATGGCCACTATGATCTTTTCCTACGTTTCCTTTTGGGAATTTCACTGGAGTCCAATCAGAAACTCTTAGCAGGCCTTCTGCCACAGCTAGTGGAGAGTTCAGCAAGTGTCAACACAACCTCTGAGTACATCAAGAAGATTCTAAGAGAGAAAAACAATTCTGTTGAGAGGTGCCAGAATCTGTTACTGTGTTTGCTTGAAATGAAGGACAGCTCACTTCATGAGGAAATTGAAAGGCAGGTGAAATCTGGAGAAGAACTCACAGCAGCCCAGTGTTCAGTACATGCATACATGCTTCTGATGTCAGAGGAGGTACTGGATGAGTTCAATCTGAACATGTACAACACAGGGTATGAGAGGGGTCGTGACAGATTGCTCATTGTGGTGAGGGACTACAGAAAGGCTCGGTAAGTGAGTCTAATTGCCTTGATAGTGTACCTTATACACACACTCACTCAGACATACACCCCCACACACACGTGTGTGTCTACTTCTCTCAGATGAGCATCATACAAGACTGCCGTAGCAATGTCTCAACAATGTACCTTATGTAAAGTAAGGTCTGTTTTGCACACAAACTGTGCATTCACGGTGCCGGAGCTGTGCTGTCCATGAGCTGTTCATTCACGTTGCCTG
>JAODXP020000111.1:568695-642730 GCA_027497455.2 Sardinella longiceps
TCACAATACATTTATGACTTTTGTTTCTTCAGTTTTCCACTTCGATTTTTAGACAAGACAGGGCAAAACTCAAATCTTGCCTAGGGCAGCAAAAAGGCTAGAACTACCCCGGGGTCTATTGCTTCATGATCAACTATTGTTGTCGGTATTGCAGGTTTCATGTGTGATTTTGTGTTTTGCTGATCTTATTTGTTTGTTTTCCATAGCTTCAGTACATGATTATTTTCTGGATTTGCTACCTGTGCAGGGCATTGTGTTTTATCTGTCATGGCGCCGGTGTATTAGCCTGACATAGCCCGACCATAATACTGCTGTTCATCCGTATTCATGGTCTGGAGGTTCTTTAACCTGACGCGATTATACTGCGGGGGGGAGGGCATTCACTTCTGCTTTGAAACGATTGGACAGTGCGTCTAATCAGCTTCGCTTATTGGCCAGTAGACTCTCTACTGATGTAAACACGCCCCAGAGGACCGTGTCCAGACCATGATACGTATCAACATTCGTATTATGGGCGGGCGATGTCAGGCTACCGGTGTATGGGGACACGCTACACGCCTCTCTCACGCCGCAGAACCTGAACCTGGGGGCTCATTTATCAACAGTGCGTAGAAAACATTCTAAATTCTATCGTAGGAGTGAAATTTAGGATGTGCGTAAGTACAAAAAAAAACGGTATTTATAAAACGTGCACAGGCTGGTCGTACGCACACCAGCAATGATAAATCCCACACCTTCTAAATCACTGTGCTCGCGCACGCTCAGGTTCATTTAAATGCCGACACACCCCAAATTAACCATATATGGCATGAATAACCTCTCTGACGGGAACATTTCAGACAGCTGCACACAATCATGCTACTCACTGAAATCGCGCTCCCTCTTACATACAATGGCCTCTGAATATTTACAATGAGTTATACATTTTCAAATGACTTTCCAAAGTGTCTCAATAAAATGTTTGTCACGAGTAATCCACGTGTTTGTCTCGAAGTATACGGATTCGTTTGTCAGACTTATATAAAACTTTTGTTTACTATAGGCTGTGAGATTTGCGGACGTTTTTACTTGCAGTTCCGCAATTCTACCATTGGGTTTTGTGCTTACGCGTGGTCAGAGATGTGCTTACATTTAAGCACATTTCTAAGATCAAGTACAAGTTCATAAATCCCACACTTTGCGCAGGAATGATCGTACGCACCCTTTACGCACAGATCTGTGCTTAAGTACGGTTGATAAATGAGCCCCCAGGACTGGACTGGGACCAAAACATGGCCTGGCCATGGTGGCCCACCATGATTTTATTCAGTAAATAAGAGACTAAATTTGACTAGCCCAATTTGAGTAAATGAGAAATTAGACAGCAGATGAGTGAATTATGACAGCCGCTGCCCAAAAATGATTGTCGGCTCACCAGGCATTGCCCTGTATGGTCTATGGCCAGTCCATGCTCGACACAATAAAGTATCAGAACGTGGAGATGTTTATGTAGCATTTTATTTGGAATAGCCCGGGAGCTTATGCCCACGACGTGTCAACAGGGATGTGAAAAGGGATTACATACTGCAGTGGGCAGGAAGAAAGGTCCGACATGATATTACAACTCTGTCATAACATTCTACTTTAGGGTCATTTATCCTAACAACTGTTTTGAGTTCAAGTTCAAAGCTCACTGCAGAATCATGTAGGCTAGATGAAAAGTCAAGGTACAACATCCAGGACTAGTAGGATAATGCTTGTCAGTGTAAGAAAGGGGGGAGAGTAGGAGAAAAGAGAAAGAGTACATGATATATAATCCTTTTCCATCTCTTTCACTAGCTAGCAGGTGTGCAGGGAGTTTACATATTAGGACTCCCCTTGAGTGCATAGGTAAAAACAGCTTTTGATATTTTCTGGCCTGCTTTATGTGCTGGTCATGCACATTTTGTAAAAAAAAATGTGTTCACGTGGCGAGATAGACACACCTGGCAATTGGTGGCACCTTGCTACTTTCCCACAAATATCAGCCAGCGCTGCACTGTGCCTCCCACGCACTGCCTGTCAGTCTGGACTATAAGAACAGGCAGAGCCCCCCTGAGTCTCTGTGCGTCTGTGGACACAGTACGATGGCCATGCTTTGGATTGCCAGCTGTTTCGCTCTGGTAGTGTCAGCCCTGGGTGAGTAAATGGTTCTCCTACAGTAGGCCTATGGGTTATTGGCTAAAACTGTTTAGCATTTACTTTCTGACTTGAACAAGTAGTTCTAAAAAACACAATACTTGTTGCCTAAGGTTGCTGTTCTTAGTTTGCCAGTTGATACCAGTCCAATCAAATATGCAAACAGGGCAGAACAATGAATTGACTACAATATTAATGGCATTGACAAGGCATTCATTTATGTACAGACAAGTGTAAAAGTGAACTATAACTATAATAACAATTTTATTTAAGGCCTACTGTAGTTTATAGTTTCTATCAATGCAAAACCAGGAAAATCTCTGAAATATTAGAATACTTTTTGTATTTCTGTATTTGTATAACCACTACTCTACTGTATACACTGTTTATAATCATTACAATCAACAATCAGTCTCCAACCCCTGTCCTGTGTCTCTCCCTGTGCACAGGCTGTGGAGTTCCCTCCATCAAGCCCCAGGTGAGCGGCTACAACAAGATTGTGAACGGAGAGAATGCCGTGTCTGGATCCTGGCCCTGGCAGGTGTCCCTGCAGCAGAATAATGGATTCCACTTTTGCGGAGGTTCTCTGATCAACCAGTACTGGGTCCTCACTGCTGCCCACTGCCGTGTCAGGTGTGTGTGTGTGTGTACTAACTAGTATGGCAACAAATTAAATTGTTGCATATACTGTATATGTGTAATATTATTTTTATATGAAGGAGGGCATCCCTATACTGTATATATTATATTATTATTATTATTATTATATATATCCTCTTACATGCTATTTGTTGTGACTCCAGTGCCAGGTCTCACCGTGTTGTTCTTGGAGAGCATGACCGCGGCTCCTCTGCTGAGCCCATCCAGGTCAAGGGCATTGCCAAGGTAAGACACCAGCTGGGCCACTGGAGCTCACTGTTGATACAGTACCTATTGGACAACACATTCAACACCACTCATTTAACGGCAACTGTCTTACTGTGGGATGACTCCTATGAACATTTTTAGTGCTGTCTTCCTCTTCCTACTTTTGAGATTCAAAATAATTTCAAACATATCTCACATGTTTTCCAAGTTGTTATGTGCATTTTGTTTTTTTTTTTTTTGTCGTCCCTCTGTTGTTTAAATACGTATACTCTTATATCATACTCTCTTTCTATCTATCTCTCTGCTGCCCCCCCTCCCTCTACATTTCACTGCTCTTTGTAACTGTACAAATATGCATGTGACAAATAAAATTCTTGAAATCTTGAATCGTATATCATACTCTGTATTTCTATCTATCTCCCCCCCCCCATCTCTCTCTCTCTCTATCCCTACAGGTGATCTCCCACCCCTACTACAACTCCAACAACTTCAACAATGACATCACCTTGCTGAAGCTGTCTAGCCCCGCCCAGCTGAGTTCCCGTGTGTCCCCCGTCTGCATGGCCTCCTCCAGCACCAGCATCCCCTCTGGCACCCGCTGTGTCACCACTGGCTGGGGCAGGACCGGCTCCACCTGTGAGTGGAGTAGCACACACACACACACAAAAACACACACACACACAAAAACACACAAACACACAGACAGACACACACACACACACACACACACACACACACACACACACACAAACACAAGACCATACCTACATGACACATACAGACCCATACCAGCACATGCATTCGCCACACCTACACACACACACAAAACGTTAAAAATATAGAAAGCTTACTTTCATCTATTTGGACAAGTCACTCACTCAAGTCACTCACCGCCCCCCCTCCCCCCCCCATCTCCTTCTCCAGCAAGCCCCCGTATCCTGCAGCAGACCGCCCTGCCCCTGCTCAGCCCTGCTCAGTGCAGGCAGTACTGGGGCAGCAACAGGATCACCGACGCCATGATCTGCGCTGGAGCCTCTGGAGTCTCCTCTTGCCAGGTGAGAATGCAGGGAACTCGCTAACACTTTATTTTAAGGTTCACATATTAGCCACTAATACATACCTAATTAATGGCTGTGTAAGTGACTTGTAAGGCATGTGTTTGGCAACATTAATCATTTGTTCGGTGTGTTCACAAATTTCTTGTTCATGACTTATTAAGCCTCTATTCTAGATATAATCTTAATAATGCCCTAATAAGCCTTGATCTCTACTTACTAAGTAGTAGTACCTACCAAAATAGAACATGTATAACCCACTAGTAAACTGTCTGAATAAAAAATGTGTTAATGCACGCTTAACAAATGGTTAATGTTGCCAAACACATGGCTTACAAGTCACTAATACAGCAGGTATGTACTGTATTAATGGCTAATATGTGAACCTTAAAATAAAGTGTTACCGGGAACTCACACACACACACACACACACAGAGTTCACACACAACACATACAGACACGTATAGACACAGACACAGACCCATACAGACACGCACACACACACACACACACACACACACACACACACACACACACACAGGCCTACACACATATAGGCAATATTCATAGCCTGGACATCACAATGATTCAGTTACTGTGATTTTATAAATCTAGTTTATAATACTGCAGTGTAGTGCGCCATTTATGGATCATTGCAGTAATGAAATCAGCCCATTCATCGGTATGTCACAAACTGAACATATGCCCTCACCCCTCCATAGGGTGATTCTGGTGGCCCTCTGGTCTGTGAGAACGGTGGTGTGTGGTCCCAGGTGGGTATCGTCTCTTGGGGCACCAGCAACTGCAACGTGCGCGCCCCTGCCGTCTATGCCCGCGTGTCCTACCTGCGCAGTTGGATCGACCAGACCATCACTCGTAACTAAAGACTGGGCAGCGCCGCTTCGCATCGAGGCCTCTGAAGTTAAGAGTTTTGTGCTGACAGATGATGTACTATAGATTATAAGGAAATAAAAAAGACATAAAAATAAACATAATGCTGTGTGTGGTTTTTATTTTGTATTTTGTTTATTTCATTTTTATTTTAAGGCATAGTTGGAGCATCTGGTTAAGTTATTGAGGATTTTGTAACATCATGTTATCATTTATTAGTGTTTAGGCTAACAATTTACTAACTTGAAACATATTATACATTACAATTTTAAACTATATTAATGCATCATGATGATTACAATGTATTATTTGAAGTAATATGACTTAAGAATACACAAACTACCATCACAATATTCTCTTTGAAAAGAGCCATTTCTATAAATTTTTTGAAAAGTAGAAGAATAAAGCTTTCTATTTGTCACTTCTGGACAAACATGCAGAGCTTCAGATCTGATTAGAACAGACCTCAATATCCCACAGGTGTGATGTGTGACCTCTTAAGATGCTATGTCTTTGACATTGATTGATTTGTGCTTTTTTGAGCATTAATGAAAATTTACATTAGGGCATTCACATGCTTGCTTTGGAGTACCCATGCTCCTTTGTGTAAGTGAAAATATAATGTGTCAATATGACATCTGTCAGTAGCATATTTTCATTTTCGAAGAGTTGAAGAGCAAAGCAATTTAATTTATTTTGGCAATTTTTAATTGATGTAAAAGAAATAAAAATGACAATCCAGATATTCCTTGACAGTAAGGTTGATATTCTCCTAGGTGCCCAAGTCCAAGCCCAAACCAGTCCTTAAGCACCTGAGAGAATACTGCCCTAAGAGCTCAAGTCTTGAAGTCATCACAGCATATTTTAAAGCTGTGAAACGTGTTCAGACCTAAAACTGTGTTAAGGTAAAGGTTAAGAATGGTCAGCGGTTGGAAGTGCTCTTAAGGTTTGGGTTGTGAAGATTTACCACATACTGCCGCCAGCTAGCTCAAGCTATTTGGCATCCGGTATATAAATGTAAATTTGAAAAAACACAGATAAAAAATATCTGTTCTTAAAACTGTCACCATACCGTATGCGTATAGAAGCTCGGTGTCCTTAAGACTGTGGGTCAAAGCAAAATGAAACAGCCCATATTTATGGCTATGTTTTTTTGTTTATGGTTACAAAGTTGATGTTTTTCATTCAGGGATACAAGAGCAGAGGAAATGTCCCTGAGCCCTTTTGCATGTGTGGGCACAGTGCGACGGCCATGCTTTTGATCGCCAGCTGTTTCGCACTGGTGGTGCCAGCTCTGGGTGAGTAGGCTACGGTTTAGAGATTTGGTTATGCCTATTGGTTTAGATTGTGTGCAGTGTGTAGGCCTATTGGCAACAGTTTATATCGATCTTCAGTGCGTACAGGTAACAGAGACGGGCATATGAAAACAAAACCTAATTGATTTGGTTTCGTTTTCATATACCTGCTTCTGTTAGCGTCAGCTGCCGGTTCACCATCTCGGGTTGGGTTGCAATGTGAAACAGCAGGGCTACATATTGATTCATTCCAGATAATTCCTTTAAGACATTGTGTTTTAGATCATGAAAATAGGGCCCATTGTGTGCAGTCTGTCTCCAACACCTCTCTGTGTCAACTCCTGAGCCCAGGCTGTGGAGTTCCTTCCATCAAGCCCCAGGTGAGCGGCTACAACCAGATTGTGAACAAAGAGAATGCCGTATCTGGATCATGGCCCTGGCAGGTGTCTTTGCAGCAGTCTGACGGCTACCACTTTTGTGGAGGTTCTCTGATCAATGAGTACTGGGTACTCACTGCTGCTCACTGCGGCGTCAGGTGCGTGTGTGCGTATGTGTGTGTGTGTGTGTGTGTGTGTGTGTGTGTGTGCGTAATGACTCTCAGTACACTTTTACAGCATCCTATGCTATTTGTTTTGACCCCAGTGCCAGTCACCGTGTTGTCCTCGGAGAGCATGACTGCATTTCCTCTGCGGAGCCCATCCAGGTCAAGGGCATTGAATTGGTGAGACGCCAATCAAACCACTGAGTTTTGAATTGTTGTGTTGGACACAGAGTGTAATGATGACAGCTCTGAGGCTTGATTTGATGAGGCCACACCTTTTGTGTCATGTCTCTCTTTTTTAAAAGGCTACACACTAACATGTCTCTCACTCTCTTTCTCACACATACCCTTCAGGTGATCCCCCACCCAGACTATGACTGCGACACCTTCAACTATGACATCACCCTGCTGAAACTGTCCAGGCCCGCCCAGCTGACGCCCCATGTCTCCCCAGTGTGCCTGGCCACCCCTGTCACCACCATCTCCGGCACCCACTGCATCTCCACCGGCTGGGGAAGAACCGGCCCCTACTACTGTGAGTGGACACACATATAACCAAAGCTATAAGCTAATTATATATACCTTTATTATGCATGTAGAGTACATAGTTTTCTATTATTATTGGTGATAAGTCAGCGAGTTAGTAAAATGTATGTATATAGCGCTCATTATTGATTGCATGTAATTATTTTGTTTATTTCATTATAAACTCCATAGCCAAATACAGGAAAAATACAAGTAACAAAACTCATATCACAATTTCTTTGATGTCATATGAGGCTTTTAATTTGTGAATGCAACATGACATTAAAGAGACACCAGGCAGGTCTGCCATTTTCTAAGTGGCTGAATTTTACAAAGTAGAAAAATAGCAACTACATTGTACTGTACATTTTTATCAATCGATGTGAATATATTTGTGGACCAAAAATACAAACCAGAGATGACAGTTTTCGTATTATTGTCCAATAATATAGTGGAGGGTGAAAGAAACATGCATCAAAGTTGATTATATACTGTATTTTCATTCTTTTGACACACACACACACACACACACAAACACATGCAAACATTGGAAATGGGGCTAAGCATATTCTCACAAATTTGCTCATGTTGTTCTGCATATATTTAGTCTAAAATATATTTCTGTCATCCCTGTTATTTCTTTCTGACCCGTCTGTCACTCCTCCTCCCCCCCTCTACTCCCTCTGTCTGTCTGCTCTTCCAGTGAGACCCGCTATCCTGCAGCAGGCCATACTGCCTGTGCTCAGTGCAAACAGTACTGGGGCAGCAACAGCATCACTGATGCTATGATCTGTGCTGGGGCCTCAGGAGTCTCTTCCTGCTATGTTAGAATTCAGGGAATACACACACACACACACACACACACACACACACACACACACACACACACGCACACACAAATATATTGAATACACAGTGATACCTACATTCCAGTTAACATTATGTACTATGCAGACAACATTCACAGTATTTGTCCTCCCTGTGTTTCCGCTCCATAGGGTGATTCTGGTGGCCCTCTGGTCTGTGAGAATGATGATGTGTGGTCCCAGGTGGGTATCGTCTCCTGGGGCACCATTGACTGCGATGTGAGTGCCCCTGTTGTCTATGCCAGTGTGCCCTACCTGCGCCTCTGGATCGACCGAGTCATCATTCGCAACAGTCGCTGTGAATGGTCGCCGTGAGTAGCTGTGAAGCACAGGACATGAAATGCTGCATCAGCCACAGTAGGATCCTAAAATTGGTGTATTGTTGAGTCTGGCAAGACTTTTTTCAGCAGAAACTTTGTAACTATGAGCCTACAAACTACTGCTCGCTAGACAACAAACTGGACTTAATCCAACTAAAATTAATTACAACTATAGGTAATTGTGGAAACATGGCTGAACAATATCAAATAAATCAACAGAAACCTGTCTAAATGACTATCACCCAGTTGCTCTTACACCCATCATCATAAAATGCTTGGAACTCCTAGTCATGAAACAACGCAAATCCCAGGTACTGTACCTGCTACGCTGGGCCCCATGCAGTTTGTGTCCTAACTGCTCAACTGATGATGGAGCACCACTGCCATTCACCTCGTTCTCACGCAGGACACCTGTGTCAGAATGCTGTTCATTGACTTCAGTATACTATAGCATCATTTCTCAACAGCTGTTATAGAAAATGGTTCAGCTGGGACTGAACACCACCTCCTGCAATTGGATTGTAGACTCCCTGGTTGGAAAACCGCAGGCAGTCAGAACACTGAACAATAGAACATGATGCAAGGCCTCTCAAAATTAACTGGAATGCAATTTTTTCTTTGTCTACTGCCAATTTCTTAGCCTGGCAGCGCCATGCTGTGTACTTACTTTAAAATTAATTTTACCTCCATACGAGTCTGGAGTAGAGCGCCTACTTCGGTTCACTCACGGTTTAGCCAATCAGCACACAGTTTAGAGGGATAACTCTTAACTTGCCTGAACACGTTCATTATTCTCCCCCCTACTTTCGAATTACCTTTACAAAATTGGTACATGACATTAACATTAGCTAGCGATCTGTTACTGCTGAATGCGGAAGTGAGAGCCAGGTGAGAGGATACGTCATATCCACACTGAAACATCCGTTGCATTGTTCCAGACTGTGACAGAGTCAACAGTCGGCTTATTAGTCAGGCTACCAATTTCTAATTTAAACTGTACATTCTACCTTCACCTCACTACCTAAATCCCTTTGTATTATAGCCACTGCTGAAGTACAAATCTGCTTACATGTAAGCCCTGTCTTGTTTGTCCTGTCCCCTATTTGTTCTAAAAGCACTACTTGATACTCTCTGCACTTTATGTTTACCTAATGCATGCACCTATGTGGCCTTTTTTAACCCAGGTCTGTCTTATGGAAGTGCGCATACTTTCTTTAAAGCATTCAAAATGTAATCTCTTGTCTTTCTCATGTTGAAAAATGACTAAAATATTTGAGTTTTAGTGTTCATTTTAGTGTTTATATTATTGTGAGCCATGATGTCAAGGAATGCTAATTGAAAGTCCACTAACTCCACAAACAAGTAGAGGGGGTGCCATTGCTCAGTGAGCTGGTGTGTCGTACCATAGATCTGGGGACCTTGAGTCTGACCCAAGGTCATTTCCCAATCCTTACCCATCTCTCTCTCCCATTCTTTCCCATCACTCATTCTACTGTCCTATCAAATTAAAGCCAAAAGCCATAAAAATCTAGCCTGGCACGCCCTCCCAGTGACGTAACACCTTCGGGGTTGCTGTCGCTAGTCTGGCCAGCGACTGATCTAAACAGCATTTCTGATTTCCACAAAAATCTGGAACTCCGCCCTCTTGGTCGGGAACCAATCAACTTTGAGCAGCTCCAACAGCTCTCAGTCGTGTCAGCAAGCAGTTCCCTTCGCGTCACATATGTCAGAGGAAAGAGTGGTGTGATTGGTTTTGCTTCGGCACAGCATTTTCTGACATCAACCAGTAGCAAACCGAGGCATTTGAGGGAGGCGCATTGAGAAACGTTTGTTGTACAGGCTCTTGGTCAGACCAAAGTCTTGCAGAGCTTTGAAAGACGATGGCAATCAGGCTAATAAAAATCTATCTTTAAAAAAGTAGAGTATCTGTTGAAAATTACAGTGTATTTACATAAGTGTTTGACATATTTTTTAGGGGTGCCAATAATTATGGCACATGTGCTTTTGTGAAAAGTATTTATTTCTCTTTCATGCATTGCGTTTTCTCCAGCGAAATTTATTTATGTTAAAGGTGGGGTTATTCTCCATCAATTTCGTTGTGAGACTGACATAACTTCTGAAAATATTTGGGTGTTCAGTTCAGTATAGTGTTTGGACACATACTGTATAAAGCTTGAAATAATTACTGGTCAAACCACACTCAAATACATTCAGCATAAAATATGGTTGTTGTCTTGGTCACATTCACAGTTGGGTTATAATGCATTCATAGTGTGTAATACATGTTCACATAACTAGCATCCGCTATTGTTTAATGTGTTTATATTAGTGCTGGCAAAATTAACTGATTAATCAAGTGATTAATCCAAAAAAATTAACTCAGATTAATCCTGATGGATATGGTTCCACTTTCATGGCATGTATTATGTTCAATTTCAGATAGAAAATGGTTCGGCTATCAAGTCAAACTATAATAATCTTTATAATAATAATACTAATAATATTCTTTATTTATATAGCACTTTTCAAAAGCATGTTACAAAGTGCTGTACAGTGTCACAATAAATAAAAGGTACAAGACAAAAAAGAGAAATAAACTTAAAGTTAAACCTAACACAAAAATAAAACTTATCAAAAAAAATAAACCTTAACCTATCACCAAAACTATAAAAGGGAAAATAAACTTAGCACTAAAATCATCACAAATCATCATCAACCATTCTTTATTCAGGAGAACTTGACTGAGCTCTAGGCTCTTTTACAGCAATGCCCTGATAGGAAATAACAATCATAAAATAAGATTGGACTTAACACTAACTAGACAAATATTATGGCCTAGCTCCTGAATGTTCAACATATTTGGGGAATCCTTGGGGGTAGGGGACAGGTGTGAATTGCTGGAGGAAATGGGTTTGACAGCACTAGTTTATATTTGTGACTACTCATAGGACATTTGTTATCTAATAGGCCTTTACAACTTTACACAAGGAATGATAAAGTATTATTTATTATTTTGTTTGACTATTTATTTATGACTGTAATTCTGTTGCATCCATTTCTTCTGTGTCTAAGTCTTCCACTTGTGGGTCTGAGCAAAATCCTGATGATCCGTGAGTCATCCACCAGGCAACCTCCCTATAAGACCTGTTAAGGTCATGCACGTTTGTTTCAGACCCTGGGGATGATACAGTATACACAGTTTATATGCATAAATGAAAAATTTAGAACTAGAAATGTTGAAATATGGAACATCAAAAACTGAAAATTGTGTTATACCTTCTTGTATTAGATTTGACAGCTGGCGTTGGATTTTCCCTGTGATACATGCCTCTTGTCTCCCCCACTCTCTTTCAAACATCTGTCTCAGTCTCTCTGTTTCACCTGAATACTTCTCGGAGGTGTGCTCTTGGTCTTTTAGGTTGCTAGGTTACGGGGACGCTGGCGAGACGTACGCCGCTCCGCCTGGCTTGTTTTTATTTGACATTTTTAAAAGTTTCATAATTTTATGTAAATATTTTTTAATTCAGCATTCAGTATAGTTTCTTCTATATTTTCCGCCTTTTATTTACGTTATTTTTGCATGATTTTTCGTTGTGGCATTTATGTAATTTGTTAAAGAAAGTGGACTGGCGATGCGCGATAAGAAATTGTCGGCTGCGCTTCTGTTGCCTGCATAACCTACCTGCACACTGCGTGCCTGTCTGCCTGCCTGCCTGCCTGCCTGCTTGCCTGGTTTTCTCTGTGTGTGGCTCCTGGTCTCCAACTGCACCCCTATCTCCTCCATCTTCGACTTTTCTGCGGAACTTGCTGGCTTCAAGTCGGTTGACTATCCAGCCGCTGGTGTAGCTAGTCGGTTGACTAACCAGCTGAAGGAGGTTGTGAGTGACTACGTGGCAAATGAATTGCATCTCCCCTACTTGGACTTTTTGTATCGGAGTGTGCACCTTGGCTATGGTGGGCCTTGTCTACACAGCCCATGACCTACGGCAGTTCACCCGTGCTGATAAGCCTAGTGAAGACACTCTCCATCTCTGCCGCACTGTGGGCATTCTTCAGAGAAAGCGCTATGTGCATCGAGGCTCTCGTCGCACTCAAGTGATCCAGCGTCCAACAGAAGGCTTAGATGAAGTTCTGCAACAGTCAACATCTCATTCTCATTCTCTTCTGTCTGATCAATGTCATCCTCCAGAGCAGCCTGCTGATATATCCAACATGGGAGCGATCCAAGCTCTCAATATCAGCGCTACTCGTACCATCTCGCCACCAGTCGGATCACGTGATGAACTGTTCAACAACTTGGAGTCATCGCTGCCTGCTACCGGTGATCCTCCCCCAATCAGATTTGCAGTTATGAATGTTAGATCCCTGTCTAATAAGTCGTTCTTCTTAAATGACAAATTTATTCATCATCAGTTGGACTTTTTATTTATGACTGAAACGTGGCTTAATAGTGGGGATATGACTGCTCTTGGTGAACTCTGTCCTCCTTACTGCAATTTCTTAAATTCTCCAAGAGTTTCAGGTCGTGGAGGGGGTCTTGCTACTGTGTTCAAAAATAGTTTTAAATGCAAGTTGATGCCAACTGATAGTTATACCTCTTTTGAGGTTCAGCTTTTTAAGCTAAATGTCATTTCTCCTGTCCTCTGTGCATTAGTGTACAGGCCCCCTAAGTGGAATTCTGATTTCATCTCAGAATTTTCAGAACTGTTAACTCTGATGTCTTCTCGCTCTGATAGGCTGCTAATTATAGGAGATTTCAATGTGCATATATGTTGCCCTTCTAAGCATTTGGTACAAGAGTTTCTATGCCTAGTGGACTCTTTTAATCTCACACAATCTATTATGGCTCCGACTCATGTTAAGGGCCATACATTAGACCTTGTGCTGTCATCTGGTTTCTCAGTTAGCAATGTTGATATTGTTGATATTGGTGTGTCTGACCATTTTATGATTTTGTTTGAATCACCTTTGTTTTGTGCCCCGTCCCCGCCCCCATCCTCGAAGACTTACTCTTATGCCCGATCTATTAATTCATCAACTGCCTCTCTTTTCTCTGACACTTTTATGCTCAGCCACTCTTCTAGTATCTCAGTTGCACTTTCCACCCTTACTGACACTGAACATCTAGTCACTCTCTTTAACTCCTCTTGTTCCAACACCCTTGATAGTGTGGCTCCATTAAAACTAAAACATTCTAAGTCTAAGTCTAATTCTACCCCCTGGTTGAATGACTCCACTCGCTCCCACAGACAACTCTGTAGGAGAGCTGAACGTAAATGGAGAAAAGATAAATTACAGGTGTCCTATGACATTTATAGAGATTCTCTTAAAATGTACCAAAGAGCTGTTAAGACGGCTAAGGCTGAGTATTATGCAGACTTAATTAATAGTAATTCTCATAGACCTAGAATCTTGTTTAGCTCTATTAACTCAATTTTAAATCCTCCTGCTGCCACTTCCACTGTTGCCCCTTCCACTGAGATCTGTGAAAAGTTTCTCAGATTCTTTATTGATAAGATCGACAATATCAAATCCCTTATTCCACCCTCAGATAATGACCCATCTGTTCCTATTTTATCACTCAGCTCTCTCAAACACTTCCAACTTGTGTCTCCCTTCCAGCTTTCTGAGGTGGTGTCTCATTTAAAACCTAGTACTTGCCACTTAGATGTCTTACCCTCTCGCCTTTTTAAGGAAGTCTTTACAGCCATATGTCCTATTGCACTGGCTATAATTAATAACTCCTTAACATATGGAGACGTTCCATCTAGTTTTAGGGTAAACGTACCCATTAAGCCCACGTACCATTTAAGCCCACTTTCAACTTTGAAGTCAAGTTTTACAAAAATGCGAAAATATTTTCTTCCTCTCATCATTTTAATATATCCACCTGTTTGTTAACTCCATGTGTTTTTAATTTCAAATCAATCACTTAAGCCAATTTGAAGTTAAGCTTGCATGTCTTTGCAGAGTGCCAAGGTAGCTCACAGAAAGGCATCCCAAAACTTTGCCGTTTTGGGACCCCTCAAACTTGCATAAGTATTTTACTGTTTTTAGCACATCTGCTATAATGTCATTTATTTTATGAATAATTAGAGGTAAATGATTGGATATTTGTATATAAAGACTTAATATGATGTCATTCTAAGCTATTATTGTCCATTTGAAAAGATGACTTTTTAGCACTAGTGCACAAAGCTAACCTATCAGACAATCCGCACGCCTTGTTGAGTGGTACATTGGCAAAGAAATAAACATGGCAGGCATATATAATGAATGTTTTGCAATTGAAATGACATTAATCTACACATCAACACATTTTTTTATCCCTTTGGAGAATTCAGTATTTTCAAATTTTTGCTGTTTTTAAAGGTGGGCTTAAATGGTACAAGTTAAGTTAAGTGTCACAAATTGCAGCTAGCGTATACCACCTTTGACTAACAATAATTTAATTTTCATAAATGTATTCAAAGTAATATTAGCCTTCATATTTAGTTTAGACTATATTTTAGTTTCTTGCAAGATTTTGTTTACATAGCTGTAATTTTTGAAAGGAATATATTGTCATTTTTGACCACTAATCAGTAGGACGCCTATTAAGCCCACTATGCACCATTTAAGCCCACATCAATGTATTTCAATGGGGATTTCCTCCCTGTAACCATTTTTTCTAAATTCTTGTCTGGAAATGTTGATAATAATCCTTATTTTAGTTCTTTCACCCTTTAAAGTTATTTACGGATATAAAATCACTTGTTTTCTGGAAGATAATGGCAACACATAAGGAAAAAAATGATCAATATCTGGTTTAACATTGGTAGGGGTACAGTGTTGGCACTTTCTAATCGAATAATCACTCATTTCACAGTCTCTAAAGTAGGCTAGGTATAAAGGAGATTTAGGGCTTCACCTGAGGAGACCTTGATCTAGTTGAGAAGTTATTTTCTATTTTCTGTCTATATAACATGTTACTGAATTGATAATTTGCCATTTTATATTCTTAAAAAACAATAATTTATTAAAATTCATTAAAAAAATATGGCATGGGCTTATTTGGAACACCAGTGGGCTTAAATGGTGCCACGGTACCTATTAAGCCCATGCCAGACTTTTGACTTATTATGTAAAATTTATTTATTATTTATTTAAAAACCTATACAAATAAATACTTTTATTTTTAGATAAGAGATTAATGTTGCAGCTTGACAAGTTATTTCCCCTGCAAAACATGTCGATATCAGTGAAAAACAGCTAAAAGTAGATTTTGGTGGGCTTAATGGGTACGCTTACCCTAAGCAGGCGGTAGTGCAACCACTACTTAAAAAGCCTAATCTTGACGCCAGTGATCTTAAGAATTATAGGCCTATTTCCAAATTACCTTTTATGTCTAAGATCCTGGAAAAAGTAGTCCTCTCCCAAGTATCTCCATATTTAAACAAGTTTAGCATTTTTGATAAATTCCAATCTGGGTTTAGATCTTTACACAGTACTGAATCTGCCCTGATCAAAGTCCACAATGACATCCTTCTCTCTGTTGATTCTGGTTCCTGTGCCCTCCTAGTTCTCCTCGACCTTAGTGCTGCATTTGACACAATAGACCATTCCATTCTTGTAAAAAGACTGGAGGCTGAAGTTGGTCTACAGGGCACAGTTCTGCAATGGTTTAAGTCTTATTTGAGCAATAGAACCTTTTCAGTCAGGTTGGATAATTATTCCTCTTCCTCTGCTCCAATCAAGTGTGGTGTCCCCCAAGGGTCCATTTTAGGCCCTCTTTTATTTTCACTGTATATGCTCCCACTTGGATCAATTTTTGAAAAATACAGTGTTCAGTACCATTGCTATGCAGATGATACACAGTTTTACCTTCCAGTCACTCCTGGTGACTCTGGCTCTTTGGTAAACCTGTTTAACTGTCTTAATGATATCAAATGTTGGATGGCCATGAATTTCTTACAACTTAATGAAAAGAAAACTGAAGTGATCATATTTGGGCCTCCTACTTCTGTATCGGACCTGAGTAATGCTCTTGGTCCCTTATCTTCAAATTTCAGTAGTGTAGTAAAAAACCTTGGAGTCTACCTGGATTCTTCACTCACATTCAGTAATCAAATAAGCAGTGTGGTGAAGGCCAGTTTTTTCCAATTGAGAACCATTGCAAAGTTAAAATCTTTCCTCTCTGCTAAAGACATGGAAACTCTAATTCATTCATTCATCACTTCAAGATTAGACTATTGTAATGCACTTTATTTTGGCCTTCCCAACTCTTCTATTGCTAGATTACAAATGGTTCAAAATGCTGCTGCTAGATTGCTTACTGGAACTAAGAAGCGTGATCACATCACTCCTGTGCTCTGTGAACTGCACTGGTTGCCAGTGAAATATAGAATTGAGTTTAAATTGTTACTTTATGTTTTTAAAGCCTTACATCAATTAGCACCTGATTACATTTGCAATTTACTTAGTCCTTACTGTACTTCTAGGCCCCTCAGATCTTCCTCTAAACTTCTTCTTTCTGTTCCCTCCTCTCACCTTAGAACCAGAGGTGACAGAGCCTTCTCTGTTTCTGCTCCCCAGCTCTGGAATAGTCTCCCCTCCCACATTAGGTCCATTCATACCATTGATCTTTTTAAGTCTAAGTTAAAAACACATCTTTTTTCCCTAGCCTTTAATTCTCCCTAAACCCCTTTTATTTTTGTTATTATTATTGTTTGTTTGTTTGATTTGGTCATTTGCATATTATTATTATTATTATTATTATTATTATTATTATTATTATTATTATTATTATTATTTGTTTATTGTTTATTATTATTATTATTATTATTATTATTATTATTGTTGTTGTTTGTTTATTGTTTATTATTATTATTATTATTATTATTATTATTATTATTATTATTTTAAAAGCACTTTGGATCAACTATGTTGTATGAAATGTGCTATATAAATAAAAGTGACTTGACTTGACTTGACTTTATGCCCTGGTTGGAGATGTGGTTGTTACAAATGAACCTGCCACCCCATGTGTGTGGGTAAGCATTGAATAGAGTGGTAATGAACAGATCAAATCAGATGGATAGTCTACCTTTGAATGGATCCATAATGTCAGCTTCCTTGATGAAAGATCAAGGCCTACGGGACTTGTTAGGACTAATGGACGTTCCTGAACTGGTTTCCTCCACAGAACTTTCAGGGCAATCATCATTAAAGTGATCGTCATGAACTAATTAAAGAACAAAAACATTCGTGTAAGACATTATGTGTGACACAAACATAATTCCAGGATGATTACTATAAAACGATGTGCTAATGAGAAAAAAAATGCCCCAAATGATTAATCTAATGATCATTTTATTTATTATTATGTCTAATTGATTAAACTCTAAATTTATGATACCATTATTTTTCCATTACTCAATTTAACAATGTAATAAATAAATGAATAAATAAATACATAAATATTAACAGTGATATGTGGCCTACTGTATGTTTGGCAAAAATATATTTTTAATGAATGCCATGATAAACAAACAGAGGAGCTTTTACAATGTTTTCAAATGTGTTTCTTTAAAAAAAAAAAAAATCCTTACAGAAAACCTACTATAATGCTGTAATTACAGATAAAATGATTAACTAGTTTTACAAAAAACAATCACACTTACAGTTTAAGTCAGTCTCCATACTTCCTGAAGTGCATCCACTGTGGAAAGCCCTAATTTCCCTCTCTGCTGACCCATCCATTCTTCGCCATTTTTGATCCAAAAAATGCACCATCTCATTTGGTACATCTATAATGACTTCATCAGCATCTGCTTGGTTTTGTGTCTCAGGCTCTAGCATTATTAAACTGTTAGCGGTCACCATTTCCTCTTCTTTAATAGCTCCATAACTTTATCTTCTCTGTCATACCAACTAATGACATGATATCTGTTCCCGCATTTGTCCACAAGCCACTGCAAAGATTCTCCTTCACTCTCAATGTGTTCCTCTATACTTGTATCCCCCAGCATGTCCCCACATGTGAACAGCACTATGGTGTGTCTCCAGACCTGATCACCAAACATCTTCATGTTGTCTTAAGTGATCCTCTGCTCTTCAAGAAGGATGAAGGATGACATGCGGTGATTTGGAATCAAGTGTCAATCCTCTCTGCAACTCTCTCTTCACCTGCCCTTGAGTGCATTTGGGAGGTAAGTACTTCCACCAGCCAGGGGTGTCTACCACAAACACTTTTTTACCAGCAATATTTTCAGACTGTATTCCACACTGGTCTGTTCTACTTTGTTTTTGATCATGCTCATAGCCTAGAATGATCTTGCTTGCTGATGTTTTTCCGGAGAGTAACCACCCCAAAAGAAGAATTCTTAATTCTGGTGGCGACCATACAACCTCTGAAGAGATTAGAAAAGTATAAGTACCTAAGTACTTAGCATACACAAATGACTAGTGAAAACACAGGTACAGTATATAGACTAAGCACTTGTAAGTCTAGACTACTTAGTGAAAGTTAAGCTACTTACCCTTTTGTATAATTTCTCTTTGGTCCATCACCTTTCGCTGTCTCAATTTTGCTCTATCTTGATTTGTTTTCCTTTTCCTTTTAACTTCCAATATTGTTTTATCCTATTTAAAATAGCTGTTAGTCTTTGCTAGAAATTCTATTTGTTCTAGAAGCTTACTGGCGTCAGCAAAGTTTTCTCTACTGTGAATGTCAAAGATGCAACATCTGTGCCCACATTTTTCTATCAGCCACTTCAGAGGTGCTCCCTCACGGTCAATGTACTGCTCAATCATTTCAACTTCAGAAGATGCTCCTCTGGTGAACACCAATATGGTGTGTTTCCAAACGTTCTCCCCAAAGAGCCCCAAGTGCTCCTCCATTGACCTCCTGTTCTTCTCAGAAAATGGGTCATCTGTGCCAGTGACCAAAATGAAAGCATAAGGTCCTGGTGAATACATGGACAGACTCAACACAAGCTCTTGCTTGATGAGCTCTGTTGTGTCAATCAATGGATATTGCCTCCACCATCCTAGGGTGTCGATGAAGACTACTGTCCTACCTCCAACCTTCCCCTCTCTTCTCACACAGTTACGTGTCCTTTTCACAGATTCTGTCTAACAGAGTAAGTTGTTTATTAAAGACGTCTTCCCTGACACAATTGCACCAAGGACCACCACTAGCAGATCTGTAAAAAGAAAGAAAAATTAGGACAGAGGACCACCATTTCACCACATTTCAGTCTGTATTTCACTTGTATTATCAACTCACACAGGTTTAAATTAACTGTCACATTAACGCAGGATCAAAATGTAGTGGCCTGGCTGACGTTTACAGCACAGCAACACTGTAACTTGTCTGTAAAGTCACCATCACCACATTTGCCACCTCATGCCATATCGTTCATTATCCCACCTGTAACATGACTAAAAATCTTCAATCACGCCAGCTTAATTTTGAGTGTGCTGTGAATGTATGTGCGTGCATGCGTGCATGCAAAATAAGGAGACGAAAGTTCAGCAATTTTCAGTAGTTCATAATCAGTGTATTGAGCAAGGTAAAAAAAAAAAAAAAAGGTTCTGCTGGTAGTCTAAACGTTCTTCTTCAAACAAAAAGAATAAAGGGCGCAGCCAGAGCGCACAATTCCACAAAATGAAGAATGCAATAGAAATAAAATGAGACAAAAGAAAAGTTGATTTAGTGCCTTGCACTAAATGTTCGTTGGTGCAACTAACGAACGTACACTTCAGCAAGAAAAACAGAATAAGGTTCGCTCGTAAAACTCCGCGGTGAAGATAGTTTCACGTTGGATATTCGACAGATATTCGCATATAAATGGTGCTGAATTCTATTTCACTTTCCCTCAGTGTTGCAGTGAGCACACCCCCATGGTTTCACAAGCTTCAGAACCACCCATATTACAACTTTCATAATATGAAATATATATATTTTATATATATATGAAGTTATACCATTGATTTCTATGGGAAAAGCTTATTTTTTCAGTAGCTTCTACACCAAATGACCTTAGGTCCTCAAATTTGCTCAGAATGTTTGACTGTATGTGCTGACTAAAACACACCACAATTAATTGCCATCATATGCCCCATGATGCTTATAGTAAGGTATAAAGGAAATACCATTGATTTCTATGGGGAAAAGCTTATTTTTTCAATAGCTTCTACACCAAATGACCTTGGGTTCTCAAATTTGCTCAGAATGTTTCACTGTATGTGCCGACTAAGATACACCACAATTAATTGCCATCATATGTCCCCTTTAGCTTATAGTAAGGTATAAAGGAAATACCATTGATTTCTATGGGGAAAAGCATATTTTTTCAATAGCTTCTACACCAAATGACCTTGGGTTCTCAAATTTGCTCAGAATGTTTGACTGTATGTGCCGACTAAGATACACCACAATTAATTGCCATCATATGCCCCCTTTAGCTTATAGTAAGGTATAAAGGAAATACCATTGATTTCTATGGGGAAAAGCTTATTTTTTCAATAGCTTCTACACCAAATGACCTTGGGTTCTCAAATTTGCTCAGAATGTTTGACTTTATATACTGACTAAGACACACCACAATTAATTGGCATCATATGCCCCGTGATGCTTATAGTAAGGTATAAAGGAAATACCATTGATTTCTATGGGGAAAAGCTTATTTTTTCAATAGCTTCTACACCAAATGACCTTGGGTTCTCAAATTTGCTCAGAATGTTTGACTGTATGTGCCGACTAAGATACACCACAATTAATTGCCATCATATGCCCCCTTTAGCTTATAGTAAGGTATAAAGGAAATACCATTGATTTCTATGGGGAAAAGCTTATTTCCTCAATAGCTTCTACACCAAATGACCTTGGGTCCTCAAATTTGCTCAGAATGTTTGACTGTATACTGACTAAGACACACCAAAATTAATTGGCATCATATGCCCCGTGATGCTTATAGTAAGGTATAAAGGAAATACCATTGATTTCTATGGGGAAAAGCTTATTTTTTCAATAGCTTCTGCACCAAATGACCTTGGGTTCTCAAATTTGCTCAGAATGTTTGACTGTATGTGCCGACTAAGATACACCACAATTAATTGGCATCATATGCCCCCTTTAGCTTATAGTTAGGTATAAAGGAAATACCATTGATTTCTATGGGGAAAAGCTTATTTTTTCAATAGCTTCTACACCAAATGACCTTGGGTTCTCAAATTTGCTCAGAATGTTTGACTGTATGTGCCGACTAAGATACACCACAATTAATTGCCATCATATGCCCCCTTTAGCTTATAGTAAGGTATAAAGGAAATACCATTGATTTCTATGGGGAAAAGCTTATTTTTTCAATAGCTTCTACACCAAATGACCTTGGGTTCTCAAATTTGCTCAGAATGTTTGACTGTATGTGCCGACTAAGATACACCACAATTAATTGGCATCATATGCCCCGTGATGCTTATAGTAAGGTATAAAGGAAATACCATTGATTTCTATGGGGAAAAGCTTATTTTTTCAATAGCTTCTACACCAAATGACCTTGGGTTCTCAAATTTGCTCAGAATGTTTGACTGTATGTGCCGACTAAGATACACCACAATTAATTGGCATCATATGCCCCCTTTAGCTTATAGTTAGGTATAAAGGAAATACCATTGATTTCTATGGGGAAAAGCTTATTTTTTCAATAGCTTCTACACCAAATGACCTTGGGTTCTCAAATTTGCTCAGAATGTTTGACTTTATATACTGACTAAGACACACAACAATTAATTGGCATCATATGCCCAGTGATGCTTATAGTAAGGTATAAAGGAAATACCATTGATTTCTATGGGGAAAAGCTTATTTTTTCAATAGCTTCTACACCAAATGACCTTGGGTTCTCAAATTTGCTCAGAATGTTTGACTGTATGTGCCGACTAAGATACACCACAATTAATTGCCATCATATGCCCCCTTTAGCTTATAGTAAGGTATAAAGGAAATACCATTGATTTCTATGGGGAAAAGCTTATTTTTTCAATAGCTTCTACACCAAATGACCTTGGGTTATCAAATTTGCTCAGAATGTTTGACTGTATGTGCCGACTAAGATACACCACAATTAATTGCCATCATATGCCCCCTTTAGCTTATAGTAAGGTATAAAGGAAATACCAATACACAATTAATTGTCATCATATGCCCCCTTTAGCTTATAGTAAGGTATAAAAGAAATACCATTGATTTCTATGGGGAAAAGCTTATTTTTTCAATAGCTTCTACACCAAATGACCTTGGGTTCTCAAATTTGCTCAAAATGTTTGACTGTATGTGCCGACTAAGATACACCGGCACATAGTCAAACATTTTGAGCAAATTTGAGGACCCAAGGTCATTTGGTGTAGAAGCTATTGAAAAAATATGCTTTTCCCCATAGAAATCAATGGTATTTCCTTTATACCTTACTATAAGCTAAAGGGGGCATATGATGGCAATTAATTGTGGTGTGTCTTAGTTGGCACATACAGTCAAACATTCTGAGCAAATTTGAGGACCCAAGGTCATTTGGTGTAGAAGCTAATGAAAAAATAAGCTTTTCCCCATAGAAATCAATGGTATTTCCTTTATGCCTTACTATAAGCTAAAGGGGGCATATGATGGCAATTAATTGTGATGTGTCTTAGTTGGCACATACAGTCAAACATTCTGAGCAAATTTGAGAACTCAAGGTCATTTGGTGTAGAAGTTATTGAAAAAATAAGCCTTTCCCCATAGAAATCAATGGTATTTCCTTTATACCTTACTATAAGCTAAAGGGGGCATATGATGGCAATTAATTGTGGTGTGTCTTAGTTGGCACATACAGTCAAACATTCTGAGCAAATTTGAGGACCCAAGGTCATTTGGTGTAGAAGCTATTGAAAAAATAAGCTTTTCCCCATAGAAATCAATGGTATTTCCTTTATGCCTTACTATAAGCTAAAGGGGGCATATGATGGCAATTAATTGTGGTGTATCTTAGTCGGCACATACAGTCAAACATTCTGAGCAAATTTGAGAACCCAAGGTCATTTGGTTTAGAAGCTATTGAAAAAATAAGCTTTTCCCCATAGAAATCAATGGTATTTCCTTTATACCTTACTATAGGCTAAAGGGGGCATATGATGGCAATTAATTGTGCTGTATCTTAGTTGGCACATACAGTCAAACATTCTGAGCAAATTTGAGAACCCAAGGTCATTTGGTGTAGAAGCTATTGAAAAAATAAGCTTTTCCCCATAGACATCAATGGTATTTCCTTTATACCTTACTATAAGCTAAAGGGGGCATATGATGGCAATTAATTGTGGTGTGTCTTAGTCAGTACATACAGTCAAACATTCTGAGCAAATTTGAGGACCCAAGGTGATTTGGTGTAGAAGCTATTGAAAAAATAAGCTTTTCCCCATAGAAATCAATGGCATTTCCTTTATACCTTACTATAAGCTAAAGGGGGCATATGATGACAATTAATTGTGGTGTATCTTAGTCGGCACATACAGTCAAACATTCTGAGCAAATTTGAGAACCCAAGGTCATTTGGTGTAGAAGGTATTGAAAAAATAAGCTTTTCCCCATAGAAATCAATGGTATTTCCTTTATACCTTACTATAGGCTAAAGGGGGCATTTGATGGCAATTAATTGTGCTGTATCTTAGTTGGCACATACAATCAAACATTCTGAGCAAATTTGATTACCCAAGGTCATTTGGTGTAGAAGCTATTGAAAAAATAAGCTTTTCCCCATAGACATCAATAGTATTTCCTGTATACCTTACTATAAGCTAAAGAGGGCATGATGGCAATTAATTGTGGTGTGTCTTAGTCGGCACATACCGTCAAACATTCTGAGTTCAAATTGCAGTTAATGGCATGTGGCCACGTCAGCCACTTAACATAATATCCTTAATCAACCTTAGAAACATTTTGTTTCACCATGTTTCATTTCTACTACAGTTATTGCTTCAGTAGTACTGGGCTATTTGATCAAAAATGTATGACACACCAAACTTTAAATTGACTGAGTGATGTCACGTTTGACATGGCACATTGCCATGTGGTCCGTTAAAAAGTTTGCAACAAAAACAAACTAATCGTATAGAGATAGAAATACTACTAAAACACTTCCCTTGGGCATTTTAACCTACCTTAGACCTACAGAAAACCACTTCTGCTTCGTCATATTTCCCACATGCAATTACATGCCTATTTAAAACTGCTGCATCGGGGGGAAAAAAACAGCAAATAGATGTACGTTTTTTGTTTGTTTGTTTTTGCAATCAAGAGGGGTCCTCGAAGAAATGTAGGCTCAATGAGGGGTCCCTGGACCAATAAAGTTTGAGAACCTTCTTCATTTAAGCAATATTTAAAAACACATTGATAAAGCAAAGAGCTCTACAGATATTTGTGAATCTTATTTAATACACTTACAGTAGGTCTGCATTATCTGGCCATAAAATGGGACCTTAACCATTAAAAGGGTTCCCAACCTTCACACAACACTGCATGTTGTGGTCAGAAGCAACACCAAAACCACTTATGAAAATAAAGGAAATCTTAGTCATTTAAATAAGATCACAGATCACCTGACCTTATTGTGTCCAAATGTAAACCTCAACATGTCACAGTTTCTTTATTTATCTGTCTGTGTGTGTTTTGAGAAAATATTCAGCATACATACATTGATGTAGCCTAATAACTTGCAAGTTAGATGAAATAGTTATAATAATTAAACATTCTTGCCATAATGGCCAGCACACTAAAATGTGCACATTAAAATTCAGACCTAATTTATTATGGCTGCTCTGCTGACAACTGGTTTGTCATGATTTGATGGTAGATAAGGCGGAACATATGGGAGGTTAAACATGATCTTGAAGACAAACTGTCATTATCACTCTCATTTTGGTTCCTCCAAATGTATTTACTGCCATCTTGTGGTCTTATCTCAGACTTACTCAGAGCGTTAACAAAAAGCTCAGAGAATAGTGGTTGAAGGATGTTTTATGATGAAAAGTGATTTCAGTTTATTGTTACATATGAATTGTATTTTATGTACACTGCAATTTACAGGCCTTAAGACAACATTACAAACTAGGCCTACCAAAGATTACTCAGACATCATCAACAACAATAAGTTAAATTTACCCACAGCCCACAGAGTGTTCAAAATAAGATATACATTAACATTTGCATATAATGCACAAACATGAAAATGAAATAAATGAGCAGAAATTCACATTGACAGTAGAGGCTAAAACCTTTCTATTAGCAGAAGAAACGTATACATTTCCACATGACAATATAGGCTATACATTAGCATTGTAATAACAGACATCGTACTTTGCTTTATGTTTGCCATTTACTGACAGATACTTAAAGAACAAGTTTGGTATTTTAAACTTAAAGCCTTGTGTTCTGATGTAATACAAAGATTTTGACACATTTTGACAAATGCCTCTGGTGTGACAATATATTTCGCCATAAATGATCAGAATACAATGTACATTTGATTTTGTGAGTGATTTTAGTTGCCAAATTACGATTGCCATATTACACTAAAAGGTGTACACAAATACAACTACAACAACAACAACAACACCTTACATTTCTATAACACTTTTTCAAGACACCCTAAGAGCTTTACAGTAGAAGAGGGACCTCACTGACCACCACCAGTGTGATGCATGGCAGCCATTATGCGCCACAACGCTCGCCACACACTTAAGAGAATGAGGGAATTATGGAATGAGCCAATTACAACACATACAAACATACAAAATAATCTCTTACAGCAATAATGAGATTTTCCTTTTTAGGTCTTCATCATCACCAGGTCAGGAGACACCATCAAACCATCTTCTCGCCTTCATCATCACGATTCATCACCCTCATCCGATTCAGATGACTGACCTTTGGGGGTCAAAGAAATGAGATGAAAGAAAATTACAGTACTATGTGCAATATCTTTCTTGTGATCTGATTGCATTTCACAAAAACCCTTTGTTATAAATACTATTGATTAAATACACCTTGACAGTCTGTGTAACAAGTACAATACTATGCCAATGACTCAATACAACAGGAAAAGCTGGTTGAAAGAACAAGCATTTTCTATTAAATGTGAACTAAAAAGGTGCAAGTGCACAAAACAGACCAACATGCAATGCAATATGCTTGATGTGTGATACACTTTACTCCTTGGTCTTAGTAGTACATTGTAACCAAGATACTGCAATATAAAGTGTCACTGCAGACTGTACTCACCCCTAATGGCTATTTTTTAGGTGTGTGTATGTACTCACCAGCAGGCGTGTGTGTTTCTGAGAGGATCTCCTGTAGTCTCTCCCTGACCAGCACCTCCTGCCTGCCCCACTCACGCTCCAGCATCTCCCTCACTTTCTCCAGGGCTCCTCCATCAGGACTCTCTGCTCTACTCCCCCACAGAGGCACCTCTCCTCCCTCTGCTTGACCCAAGGCCTCAGTTGCTTCCTCACCTTCTGCCAGGTAACAGACAGTACATTATTAGCAGAGTCACTCTCAGTGAACTGTAAATACAACAAACAGTTAAACACAAAAGTGGTGAAGTGTCTTCCTTTGAGGCACAATGGTAGGCACTCAATACCATTCTATGAAGCACAGTATAACAAGACCAATATCACCTTTTTACATCATACAACACATTACAGTATTAAAGTAAGAATGCTTTGGGTTTTGAAATGGGCTTTTTTCGACAATCTAAGTCACAATTCACTTTGAAGGGGTGGAACAGTGATCTCACCTGAAGTTGTTTTCTGTGTGATCATTGGACTGATGCACTTTGCAGGCAACCTTTTATCCCTGGTTTTGTCAGAAGATGACTCATTGTCTGGTTGGAGAAAGGAAAGCATGAAATAATTTTCAAATGGCGTAAGAAGGTTATAAACAAAACACATTTCAGCTGAGATTTCCACAAATTTTGTCATGGGCTGCAACATTGCCATTACCATTCCACCAACTGACTAAGAAAATTAGAACTCACAGTGAGAGAAATCATCCACACTTCCAATTCCCTCCAGCGCAAAGGTTTGGCTGCACATGCTCTTGATGGTTTCCTCCATCTTTTTATCCATCTTGTTCCATTCTTGATCCAAGTAGTTCACCACATCCGCATTGGATTCATCTGTTTCATCAACCATCTCGTCATCCTCAGATGTGAGTGAGTCTTCATAGAAACTGAACAAGCTGTTCTCAGCTACCATCCCCTCAATCTTCTTTAACAACTCTGTGACCTGTGAGCTATCCCCACTTTGGTCTTTGTTGAAGACATGATATCGATTCCCACATTTTTCTACAAGCCACTGCAAAGGTTCTCCTTCACTCTCGATGTGTTCCTCTACACTTGTGTCTCCCAGGAGATCTCCACATGTGAACAGCACTATGGTGTGTCTCCAGACCTGATCACCAAACATCTTCATGTTGTCTTCAGTGATTTTCCTCTGTTCCTCTAAGAAGGTTGTGTCTGCTGGAACAGCGAGCAGAATGACATGGGGGTTTTTACCGTCAATCGTCACACTTTTTCGGAGCTCAGTTTTCAGCCATTCTTGGGTAAACTGGCCAGAGAAGTACTTCCACCATCCAGGGGTGTCCACCACGCTGACTTGCCGTCCAGTCACTATTCCGGATTTTCGATTTGCCCTTATGGTTCTTCTCCACCCAATGGTTTCCTTTAGGTTCAGGATAATGTTCCTAGCTGTGGTCTTTCTAGAGCAGACCCAGCCCAACAGAAGAATATGGATCTCTGATTTCAAGAAAAACAAATGGAAGGAATTTGTACAGTTTTCAACAGGTCAACCTGCTGTACTATTTACTGCATATTGTACCTTATAAGCCTTAGGCATACTTTTTTGTCATTGAGAATTTGTGCCCTCATTTAACTGATTACGGTATGACATCGTTTTACATTTTACAGACCCCCTTTTACTGAACAACTTTTTTCTAGTGATAAACAAGCTCAAATTACAAAAAGGCACGCTTTCCATGCTCTGCATATTTTGTGTTGCATAGTACAGCATTACTCTTTCCAGAACAGTCAAATTGAATGATCGCTAGCAAAATGTGACACTACGCTATACTTACCTGGTTTACTTCCTTGTTTTTGTCTGGAAACTCTGAGGCGTCGGGATCTGGCTTTCTCCTCAATCATTTTCTTCTTCTCCTCAACTTCCTTCAGTATTTTCTCATCAAGTTGAAAATAGCCATGCCCATTCTTTGCTGCCATACCTTCTATCTTTCCCAGAAGTTGGGCTATATGCTGACGATTTCGCTCAAGGACACAATATCTGTTGTCACATTTTCTTACCAACCATTTTAAGGTCTCTCCCCCACTCTCAATGTATTGATCTATGCTTTCATCTCTCAATCCATCTACTCTTTCAACTCCCAGTACATCTCTTATGGTGAAAACCACTATAGTGTGTTTCCAAATATTTTCCCCAAAGAGACCCAGGTGTTCTTCGATGGCTCTCCTGTTGTTCTCGGTGAACGGGTTGTCAATTTTAACTGTTAAAATGAAAGCATGAGGTCCTGGCAGACACTTAGAGACACTCAGCACAAGTTTTTGCTTCTTAAACTCGGCAGTGTCAAGTAATGAAAAATTCTTCCACCAGCCTGGGGTATCAATGAGAATTAGCTTCCTGCCATTGACCTGCCCCTCTCTCCTCACACAGTTAACTGTTCTTTTCCAAATCTCTGTCCCTGCCTGACCGAGTAATGTGTTTATCACAAATGTCTTCCCAGACTCAATGGAACCCAGCAGCACCACTCGCAGTTCTGAAAAACAAACAACAAAAGACACATGCTAAACTCATGTTGGAACATTTGTCATTGATGGATGTTGATTTTAATGTGTTCTAGTAATGGTCCTTATAGACTGAATCATTGTGGAAAATGTAATAGTTGCTAAACAAATCTGAGGTTTTGTAAGATATTTTTGGATGCTTCTAAAACATCTGATTGAATGAAAGGTCACAGTATTTCAGTAGGATAGCACAGTTGTTTAGTTCAAGTTCAGTTTCACCAAGGCCCTGTTTGGTGCTGCGATAGATGATGGTCATGATGGTTTCCATAAACAGAACTGTCTACATGAGCATACATGTTGTCAAAATATGTGAGGAGTAAAAATAGATACATAATGGTAGCAACACTACTACTTGGCTACTAGCACTTAACTGGCACCTTTGGTCCCTCTTTTGATATTCATCAAGAAACCATGAGAGTGAAGAACTAAAGATTAACTGACGTAAGCAGCTACTTTAAATGGCAAAGACATCCAGCATATAATAATAACAGAGTGCTTTATTTACTTTAATTCAGTCGGCCTATAGTCAAATTTGGTTAGAAAAAAGTACAGGCAACACATTGCTCTAGGGCATAGGCTATATTTGAAAATAAAGGTTGCCATCTGCCTCAATAGCTGTTGTTAATAATGTTACAGCAATGTTAATATAAATGTTTTTAATAAAAAAAAAAATTCTGAAGACTAGATGGTGTTTTAACAATGATGATGGTCATATTCTAGTCTACTGTACATTTATTGTTATCCATAAAGTGTGTTATTAAGTCCAGATGTACATAAACAACTGATTCCATACAAGGTGTTTATTTTGGCTATCCCCAAAATCCAATGTTGACTCAACATGTTTTCATAACTGTATCTTGTTATGGACAATGTGTAATACCATAGCATTGAGTGACAGTCCATAGGCATCCATTTGTTATTGTCCATTATATTATCCCTTTGTTAGCTATAATTGTAACCCTGTCTTGCTTACATATGAAGGAAAATGTGATGCTCTTGCCTTACTTGTTACCTACGTTACCCTTTATGAAATAATCATCAGCCATCCATGCCAACAAATCGACTGTCAGATAAACTGTGAACTTAACTCACCTTCATGACTTGGTTGTTTTGCCATGTTTGCTCTTGCAGCTCACTGTTCAGAAGACATGTTTACCTCTTTAAAAAGAAGAAAAACCCACACTCTGTTTTTCACTCCTACTTGTCTGAATGGAAAAACTGTCTCATGGAGAGATGAAATGTACAAAGCGGACGCCCAGACTTCCGAGTTTGGCCAGAGGGCCAGGTGGAGTGCCTGTCTCTGTGATGTCACAACAAAGTGTTCAGAGTGTACAGTAACAGCAGCCCCCATAACTGCTCCGGGGAAAGGTTAAGGTAAGGTAGCAAGTCACACCGTGTGCTGTGAAGGTGAACCCAGGTCCCGTATGGTACATGTACCCATTGGTGTTGGCACCCTCGTCACTAAGAGACAGAATGCCTTGCCAAGAAAATGTGATGAATCATGTGTCTCTCACACACCTACATGGTACAGACAGATGGACCCAAATCGAGGACCATACACAAGTCCTGAAACCCATTTAGGAAGAATACTTGTCAGCTGTCACACAATGACATGTTTCAAGGCTGTTTTTTTCCTCCTTCAGCTTCTTCCAACAGTAAGGCACCTGCACTATGAGAACCAAGCACTTGAGTTGTTGACTTTATACCATATCTCTGACATTATGTGTGACAAATCTTTGATTCATAGATGTTATTTCTGTGATGACGAGTAGAGAGCCACTTTTCAGCCACTAGAGGTCATCAAGTGTCTCTCTTCATTTTGTCTGACAACTCGACTATGGACTCTTGACTGAGGGGAAACTGCCCAAACTGGGTATTGTATGACAGACACAGAGTGGCACTATGGCACACCATCCACCATTTTAACTTGCAATTGCAGGGGATCTTCCCCGTGATTGAAATCTTAGTTAATAAACAGTTTGTAGACTTTTCTACTGATATTAAAGACTGTATGCTTATAAATAATAGTGACATATTTTAAATAATTTAATATTTTATAATTGTTAATAAATGTTACTGTACATTTTCATTTTGAATCAAAGATCTGGAATATGTAAGTATGTTATACACACTTTTTTGCAAACAAGATTTATGCTATGTTAGTAATTTTTGTTCACAATCCCATGTGTACAATACAGTACCAAACTTGTTGAGCAAGCTCTTAAATTGCTGCTCTTTTCTTACTTGAATGACATTCATTTCCACATTTTACCCAGACTAACAATGATATGATGAAAGTCTAACCAGGTTACCTTTCTTACAATATACGCCTCGAGCATGTGGGTCAGATTTAACTAAAGTTCATCTCACTGACACAAAAAAACTAAAGCTTTTAAAAATTGCATGGATTAAAAACAACATGGCAATTAACGTCATATGAAACATGAGAGTATCAAAGCCTGTTTTAATGGTAATGATCATCTAAAAATTGGATTGTTACACTGTTATATTATTTGGTTTGATAAATCACTGAGAGAGCTGTTGTACATTGCTTATCTGAGAAGCAGGGTTTAAAGGGGGGGGGGGGGTATGCAGTTCCGGCACCTCAGATAAATGAAAAATTAACAATATCATCCCATTCTTCTTCTTTACATTTTTCTTTGTTTGAATATGAGAGTTCCCCCTCCTGCCAAATCCCACTTTAACCACTGCTGAGAAGGATAGTTATCTGACATTGTGTTCTTCACCTTTCCACACTCTTTAACTAAACTGGAACATCACACAGGATTGATATTACTTTCTACCTTAAAGCCATCTGGTAAACTATAGACAAACAGGAGGCTTTAACTTAGAGTTTGCTTTAACTTTTCAGTGTGATGTTCAAAAGGTGTCAGAGTTGTGCAGTCTCTTGTGATGTCCTCATCTGAGCCATGGTATTCTAAATAAATACACATAATAAAACATATTATTGTGATAAAAACAAGTGACAAGATACTGAACAATTGTGTTTTAAAAAGCAATATGGGCAATTTGCCACAAAATCTTACTTTATAGGCCTAACATCGGCTGAAATCGGTCTGTGATGTCTATTTCCAGTCTTGCCTTCTCTCTTTCAATTACCTCTATTATCCTCTCCATCTGACCAGGATGGTTTTCACTGGTCTGACCTTTGTCTTCAAGTCCTAAATGGCTTCATCCAAAGTCTATTCCTGTCAGAGTAAAATATTTAAAGTTTTGTTTTTTTTTTTCGGGTGAGAAGAGAAGTGGGAAAATAAGGACACATTTTAGGTCTAAATCAAACAAAGTGGTAGCCTGGCGAATGCCAAACTAAAATCACAAGTGATATTTAGTCTGGGGACCTACCTATTGCATTTCTCGTAGTGGAAGCATCGTTTACAATTGTCCATAGCCGTTTATTGGGCGTTACGAATGTCTATCATAGCATCTGTACATACCTCGGAGCCAATACCAGAGCCACCACGTGACGTAAAATGCAATCGAGGGCCGTACAAATCCCTTTTTGTTCTGCGATTGGATACCGAAAGTAAGCGAGAAAAACGGCCATGGTCACCATGCTCCTCTGCAGAGTGAAATGAAATAAGCACGCAAAGGAGCATGGAAATTCCCAGGCTAACAAAGTGGATAAACCCATGCTCTCTAGAAGGCCTAACTTAAATGGATGTTCACGGCAACTGAATGAAAAGGATCAAACAGAGGGAGGATAAGTGAATAATGTTACTACCTGTGGTTGCATTAGATTCCAGGGTGCTCAGAGTATCAGTACCCTTCAGAGATTTATCATGGATTTTCTCAGATGATGAGTTATTGTCTTTAACTGTGTAAGATAAGATCTGTGTGATTATTCTGTTTAAAATATCAAGTTAAAGATATGATTATCAAAGTTAATACTGCTTTTTTAGGCTGACAATGTGGGCTACGCAATTATTTTAAAGTGATAGTTTGGCATTACTCATTCAAAGCCCTGTTTTATGATTTAACTGAGTACTGTAAAGAGAGAATGGCCGAATTTAGAAAAATAATGCAAACAAGCAGTTTACAGTACATCGAGTCAAAAGCTGCAAAATCCTTTGAAATTGAAAGTAAGATTAGTGGTGCCATTGGGAAAATCATGGCCGATGAAGTGTCCCGATATAGGGGAATAATGGACAAGGTGGAAGCATAGAACAGCACGACTGTTCCATTTTCAAGCAGAACATAACAGAATGTGACAGGAGAGGGGACTAAATAGAGGGAAATCAGAACTCACAGTTGATGTAATCAGTTAGGCTTCCTCTGTGTCTGTTGTGTCTAGTTTTATTCCATATACTCTTAATCATCTCTTTCAGTGTTTCACACATTTTCTCCCATTCCATATCCACATTTTGTGCAGCCTGTTTCTGTATTGTCTCATATTCCTCAACTGCATCTTGAGTCCCACTTTTCTCTGCCTTGATTTCAGGACAAAACAAGCTGTTAGCCATTACCATTTCTTCAATCTTCTTCAACAACTCCAAGACTTGGTCTTCCTCATCGCTCCAACTTAAGACATGGTATCTGTTCCCACATTTTTCTACCAGCCACTGCAAAGGTTCTCCTTCACTCTCAATGTGTTCTTCTATGCTTGTGTCTCCCAGGAGATCCCCACATGTGAACAGCACTATGGTGTCTCCAGACCTGATCACCAAACAGCTTCATGTTGTCTTCAGTGATCCTCCTGTGTTCCTCTTGAAATGATGTGTCTACTGGAACTGCAAGGAGTATGGCATGGGGATTTTTGGAATCAAGCGTCATCCCTCTTTGGATTTCAGTCTTGACCCACTCAGGGATGTATTGTATAGGAAAGTACTTGTACCAACCAGGGGTATCCACAACAGAAATGAGTCTTTTAACTATTTGTCCAGACTTTCTCTCTGATCGTTCAGTTCTTCTCTTCTCTATGTCTTCTTTCAAGTTCAGAATGGTATTTCTTGCAAATGTCTTCCCAGAAAACAACCATCCTAGCAAAACAAGCCTGAGTTCTGGCAACGAGTGTACCACACCTAATAAAAAAGAAATAAAAATGGTCAGAGAATTTGTTTTTGAACCATCTCCAAATTATTTTGGATGGCATGTATTCATATGAAGGTGGATACACTAATGCAATGGGGTGGGCCACCTCTTAATAAAAGGAAACAGCAAAGAAAACAGGTTACAGTTTGACATGCTATTTTTTGCTATCGTACATCATGAACACGTTCTGTAGTGCCAGAAAGACAGAAAATTGTAAGCCTTTTACGCAACTAGGTCACTAGTTTTACAGCAAAACTGCACATTGTCCCTTTAAGGACCAATTTAATAGAAATAGGTTATGCTATACGCAGTACTCACCTTGTTTAATCACAATCTCCCTTTGGATGCTGGTCCTCTGCTGCCTGGATATTCCTCTCTCATAATCTGCTTTCCTTTTCTGCTCAACACCCTGTAATGTCCTCTCATCAAACTTAAAATGGTGGCCTCCATTCGTTACTATGTTACCATCAATCATTTCCCGTAGCTGTTTCACCTTATCAATAAGACCTTCCTTCATGTTAAAATATTGGCACCTATTCTGACACTTCTCAATTAGCCATTTCAAAGGTTCACCTCCGTGATCAATAAACTGTTCAATGCTTATATCACTAAGTGATTTCCTTCTAGTGAACACTACAGTGGTGTGCTCCCAAACCCTCTCCCCAAAGAGACCCAAATGTTCCTTAGTGGCCGTCAAGTCTTTCTTGGAGAATGGTGTGTCAGTGCTTACTACCAGCATGAAGGCATGAGGTCCTGGTGCACACTCAAACATGCTCATCACAAGCTTCCTTTTGATAAACTCTGCTGTGTCAATCAAACGATAAGTCCTCCACCAACCTGGGGTATCGACAAATACAAACTTCCTACCATCAAACATCCCCTCTGTCTTTACACAGTTACGTGTTCTTTTCACACACGTATGCGCTGTCTGACCAAACAAAGTGCTAATTACAGATGTCTTCTCAGAACCATTTGCACCCAAGACCACCACTCGGCGCTCTGAAATACAAATGAGATTTTTTTTTCCCCATTAATCATTTTACATTGTAAATATACTATGGGTTAGCCAACTTTCAAATCAAGACTTCAGTCATACTTCAATGGAGTATGGATACTTTAGCCTGGCTACACTCCAGATGGCAAGTTGAAGTCACAAAAAGTTAAGTTACTCATGATTTCTACTTTTAAAACACACAACATGTTTCACAACCCAAACTTTATTTTGATTTGAACCTGTAGAGTCTCCTCTTTAAAAGAACTATATGTATCAAAATGTATTCAAAAACATTCAAAATGACAAAGAAACACTTTGGAATTTGAAGACACAGTTCTAAACTCAGAAACACTTATATTAAGCATTGTGTTCCTCAACTAATTGTTGACCCACTGTTGATTGACCTATTATGGTTTACTTACCATTGCACTCAAGTTGTCTCAGAGACATTTTCACTTTCACTGAAGTACCAAAATATAACCAGGTCCAAAACTCTTTGCTTGCTCCTACTCCTTAACATGTGCTGCACATGCTTTTGAGTGACTGCAGTCAAAATCAGTACGCCTTATTGAACATCTGGCTGATAAAGAAGTGAATTGCTGTATGCACTGTGGTTTCAGCACTTCTTGTTTCTAGCATGTGACAACAAGCAAGTTTCTTTGGAGTTGCAAAAAACCTCACCAATGTTTTCCTCTCAAGTCACAGACACAGACACATTCTAATTTGCTTCTGCATTTCAATCTAATTTTACTTTTTGAATTTTGGTTATAGGTGTATTGCCCTTAAACATATCTGTACAAGATGATGAATTAATAGTAATGTTGAAAACGAACAGAAAATGCATGTAGCTGTCATTTATGTATTTATTTATTTATCTATCTATTTATAGTTCATTTCAACCTAAACTGTAATGATCATGGCCCAGTTCCCTAAAACATTCTTGTAGCTAAATAGTTCTTATTCCTCTTATTCCTATTCTTAACCTCTCTCTTAATGTTGTGGCATGATTCCTGACATGTTCGTATACTAAGTACATCTTCTGTAAGTTACACGTTCGTAAGGTTGGTCTGGACCATTCTTAACCTTTATATGAACACAGTTTTTGTCTTAAAATCAAGCCTTAGGCTACAGCTTTGGAAAGTGCACTTGACTTGCACAATTACTGCAGAGGAACGTTTGAATTGGTTTCCATGCATTTTATTTTAAATGAAGTAAAACATTTCAAAATTAAGTTGCTTTGCTCTTCAACCCTTTTAAAATAAGAATGTATGTCATACATAATGTATGTCATACATAAGAATGTATGTCATATTAATAGAATCAAGACTTTATAACCTTTGATGAATGCATTTATAATGCTCTATGAATACTGGGTTCATAGAATGTGTTTTCTCTTGCATATTTCTTGTATACCTACACTTGTATCCCCAGTAAGAAATTTTGGTAACACTTTGCGGTAAGGGTACATGAATTATCATGAATTCATGCATGAAATCATTCATGATAAATTCATGATTCATGCATTACTTCATCTCTGAAAGTCTAATGAGTTATCAGGATTCATTGCTTGTCATTAATGACCTCCTGTAGCACATGATCTTAAGTATTAGTTACTCTGGGTACATCATCATGAGTCATGATTAAATAGCATGAGTCATGATTAATTAGCATTATCATGATGAATTCATCATATTTGTGCCCCCTCAACTAAAGTGTTGACATGGTTAAATTGGTAAAATTTAGTTGACGTATGGGATAGATATGAGGAATTTGGCCAAAGTAGGCTAAATAAGTACTTTTATTATATCCAATCATATCAAATTCTTTTGAACAAAAACATCATGAGCATGTGTAATTAGTCATGACTCATGATGATGTACCCAGAGTAATTGAACCCTTCAGACGAAGAACCATATAAGTCCATATTTCAAAATTAAGAATACAAATATTTTAACACATATAAAATAGCAAATGAATACCAGACTGAAGCCAGATATTATTGAAACATGCCTCTATAATATCTAATTAAACAATTCTGGTTTCAGACTGGTTTACTACCATTTTATATTAAAATATTTTTATTCAAAATTTTGAGAAATGGACTTATATGGTTCTTCATTGGAAGGCCTCAATCATCTGCTATTTCAGCAGAAGGTCATTAATAATAAACAATGAATTCATGCTAATACCTGATGAGTCATTCACAGAGATGAAGTAATAATAATAATAAACAATTATTTATGATAATTCATGTACCCTTACCGCAAAGTGTTACCAACAAGTCTAACACAGACAACAATTGACGTTTATTGTGTTACACTCTCAAATGATGAATGCGGAACATTTGGAAAATTTGCAGAAATTTGACTCCTTCAATTCTGAAAATGTCACACTTTATTGGAGGTGACTAGTCTGGCTATCACTGATAGACATGCTTAATCTGGGGCAGAAACAGTGGTTGACTCCCTCTGAGCATCGTAAATAGTCTGAAAAGCTAACCCTAAAGGAGAGGGTTCTTGATCACTGCACAGAGACGAAATCTCTAACTGTAAGTGAACAAGGCGAACCTGTTCTTCCACATACAACTGACATAAGGCACATTCTAGAACTATAAGTCCTATGAGAGGGGAAGCACAGCTGAACACACACCACCCCGTTTGGCTGCAGTCCATTCCACTGAAGTTCAAGCACTAACTAGCTATGTACAGACAGAGACCCAACATGCCCCCCCCCCCCCCCCAAAAAAAAAAAAAATAAAAATAAATAAATAAGTAAAAAATAAATAAATAAATAAATTACATCAGCCGACTGGAGCAGATTTTATTGAACACACTTAAGCATTGTTTTAATGTATTCATTTATTTTAAATCTAAATATAATACTTATGAAAAGTTCTCTTTTTTGAATTTAAATAAAATACTCATGAAATACCTCTCACTTATCTTATCATGTTTTTGTATTCTTTTCCTTTTAGATTTTATTGTCAACTGATAAACTTAGTTGAGAAAACATTTCGGCACCACACGAACAATGCAGCTTGACATTTTGAATTGCTCTCACTTGTGGCTGTAAAATGGGGACAACAAACTGGCTTGAAATGTCAACCTAAACACTAAAAATATGCTACGTATCTGACTTCTTTCATTAGTTAAAAAAAGGGATTGCGTCAAAATTTTGTCAAATGCACTCAAAACTCACTCATTCAAATATCAGTACGATTCTGACAAAGATTTCACATTACTTGTGTTTAAAACTATGAATGTTTGCATGTTATGGTCTTATACCCACTGATGATGAATCTTTGAAATTCTGCCACTTCGGTTCCACCAAAAAAGGCATGACAACAATATTTCCTAAAATTTCAACATTAGCTGAAGACAAAAAATGTTGCCGAGTTGAGAGAGAATCTGTGAAATTCTGCTTCTTCGGTTCCACCAACAATACCATGAAAACATTTCCTAAAAATTCAACATCAGCTGAAAACAAGAAGCTGAGTGAATTACCAGTCAACTCTTCATTTCACCAGGCAGACAGATGAATGCGATCTTAGAAAATTCTGCCAACTTGGCTCCACCTTTAACCCTGCCTACAACACTAAAGAGGGTGGTTCTACTTCTTCGAGATTTTCTTGTCGAAGAAATCCCCGAAACTTTTTGGCATAAGTAGCCGTGTGTCTGACTGCTCCCAGTAGTTCTCTCAAGAACTGATCACATCAGAACTGTGTTGTGACGGATGAATGCGACCTTAGAAAGTTCTGCCTCCCTGGCTCCACCTTCAACCCTGCCTACAACATTAATCAGGGTGGTTCTACTTCACCGAGATTCTCGCATTGAAAAAATCTCTTGCCGATTTTTTTTGCATAAGTGTCTGTGTGTCTGACTGCTCCCAGTAGTTCTCTAAAGAACTCATCTAATCAGAATTGTGTTGTTCCACTGTGATGATTGAGACTACAGTACTATGAGTGTAATGATGCCCACAAACCTGTTCCACATGGCTGAGACTGCATATACAGTGTTCCGCGTTTTGAACCATGTGTATAAAATCTTTGGTGGACTTTGCCTGATATATGAGACCTTATGCCCAGTGATTAACTGGAGAAATTCTACCACTTCTGCTCAACCTGCTGCCTTGCAGGAGGTGACAACAAGCAGTCCCGAACATCCCCCAGCTACTGACAACAGCTTTTACTCTAGGGCAAGAAGTACTGCAAAAGCCCTGTCCACTATGTGGGATGCATGTACATCGGTGTGGTCTATTTATCAGATCGTCTCCTCTCAGTAACGTGCTGAATCTGATTAAAGAATTTTTGCCCTTCAACCTTTTTAGCCCTCCAAATAAACTCAGATCAAAAATCTTTTCCTCATTTCTTAACTCTTCAAACACACCCAGACACCCATTTAAAGCAATCCAGACAGAAACTTCCTGCTCTACAGAAAGTGACTCCAACCAATCCTGAGAGTCCCACACCAGCGTATAACACTGGTTATAGATGGACCTTTTTCACCAGAGCAAAGACAATCACCACTCAATTCTGGAGACAGTGTTGGATGCAAGTACATAGAGGGCTGTGGTCTATCTGGAGAGCTGCCTCTGTACGGGGAACTGATGAAGCCCAAATGTAGGTGTTCCTGTAAACGCCTACTTGATCACTCCACAGAGACGGAATGTCCAACTGCCAGTCAACAACCTAAACCTGTTTTTCCACCACCTAAGCTCCTCCGAGATTTTTATGTCCTCCGAATGAAGTGCACAGCCGAACTCACACATAGTCCAACTTGGCTGTCCCATTGCACTGCAAGCAGTAACTAGCAAAGAAACAAGACATCATCAGCTGGCCTTCACTAGCCCCAGTAAAGACATGAACACAGGGTTAAGCTGACCGGAGCTGATTTTTTGGAACACACTCAAGCTTGATTGACTAAAAATATCAATAAAATACTCATGAAAATTTAACTTTGGCTTGATTTTCTTTTTTTACACCCTCAGTATGCTTGCGTTTTTTTTTTTTTTTTTTTTTGCTTTCATTGTCAAGCAGTCAACCTAGATGGGAAATCATTTTGGCACCAACAAATATGATTCAACTTCAATTTGAATGTCTGACATAGGTGGCTGTGAAAGGAAACCAAAAAAATTGGCCGGAAATTTCAGCCTATCCTTTATGAAAAATACACTGTTTTTCTAAAAGAATTAAATAAATAAACAGAATAACCTTTCTTTTCTTTACATTGTAAGAGTTCTCGTGCTCATTTCCTCTTCAAAAAGTATTTTATTGTCAATTAGTCAACCTGGACAGGGAAAAGTTTTTTGCACTTTCAAATTTGACTCCACTTCAATTTGGTCTTCTCACAGATTTGGTTGTTAAAGGGAACCAAAATGTATGCAAGTCTATCCAACTGCTGTCATTACTTAAAACAAATGCTGATCATTTTGACTAACGTACCACACTAAAGACTTTAATGATTCTTACATACATTTTACACCTGACTGAGAATATGAAATCCGAAGTAAAGTATGGTCTTATACTTGCTGATGATGAAGCCTTGAAAAACATGATCACAATCTTTCCTAAAAACATCAGCTGAAAACACGAAAGTCCGAGAGCAGAGAGCATTACCAGTCAACTCTTCACTTCACCAGACAGACAGATGAATGCGACCTTAGAAAATTCTGCCACCCTGGCTCCACCTTCAACCCTTCACACAGCGTAAAAAATGCACTGTAAAAAATGTCTTGATTTGGTACAAATAGCCGTGTGTCTGACTGCTCCCAGTAGTTCTCTCAAGAACTCTTCACATCAGAACTGTGTTGTTCCACTGTGATGATAGAGACTGATGCCTGCAAACCTGGGGTGCGTCTCCCAAACATTTACGAGCTATTTACGGGCTAACTGTGGCTTACCAACATCGTGGGAACCATGAAACTACGAGAGAGGTGTTCCCCAAAATGCTCGTCCATACTATGGAGGTGAAACTTCCATGTTACGATGTACGTAGCTACTATGTCCTTGTTTCTCGAAATCATGGTTCCTGCGCTATATCGTAAACAACATCGTAACTTTATCTGTACCTAAGAGAGCTCTTCTCCTCCCGTAACAAGTTAGTATCTTACTACAACACTGTAGTCAACAGAGGGCGTTGAACATCCCATGGTAGGGTAATTTTGGAGCCAACGAAATTGTTGATTAAAAACACTTCAATGATGAGTAAGACTTGGTTATGTACTGACAATGCAATTTCCTGTTAATTATTATTATTATTGGCCAAGTTAGTCTCCTTGAGTATTTTCATGATTTAAATTAGGCAAGAGATAGGAGAGTCTTGAGATGACTGGTGGCATAAATGGATAAGCCTGTGTGCCTTGCGGCGTATAAAGGTGCTTCCTGCGAGTTCAAAACCACCCCAGTGAACGTGTGTGGAAGTCGTTTCTGTTGTCCTCTCTTTTACCACTTAGGAAGGATTTTGATTTGGAGAAAGTTTCCAGGTGGTGGTTATTGGTGATAACAGGTGTAATGGCAGGCCTATTCAATTAGGAAATTAGATGGTTTCGTTGTTAATGTGAGTGTTATCAATCGGTAGACGTTCAAATTCAAAGATACTATTGCATGGAACAAGCGGGGACAGGCGAATTGTTATAGGCACTAATGCGTAAAATATGCCCAAACAAAATTGATAATAATTTCAGTTTATTTATCTTGTATTGTTTTAAATATAATAATGTAGACACAGAGTAAGAAGATATTCTGTAACAATCACCTGGCATTGAACCCTCGACTGTTCTAATGGATATAAGGTTCCTCACATCTAATTAGACTACTTGCCAATATAATTTCCTGTCGTTATTATTTCTTGTATTTTCACTCGAAGGTGAAGATAAACTAGACCACTTTTGGCATATGATTTGATTGAATCTTATATTGATCACAGGTCAATGTAACTGCCGTTATTAACTGACTATATCAACATAAATGTATAAACGGGACTGGCATGCTTCCTACCGCGAATGCGCCCGAATAGTCTCCGAACACTTCCGAAAACATCTGCAAACATGGTCGTAGCCGTAGGAACTATGGTGGTACATACCAACATGGTAGAAACTTACATAGTAGCCTACCATGTTGGTAGGCGTTTTTGGGAAACACCCATAGCTGAGCACCTACGTAGTTCCCACGAACATCGTACTTTGATGGTAGAATGCTAACATTCATCGTTGTACGGGAAACGCACCCCTGTTCCACATGGCTGAGACTGCATATACAGTGTTCTGTGTATTAAGACATGTGTATAAAAATCTTTAATGAACTTTGCCTGATATGAGACCTTATTAGTAGGGTCATAAACCTCACTTCCGTGACCATCTTCTGGCTAATATGTTTTGACAACTGATTTGGCTTCCATACACCATTTATAAAAAATTTAGCCCCCATGTCCCTCGCAAAAATGTCGGCATTTTTTTCTAGAGGGCCGAATCCAAAATGGCTGCACGCGTCATCTTGAAAAAGTATTAAAGAAGTATTATTTCTACCAGAGCACCTACAGTTATGTATGAGTACATTATTTGTGGTAAATAGACCCTTAGAATTGTGATTCTGACATTATTTTGAGATTTCAACATCATCTTGGCCCTGAAATCCAAGATAGCCGCCATATGTTAATAAACAGAGTAGAAAAAGTAAGGAAACTTGATTTTGGCCCATTATATCTCCTCTTTAATAAGACCAGTCTATAAAGTGTTACATATCATTTTCATCGTTGATCTGTGCCCTTTACAATGAGGTGTAGCTTGCAAGGATCGGACAATCATGGAATGAGCAACGCAGCCAAACGTGTGAGCAGTGCCAACCAAAAATGTGCCAAAATGGCCTGATATACTGTTCTGTTGGTATAGCCTTTGCTTGGAGCATTGGAGATTGTACTCTCGCACAAAACTGAGGACAAGAATAAAAAAACATGTTGGCACACACTTTACACTCAGTGTCAGGGCTCTCAGTAGTGTGTGGAAGATCCATAATGAGAGCCGGTTTTGGTACAGTTTAGTTGAGCAAATTTTGTAAGTGTCTGGCAGGAAACCTACGGTTCCTTAGTGCAGAAAAAGTGAGAAACTGGTCTTCTTGAGGTGTGGTCTACACCACTCTATATGCTGGGACACCAACCTCGGGTTGACCTATTGCACAGGCCCTATCCTGAAGGAAAAAACATGGCATCTTTCCACCAGTGTTGCTGCTTAGAGAAACCACAAACACAACATTTGCAGAACCCATGCTCAGGTGCTAATTTAGGCACACCACTGACTGGCAGTCACCTGGCAGCATTGAAGCTCAAAACAAGATGACTAGCAGCAGAACACCATTAGTGGCCAATTTGGCACATTTTTGGTTGGCACTACTCACACATTTGGCTGTGTTGCTCATTCCATGGTTACCCGATGCTTACAAGCTATACCTCATTGTAAAGGCGACGAAGCAACGATGAAAATGATATAAAACACTTTACTGATTGGTTTGATTGAAGGGGAGATATAATGTGCTAAAGTCAAGTTTCCTTAATTTTTGTGCTTGGTCTGTATAATTTTTCTTTTAACCAAAGCACCTAGAATGATGCATGAAGACTCTTTCTGGGGGCATCCGTGGAGTACCGGTCAGGGAGTTGGACTGGGGACCAAAGGGTGGCCGGTTTGACTCCCGGCCGGTGCGAAGAGGAGGGTGGGGGAGTGAATGTGCAGCGCCTCCCCATGTCCGGCACCCACGGATGCGGTGCCCTTGAGCAAGGCACCTAACCCCCAAACTGCTCCCCGGGCGCTGTACTAACGGCTGCCCACTGCTCCGTGTGTGGGTGTACGCACCCTTCCCAACAACTGTGTGTGTCTGTATGCATGTATGTGTATACCACCCGGATGGGTCAAATGCAGAGAAAGAATTTCCTTCCCGAAAGACAAAATAAAGTACTCTTACTCTGAGGTCAATTGAGCATAAGAATTATGATTTTGACATCATCGTTGCTTCCTGTCTTTAGTTCCTAGTCCTGTGCTTCCTTGTCTCCTGTGTCTCCTGGGTTGTGCCCTGATTTGGATTGTGACACCATCCAATTCAACCATTCCGTCTGTGGCTGATTGACATGGGATGGTGCTTCAGGGAAGGATGGCGTAACGTACTAGATATGCCTAGTAGTTGGCACGGAGGCAGTGTTGGCATAAGTTATCTTCAAAATGGATGAATGATTATTTCTTTTTCATGTTCTTCCAATTCACTGAACAAGCTTAAGCCATGGTGCTACTCTTTTGATCAGCATAAATGACTTGTCTTGTGAACTTGAATAGTTCCTGTTGGTGAGACGAATAGATAGGGAGTCAGTCTTAATGCTGATGCTGTGATATGCTTTCTTGGCTAGGAGGGCCAACAGTTCAGTTTTGGAGAGGTTTTGTTGGAGATGGTTATCTTTCATCCATGAAGAAAAGGATATAGCTAGGTATCATTTGCATAGCAGTGGAAGGAGAAGCCATGCGAGTGTATGACTGGGCCTCATGATGTTGCAAACAAGGCAAAGAGGAGGGGCCCCAGAACCAAGCCTTGGGGTACTCTTGTGTTGAGGTGGTGTGTTTGCCCTAGCCATGACATGTTGAATGATCGATCGTCCAGTTAGATAGGATAGGATTCAAATCAGGAGTGTACTTTGCCATCAATGCCCATGCTTCTGAATTTGTTAAAAAGAATGCCCTAGTCAAATTCTTTCCCAGATGGTGGCCATCTTGGTTTATGGGGACTGAATGATGTCTTAATGTCATAATCCTTATGCTCAGTTTGCATCAAAAAATGTTTCCCTGGGTCATTCTTGGTGTTTTGGATGAAAAGTAAATTGATATATTATCAGATGGCGGCCATCTTGGATTTCAGGGCCAAGAAGATGTTGAAATCTCAAAATGATGTCGGAATCACAATTCTAAGGGTCTATTTACCACAAATAATGTATTCATACATAATTGTAGTTGCTCTGGTAGAAATAATACTTCTTTAATACTTTTTCAAGATGACTCGTGCAGCCATTTTGGATTCGGCCCTCTGGAAAAAAATGCCGACATTTTTGCGAGGGACATGGGGGCTAATTTTTTTATAAATGGTCTATAGAAGCCAAAACAGTTGTCAAAACATATTAGCCAGAAGATGGTCACGGAAGTGAGGTTTATGACCCTACTATATGCCCAGTGATTACCTGGAGAAATTCTACCGCTTCTGCTCAACCTGCAGCCATGCAGGAGGTGACAAGAAGCAGTCCTGATCATCCCCCAACTACTGACAACAGGGGTATTGAGGAGTGATTTTACTCTAGGGCAGCAAGAACGGCAAAAGCCCTGTCCGCTATGTGGAATGCATGTACATCAGTGTGGTCTATTTATCAAGACTTCACTTCTCTGTAACGTGCTGAATCTGATTAAAGAATTTTTGCCCTTCAACCTTTTTAGCCCTCCAAATAAACTCAGATCAAAAATCTTTGGTAACACTTTGTGGTAAGGGTACATGAATTATCATGAATTCATGCATGAAATCATTCATGATAAATTCATGATTCATGCATTACTCTGAAAGTCTAATGAGTTATCAGGAATTAACATGAATTCATTGTTTGTCATTAATGACCTACTGCTGAAATAGCACATGATCTTAAGTATTAGTTACTCTAGGCACATCATCATGAGTCATGATTAATTAGCATGATCATGATGAATTCATCATATTTGTGTCCCCATAAGTGTTGACATGGTTAAATTGGTAAAATTTAGTTGACGTATGGGATAGATGTGAGGAACTAGTAGTAGGCTAAATAAGTACTTTTATTATATCAAATTCTTTTGAACAAAAACATCATGATCATGTGTAATTAGTCATGACACATGATGATGTACCCAGAGTATTTAATGCTTAAGATCATCTGCTATTTCAGCAGGAGGTCATTAATGATAAACAATGAATTCATGCTAATACCTGATGAGTCATTAGATATTCAGAGATGAAGTAATGCATGAATCACGAATGAATCATGAATGAAATCATGCATGAATTCATGGTAATTCATGTACCCTTACCGCAAAGTGTTACCGAAATTTTCGCGCATTCTCTAACGAAGTGCAAATGACAACAATCAAATCCAGAAACATGGATTTAGCTAAAAAGAACGTAGTAAAGAAGATCTAAAGCAGGGGTCAGGAACCTTTTTGGCTGCGAGAATCATGAACGCCACATATTTTAAAATTCAATTCCTTAAAGGCCATACAATATATGGTAGAGGCATGTCTTTTATTCGTTTGATTATCTTGTCTTTATTCGAAAAGTCAGTGTTTTGGCATACTCCCCATCTGTGAATGGTTTTCCATTTCTCACAATTGCTAAAGCACCAGCAAAGCTAGCTGAATTCCGGTCACCTTGGACTGAAATAGATAGATTAATGGATTGAAATAGGCCTACACGATATCATTCGTTTTATTAAAGATACACATCTGGCTCGCGAGCCATAGGTTCCCTACCCTTGATCTAAAGAGATAGTTCAGGGAACATTCTCTGAAAAGTTATCGGGGAACCGGCCCAAATATGTCAAAATAAAACCATTATGCTGTTACACATATTGGGTCTGGTCACACTATCTATCATTGTAACAGCTATGACACCATCAACTACCCTCCCACTTGTGTACTCAGAGACTGAGTAATAACCATTAACAAAATAAAGGAAATTGGTTTGCAGCCATTTACAAACAATCAATTACAATATTAAGAATGTTTTTTTAAATGAAAAGATCACAGACACACCATCAAAAAATGCACAAGATAGTATAATGAAGCAAAATCATTACAAATCCTTCCCTTGCAGTCGAAATGCATTGCACATCTTTTATTCATTGTCTCCAGCATCATCATCCATCACTGAGCCTAGAGAGCCATGTCCAGATGTACCCTCAAACCATCTGATGACCTTTCTAATTGAGGATTCCAGATCATGCACATCAACTTCAGATGACCCACCTGCAGAGTTTACAGTAAATAATATCATAAATAAATTCATGATAATAGATTAATCTGGAAAAAAATTACCTGCAATAAAAGCATTGAAAATTGCATGTAGTATGAGGGAAAGTCTTTATTAAATCCTGTTGCCCTGCTGTTTGAGTTTGCAGACCAAGTTTTGCTTGTTCGCTGGCTTTTTACTCGTAATGCCTATAGCTGAGAAGAGGTAATCCTACATTTCCTAAGGCAATTCAGAACGAAGATCCACAACAACAGAAAACAGTTTTTGAGAGTTGCTGTGGTGTGAATAAACCATTGCATGACGTTGCAAGCCAAGTAGTCGCAAAATGTTCAGCCAGTCAAATCACAGTTGCGGAGTTTGAAACATTGCTGGTTTTTAGAACATCGCAGCCAGTCTCGTCATGAATCTTTGGTTGAGTAGCGGCCTTTAGGGTTAGGATAGGCTTAGGGAATATAGAACTGTGTGTATTTTGATGTGCCTTTATGTGAAGTCTTACGTGTATCACTGAGTACTACTGATGCGCGGGCCGGCCCGAGCCCGGCGGGACCCTCGGGCTAGCCCGCGGGCCGGGTTGGGTCGGGCCATTATTTTCATAAGAATCCACGGGTTGCGGTCGGGTCGGGTCAGATCACAGACAGTCATAATTACAACGTTAAAATCACACTCACATCCGATCCGAGACAGCAGAATGCCTCTCTCCCTCTGCGCACGGCACCAATGCTAACGGACTAGTTCAAGTGGATAGCAAACATAGCAACAGTATGCTAACTAGAAGCAAACCGTTTTAGACTTCGCTTAAACGTAATATTTTGCACTAGCCTTCGTTTATTTTTGGTCTGTCAACTTAAACTAATCTCGGCAACATTGTCCAGCTTGTTGTCATTCAATGAAACACCACTTCTCAATCTAAAAAAATTACGTTAGCTAGCTCGCTAGCGTTAGCTCGCTAACAATTTGTAGTAAAATGCAGATGCCTAACCTGAATTAAACTTCTGCTACAAATACGAACCATAACAACTTACATTACTTGGCTTGAAATGATGATAGGCAGTTGTAGAATATGATAAATACATCCAAAAAATCCTCAATGACTCCAAAAAGACATTATGACCAGTTTATTGACAGTGTCCCACACATATCTCATTCACTTCACCGTAACGGAGCCCGGCCCCAGTTTGCATTAAGGGGGTTGCCCCCGCCCCCGCTCCCCCTTGCCAAAGTATTTGTTTCTTTCAGTTTTGCAAATCGTGGATGAACTCTCTGTAAAAGTTTGAGATGTTCAGTAAATATCCAATACATCTAAACCGTTTGCTATTTGTCTAAATTTTTTTACATATTGCCAGGGCAGTTCCAAGCTAAGAACTATTTTGGGGGGCGGAAGGAACGGATAAAAATTGTCACCTAGCCTAACTAACTTTATTGATTCAAGAGGGAAGTTCGCTGCTGGCAGCCCATGACATTACCATCCCCTCGCGCGGCCGCAGACATTTCATTTATGTTGTTTAATATGCCTAGGCCCTATATAAACAAATAAACACTTATTTATTTATTTTTAAAAAAATTAAGCGGGTCAGGTCGGGTTAAAAATCATTGCGTAATCTTTCGGGTCGGGCGGGCTGGGTTGGCTGCGTGATGGGCCGGGTCGGGGCGGGTCGTAAAAATCATCGGCCCGCGCATCACTACTGAGTACTGCTAGCATACGCTGGAATCTCTCCATGATTCCAATCTCCCTCCTGCTCCATTCCTTCTCCAACATTTCCCTCATGCGCTTCAGCTGATCAGCATAAATGCCACAAGTGTGCCCTTGGTCTTCATGACCTAGTTGGTTGCATGGATCAATATCTCGTCATCTAATATGTTTATATACTATAGCCTAAATGTAGGCTATATTGTTATAATCATAACAATATGATATTGAATCATATAATTATTGTTATAGTGCATGCAAAGCAACGTACTATATTGTTATCCGGTAAATGTATGCTAAATACCTGTGGCATTCATGGTACAAGACTCCTGAAAGAAAGGCACAGCATCAGAGGGGCTCAGTGGACTGGTGGCCTCTTTTGAATTCCCCAGAGTCTTCTCAGAGTGACTGTCGCAAACTGATTTCAGAGACAAATCTGCAGTTCAACATCATTCTTACGCTACACAACTATATTGACGTTACACATCACCTTTTCTCAACTAACTTTATCTGTGTGGTTAAATTATTAGTAAGATTTATAGGATATTCTGTGAGGTCACTAATCTCACTGATCTTGTCCAGTTATTCGTCATATTTCCCTTGAGTTTTTCAGTGGTTATAAAAATAGCTAGGATAGCTCTACACAGCCACATTTACAGACATATACTATGACAACAATAGAGTCACAGTAACTGTACATTTGTCTTTCATCCATTCCGAGTTAAGAAAAGCAGAACAGAAACTCACAGTCTATAAAGGCATTCTTGCTTCCCCTCAGGCTTGGTATAGTCTGACTACGTAGTTTTCCGATCTTCTTTTCCACAGCTTTATCCATTCTTTGCCATTCCAGGTCCAAGAAATCAAATAACTTCCTCTTTTCCTCTTCTAGTTCCTCACAGGAGTCATGGACAGTTCTCTGTATTTGTGTGTTGTCCAGGCAAAATAAGCTGTTACATAAAACTATTTCCTCTAGCTTTTCAATCAGTTCTATGACCTTATCTTCTTTATCATTACAACTTAAAACATCATATCTGTTCCCACATTTCTCTACAAGCCATGCAAGATGTTCCCCTTCGCATTCAATGTATTCTTCTATACTTGTGTCTCCTAGCAAGTCTCCACACGTGAACAGAACCATAGTGTGTCTCCAGACATGATCACCAAACATCTTCATGTTGTCTTGGGTGATTTTTCTCTGTTCTTCAACAAATGTGGTGTCTACAGGGACAGCTAAAAGTATGACATGGGGGGCTTTGGAATCAAGGGTCATTCCTCTTTGCAATTCTTTCTTCACCCATTTTGGAGTGTATTTGGCAGGAAAGTACTTCCACCAGCCTGGGGTGTCTACAACAGAGACTTTCTTTCCAGCAACTTCTCCTGAATGTCTTTCAGACTGGTAAGTTCTGGTTCTCTTAACATCAGCTTGTAGGCCCAGAATGGTCTTGCTTGCACTTGTCTTTCCAGAGAACAACCATCCCAACAGGAGAATCCTTAGTTCTGGCACCAAGGGTACCACCCCTAAATGAGCAGATTTAAAAATGTTTCCATTTGTGAAATAGCTATAGGTGATTGGTATATTCAAACAAATAATAATGAATAAAATGACAGCATAATTCACTATTTATATTTCTAGTTTCAAATGGTTTAAGCCACTCACCATAATTATGCAGTTTTTGTTGTTGCTCAGTAACCCTCTGCTTTCTCAGTGTTGCTTTGATTTTACAAGCGTTCCTCTTTTCCTCTCTGACTTTCATTTCTTTCTCATCAAATTCATAAGAGCTGTCTTTAGTCTTTGCTACAACATTGATCTGTTCCACTAACTTACCTACTTCATTACAGCCTTCATTACCATTAATATAAATCATGTGACACCTGTTCTCACATTTTTCTACCAGCCACTTCAAAGCCTTCCCCTCTCTCTCAACGTGCTGCTCTATGGTTGTTCCAAGATATTCTCTTTTGGTAATTACCACTATGGTGCACTCCCAAACGTTCTCTCCAAACAGCCCTAAGTGTTCCTCTATAGACCTCCTGTTCCTCTCAGTAAACGGGGCATCGCTGCCAACAACCAGAAGAAAGACATGAGGCCCTGATGGACACGTAAAGACTCTCAGCACAAGATCCTGTTTGATAAATTCTGCTGTCTCAGTCAATGGATTATTCCTCTACCAGCCTGGGGTGTCAATAAAGATAACCTTCCTACCAGTGGCCTCACTTTCTTCACTCTTGCAAGCTGCAGTTTTCAAAAACTCTGCCAAAGTGTTTTTCACAGCTGTCTTGCCAGAATGATTTGGACCCAACAATACCACTTGCAGGTCTGGAAAAAGAAATGTTGAGAAGATGTATGCTTTGTTTTGTGTGGATTATGAGTGTGTTTGTAAGGGCCGGTTCTAGCCTTTTTGGTGCCCTAGGCCAGATTTGAGTTTTGCCCCCCTTTTCTAAAAATATTAGAGAAAAACTGAAGAAAAAGAGTAAGAAATGTATTGTGATGCCCCCCTGATATGTGGTGCCCTAGGCGACCGCCTCGTTTGTCTATGCCTAGAACCGGCCCTGCTGGAACTGACATTTTGCATAAATCCTGTCCAGAAACCAAAAAGAAACCAAGAACTGCTGTATATGAATTTCACTTCTCAGTCTCCTCACATCTGCACGTGATCAGCATGTCTGGGTCTGCTTCCTGTTCTATCACGAGTTACAGCAGGGGTGGGCAATTATTTTGCCCGAAGGGCCACATTGGATATTAGGTTTTGACTAATGGGCCGGGTGTTCATAGTCAACCGGTTGATGTTGATAAATTGGCAAGTCTCAACCAAGTAGCCCCACTTTCTTCAGAGTACATGTTAACATGCAGGGTTAAAAGGGAGGAATTTGTAGCACATGAATACAACAAATTTGATAATTCAGGCCTATAATCTAAGTCAATTTGGCTAAATGAGAAATTATTTTCTATTTTGGGAAGGCTCCACGGGCCAGATTAAATTGCTCAACGAGCCGCATGTGGCCCCCGGGCCTTAGTTTGCCCAGGTATGAGTTACAGAATTGTTATATTATTCAAAAGTCAGCAAAATAGATATTTTACTCGTGTAGTTGGAAGTGATCATCTCATATTGTCAAATGATGAAGTAATGCATGTCTGTTATATACCTTCTGTCAAATTTTTATTACTTTTAGTTTGACAATGATGACCTTGTATTAAAGTTTGTACACTTCAGATAATATACATGTAGGGTATTATTAGTTTTTCTGCAACATACAAACAACATTAATCCTTAAAATTTAAATATCATTGTGATATGATACCATTTTAATTAATAGCCGTTCACTTACCAAGCAGGCTAGGCTGATCTAGCGACATATTCTCTTCACAATTGAAATCCAACAAACTGCAGTCCCAAAGCTTACCTTAACATCTGAATACCAACTTGTTACACAGTATTTTAATATGGAAGCTTCATAATGAAATGAAAGCAGACATTATTTGTTTGGAGATGAATAGGTGGAACTGTGCTTTGAACACTTCTTCTTTTAGCTGGCCACGAGTCACATGATTTATTTACAACATATTCCCTTAGCAACTGCCAGAGGTCTGATTGCTTTTTGGTTCAACTGTCAAATTAATTATGGCACATCAATTAAACACTGAAAAAATGTTGAACAATCTACTTCAACAATTTTGAAATGAGCAAATAGGCCAACAGAAATAAAGAAATAGATATTGCAATAGAATGTGGCACTGGATGTAGTGAAACATCACAAATCACAAGCAACTTCTTGTAAACTCATCAGGTCCCTAACAAAAAAAATACAAGCTACTAGGTTAGTATCATCATAATATGCAATAAGAAGACTACCACAGTGCAGCACAGCTAGACCACAACATTAGAGTAAAGCAATAGAATAAATCAAGAGGGGGCGTTGTGTGTGTGTCACACTGTCAGTACTGATGAGCCTCTTATCTGGATAAGGGTTTCCATCTAGTGGCATGAATGGTTACTCATAAATCACAGCAGGTAAACAGGAAATAGCTGTACATTGTTCATGACACAAAAAGAAGATATTCATACAAGAAAGAAATACCAAATGTCTATTTAAAAGCATAAAAAGATGTTGGCTATAATGCCATATCATCTAATGTTGCTAAAAACAATAGTGTATCTTGTTATATTACTTCCTTGATGGTACTTTCTGATCAAAAGAGAATGCCACAAGACCAGTTAACCAACTTGTTTATGTTCATCGCCATTGCCATTGCTTTTACAGCAACACAGCACCCGAACAGGGTGCCCAAATCTATGCCAAACTAATCAAAAGAGATGAGACAATGACACAATACATACCAAACAGTAAGTCATATACTAAATATGATGTAATTTATCTCTATATGTAAATAACTTGATCTGTTTAACTGTTTACTGTTAACAGTGTTTCACTGTTTTGGTTTGTTTTTTCAGCAAGATTTAAATTTTATTGGCTGTCTGAGAGCCACAGGAAATGTTTCATGTTGGACTATAGATCATTTGGATATTTGAACATTCCAATATTATACTCTCAAGCATTAGGTTCACTTAACTTCATCTCCATTGTATTGTTAACATACAGTATAATCACTAAATCTACTGTGTATCATTGCTTTCAGGCACCTCTGCGCAATATGACTGAGCTAGGATTTGCCAATTTTGTTAGGACAGCATATCTTTCACCCCTCTATAGGCCTGCTATAATTTTTTCCCCCAGTTCCCCGTTCACAATTTTGATTACACTGTCTGCTAATCTGTTTGTATCCTCTCCTTCATGCTTTGACTTTTCTCTTTCATTCTCCCAGACTTGCGGGTTGTGCTCGTTGGAGGAAAGCAGTCAGGCAAGACCTCTGTGATAAACACAATTCTTGGGGCAAAGCCAACTGTAGAAACAGCTCGGTGCCAGAAGAGAAAGGGTGTGGTCAATGGCCTGGAACTCACATTGATTGACACCCCAGGCTACTGGAGAAATCTGTTCCTGTGTGACACAGCAGAGTTTATTAAACACGAGCTGCTTCTCAGCCTCACTCTCTGTCCTCCAGGACCCCATGCGATCATTCTGGTGGTGGAGCTCGACATCCCATTCACAGAAGAAATTCGACGCTCCATCCAGGAACATGCAGAGCTCCTTGGTGTTGGTGTTTGGGAGCATGCAATTGTTCTCTTCACCAGGAGGACTTCAATTCAGACAAGAGGCATCACCATTGAGCAACACATCGAGAGTGAAGGCCAAGCTCTCTGCTGGCTTGTCGCCAAGTGCAAGTGGAGATACCACAGCTTTGAGAATGAGGACCAACAAGTTACTCCCCAAGTGACCAAGCTGTTGGAGAAGATTCAGGAGATGGCTGCCACAAGTCACCATTTTGTGCCTGACTGGGTGAAGTTGAAGAAAATTGAAGAAATAAGAAGATTAGTGACTGAGAGAGCAATAATGATGCAGTCCCGGGTGAAGCATCAAAGGGAGAGGATCCAAAATGAATGTGAGATTTTTACTAGTAAAAGATATGAAATCATTTTTAAGAGCCATGCTAGATAACATTGGACAACTGAAGTTGTTGAATTCTAAAATTTCCAATCCTACCAAATTGCTTATAGTCTGAAATGAAAGTGTCTGTTATACTAGTCCATTTTTATATTTAATTTCTTTCCAGGTGACATGCTTCATCTAACTGAGATAAGGATAGTGATAGTGGGCTGGGTGTTCTCTGGAAAAAGCGCAGCAGCCAACACTCTCATTTCAAGTGAGGAGTTTCCAACCAACTGCAAGACTGAGAGGTCTGAGACCAGAAGCGGCAAAATGTTGGATGGGCGGCATGTATCCATCACAGACACACCAGGGTGGTTCAAGTACTTCCCTTTCCACTACACACCCTCACAAGTGTCCTCTGAAATCAATAAGGCATTGACGCTTGGTCCAAAACGACCCCATGTCATCCTACTGGTGGTACCATTGGGAGTATCCTTTCTGGAGGAGCAGCGGAAGATCATGCAAGACAACATGGAGAAGAGGTTTGGAGAGGACATTTGGCAACACACCATTGTGCTCTTCACGTGGGGAGACCTGTTGGTGGACATGACTGTTGAGGAGCACATTGAGAGTGAAGGTGAAGCCATCAGGTGGCTGGTGGAGAAGTGCAGGAACAGGTACCATGTCCTAAACAACATAAATCCAGAGGATCCCTCGCAAGTCAATGGACTTCTGGAAAGAGTAGAGGAGATGGTAACAGAAAATCATTTAATTACCCCATTCTTGGAAAGGCTTCAGGAAAAATCTTGGGATGATTCAGGAACAAATCAAGGATTGACATGTGGACATGATGCCAACATTAAGAATGCCCTGCAGTGCTTAGCAGAAGAATGGAAGAGAAGTGACAAGGAACTGGAAGAATTTATTCACAAAGAGGTTAAAAAGAATAACAGCATTGAGTTTGATCGTCCTTACTGTGAGTAAACAAATGTTGTGCTTTCCATACACATTATGAAATACATAACATCTGATTATTCAATCATTATCTATGTGATTTTATGTATGAGAATACATTTCATAGTGTACTGATTCTCTGTTTGTAAATGTCTACTATGATTCCATTCTTTAGTATGCCCGGAAGATGGGACATCTACTTCCCCAGACATTGAACGTCCATTTCTTTGTGACTCAGTCAAAGAGTCACTGACACGGGAGGGAGCCCGCCGTGACTGTATGAAGATAAAACGAATATTGGATCTCATAGAAGCACAAAGTAAGCAGTAGAAGAAGCAACTTCTTTATGCCTTTGGACCATGACTGAATGTTATCAGTCAAGCTGCCACTCTAATGGATGCCAACTAGGCTAGCTGGCAGTAGTATGCGGTAAATATTCAGACCCCTAGCCTCAAGAACGCTTCTAACTGCTGAGTTTGAAACCTGTTTTTTTTTTTTAGCTCAGTGTTTAGAGCGTTTGGCTCCCATGCCTGGATTTTTTGTAGTTGACAAGGTGGCGGATTCGAGACCAGTGTTCGGTGTGTCCCAACTTTGGCGATACCACTACTATGGTCACAGATGTAGGCCTGATTTCTCACATCTTAAAGTTATATTCGACAACTCTTTTAAAGTCACATTTCGTGGAATTGTCATGTTATTCTGGAAGTAGTACACGAAAAAGGCCATTTAGAAAAATGAGAATTCTCTAGCTCCATCTAAACCCTGTAATCGTTGTTGCAATCGTTATCTTTTTATGGTTGTAGCATTATGGACCTTAGGTAATTAACCAAAATAATAATTTCAGATGTTATACATATAATTGCACGACTACGCCACTGGGGGTTTTCACCCCAGAATAAACCTTGACTTCGAAAGTAAGGCACACAGGTTCGGACAGACTGGGACAGAGACATGGGCTAAACAAATAAAAATATTTTCTTTATTTATACAAACATTCAATGATAGAAGTTGGCAGAACCAGACTAGCAGGGCAAGTTACCAGTGGAAACTAATGTGTTGTTCACACCACTCGTGCTATGAAACAATGGCCTATGGTACTGCACGCACACTCACACATCCTCATACGCATACCACGCTAAGCAAGTGATTCAATCAGTATAGCTACCCACTAAACACAGGTGAGTCAATTCACTGCAATTCAAGTTCAAACGAGTCCCACTGGGATCTGCCCTGCGAGCTACGGGACTGGTGGTCGGATAAAAGAAAGCAAAACACAAATAAACAGAAAGGCAAACTAAATTCATTAGGGACAAAACAGCGATGGGCAATCTGCCCCGGTGCAAACATACAGTGCCCAGAACCCTCGATGGCACCTCTTGTACAAGCAGACAGAAGGTGCAGTTTACAAACAGAGACCTTCAGGGCACCAGGGGATCAGGTACCTCGAACCTCTACAAATGGTAGATCAGAACCGATCCGGGCGTCAGTCACAGATCATACGAGCACCGGGCAGAACAGCAACAAATATTACCTCCCGGAGGGCTCCCACGAGCCTACCCAACGCTGACTGCTTTTATAAAATAACCGCCTAGCCGTCGCTAAATGGTTAGCCACTCATGGCTATCTGAGCCAGTGACATCATGACACTATAGATACAGACGGCAAGCACAGTTAACGGCCCCAAAATGCGAGGGTGGAGTGAGCGTGGGGGAAAACAGAGGCCAAATTAACATTATGGTGAATGGACAAGGTAGACAAAGTTGCTTAACAATAATAGATCGCTTGGTAAAATTGAACAATGTCCATATTAGATGGTTTGTCTCATTATGACCTGTTTGCCTGCTTGGGATTAGACTAAAATAAATTTTCCATGATTTGATTATTCCAGTAACACTGACAGAAATGTCATGAGCTGTCTCTGCTCCTGTCAAAAGTGAAGCAACTTTCTATCACAAGTCTGATTAGCTCAGTTTAGCAAGCTAAAGTTAGCTACATTTACTGTGGTGATGAATGGAGTTGGTTAGTTAGCAAGTTAATGAAGCTAACAAGCATCAACTAAATTGTCCTCAGTATCGCATTTGGAGGGGTGCCAAGTTCAGATTTCACATTGGACAATCTGAACATCATTACTACCTTAAGGCATTGCCCTCAAAAATGTGCCAAAGTCCTTGTCGATGGTGCTCAGTGTAACTTCTAGCTTAGCATCTCATTGACTTCCTCACTGTTTGAGCCTGCTCTTTCCCCCAGAGGGGACTATTTTTCTCTAATTCCCCCACGGCGGAGCTATATTTGTGGGCGTGGTCAGACTTGCTGTCTGTATCTATGGGAGCTGGTGACACACCGCTCAGGCTGACATCCACGGACTCAGCCTGACATAGCTCGACCATAATACTGCTGTTCATCCGTATTCATGGTCTGGAGGTCTTTAACCTACGCGATTATACTGGGGAGGGTATTCACTTGGTTGAAACAATTGGACAGCTGCAATCAGCGTGCTATGGCCGTGACTCTCACCGATATAAACACGCCAAGAGACGTCCCAGACCATGGGATGAACAGCAGTATATGTCGGCTATGTCAGGCTGGGATAACTGCCTGATGATCACTGTTGTGAGCAAGCTGCTGACAGTGGCATGCAGTGAGGGAGGGATTTCAGAGGCCGTTGAGGAGCGTAGTAGAGACAGGGGGAGGGACCAACAAGTTGTATGATTTTGAATTTTATTGCCCAAGTCTTGGAATTACGTAGACTTGCTGAACACAGCTATAAATTGATGGTTCAGCAACACCAACGATCTATCACTTAAATAATATCTAACAGATCTATCACTTTAATAATATCTGACCATTTCCTCCTCATATGACATAAATAATCTTAAAATGTGTGCATTGTTTGTTTATACATTATGTGCTTATGTTTGTGTTTTTGCACATTCACAGGACTGTCTTCAGAGTGTGACCCAAATGACATTGAGATGTCAAGGCAGAAAGTTCTTGACTGGATGGTGGAGTCGGGGAATTGGTTATCTGTTGCCACACAAGAAATACAGAACAAAAGGAGAAAAAAGAAACGATTGAGAACTTCACAAAGTTTTACTACTAAAATTTGTTAGTCATCTGTGGAACGAACAGGACAGAAATAACAACATCCAATCATTTTAAGCAACCAGTAAAAATGATTAGAGATTGTCTATTAAACTCAACTACTGTTTGCCTCTACCTGTTCTGAAGACAGGGTTTTCGATATCTGAATGCCTAGCATTCACAAATAATTTTTCTAGGATCCCATATCCCACCTCTAATAGTAGGTTGAAATTTAAATGCTAACATACAAGTTAACACATGATAACATAATTTCACTATATAACATGCATAAAAGAAAGACTTTGTAGTTTTTCTTTTTGTTGTATTTCGAGGGTTGAGATTCTAAAGGTTGTGATATTTCACCAAAAGAAGAAACACTTTTGTTCTAACACTACTTTGTAAGTGAATTTATTGACACATATGGATGACACAACACTTAATGAATAATAATATATCTAGTCACGTGCACCCTACAATCTTCTCACCCTGTTTTTATTTGTTCAACTCTAACTCTAAATGTATTAGTTATTACTTCGGTTCAGGTGGTGCAACCTTTATGTTGGCCCTAGAACTTCATTTCATTTAGTTGTATTACATTATTCCAAAAAATGTAAATAATTATTATTTAATAATAATTAAATAACACACAGCTGATAGTACATTATTATATATACCATGGCTCTGTCCTAAATGTAGAAAATGCTGCCCTCAAATTTATTTCAATCATTTGAGGGAAGCAAGGTAACATGGAGTCTGAATCAAAATTCACCCAGTGGCCTAAAACAAGTTACCTCACTCACGTCAGATGCAGCGCCAAGGCGATTTATTTCAGGAGCCAGAAATCCTTGAATCTAACTGGACAAACGGCTTGTCCATCAATTCAATTGACGTGCCACTTCAGCCAATCACATCGAAACCAACCCGATGACGCTGGTTATGTTTGTTGGATTCAAACAGAGACACTCCGCTACGTCACATCCTATACAGCAGCCGCTACACAGCCAACGTTCCTGATTGGTCCGGTTAGAGAATAATGGGCTTGAAATTGCATCCTATGGCCTCATCATCAGATCGTTGCGCGGGAGTCGCTTAAAGCTACGTAGCGCATCATCTGATGTGAGTGAGGTAATAAAACAACAGGGCTATGGAATATTCTATTAAAGGGACACGCCACCGTTTAATTATATTGAGTTATTGACCATCTTAGCTGGAGTTGCATATATGGTTCAAAGAATTTTGGTCTCAGTACAGTGCATGAGTTTTCCATGTCCGGCATCCACAGTTTTTGCTGTAGCCTATAGGTGCTGGAATGTAAAGTAGCTAGATAGCAGGTTTTTGGCTACTTTCCAGTGCCTATAGGTGAAGGTAAAGACATACACTGAGACTAAATTGCTTTTACCCACATAATGCTACTCTAAGTAAGAGTGTGAATAATCCATCTAGGCTATATAATATTTCCAGGCAATTTAAAATGTTTTGAATTTAAAAAGAGGAAAAAGAACCCATCTGAGAGAATCTGTCAGATGGATTATGACTCTTTCAGGTGGGATTTTGTGATGTCAACAAACAAAATGGTTTCATGACACACCCTGAAAGCCAACACCTATTTGCCAAGCACTCAAAGCAAGATATATCTTTGGGTAACTATGGATATGTCAATATTGTTTCCAATAACATATCAGCTTTGAGAATCCAGGTCAAAATCCTGATAAGAGCAAGTACAACCAGTGATAGAGTTTTTGCAAGCTTTTCAAGAGTTTCCTCTTTTAACATCTCAGTTCATGTAGTTACCTATCCACACCTTATCATTGACTCAACTCAACACCCGTACTTAAATGCATTATGTTGACACAAATGGCTAATGTTAGTGGTTAGGCTAATGTAAACTCATGTAGACTAATGGTTAGGCTAATGTAAGCCCACCTGTGGACACTCCCTTTAGTTGACCACTATATAAACCCTTTCTGGACAGTGGTCACAGTCTCACTCCGGGTGGTGGGTCAGCTGCAGTTGCATCTCCAGACAGTAAAGAAGCAACATGAACAGGAAACTGATCTCCCTTTTGGCTCTTCTGTTGGTCCTTTATCAGGCTCTGGCTCAAGGGGTGAGACCTGGAATGACTATTGCACATTGTCTAAAACAATGGTTTGAAATCTGATGACATTTCCTGTTTGTTTTTTTCTCTGTAGAATGGGGTTATAGCCTAATGTACTTTGTCTTATAGCTGTCTGTTTGACATTGTTTTGCAAACATTTGTCTTTTGTTATGGTCTTGTAGTAGTGAGTATATTACTTTTCCACCTTTTCATTAAAGTGGGTTATGGATTAACATGCCGGCAAAAGCAATTTGTTTCATTGCGTTTTGCTAATTTGGCAGCCCCACAATCAGCTTAATATAGGCGCTTTTATTCACAAAAGTGACTCCCTTCTTCAAAGGAGCTTTGTATTCAAAATGAGTAATGCAATGAACAACGAATAGTAATGCAAATTAAACCAAGGCTATTTTATCGGCAGGTGGGACTATTCTAGTAAACACTGGAAAAGCAGATGCTGCATGATACATTAATCTCAGCTAGTCTTTATCTGCTTAAGAATTTGCAATGGTATTTGTTCTGATCGTGAACACAAGTGACATTTGAAAGACTTGCTATCTGGCTAATTTGTTTTCCAACGCCTATGCTAAACTAAAGCTACAATTATGGTTGCAAGGAAAACACAAGCACTGACACCAAAATGCTTTTACCCACATGTACATATAACCCAATTTCATAAAAAGGTGACATAACCCTGTTATTGGTATTTATTGTGAATTACAGTAGTATTGTTTATTATTATTTCGAAAATGTGTCAACTTCAATCAAAAGTCAAAAGTCCTCCTTTCATTCCTCTCAACTGTGCATTATTTCCATCTCATTTCCAGGTGGTCTTAAGCACAGAGGGTAAGTGTGTGTCTACTTGTCACACCACTGCAAATACCCAACTTATCCAAATGTTGATGTTGAGATAATGTTGGTTGTACCTCCTCTACAGAAACTGACGGCGATGACATCTCTACTAGAATCCTTACTGCAAATAAGAGTAAGACACTGCTTCTGGATGTAGAAATGTCTCAATAAATATCAGAGATACTTATCATCCTTTTGATGCTAATTTGAGCAAACTTTATTCCCAAAGGGATCTCTGAGTTTTTGATGGAGGGAGATGTGGCCATGCCGATAGGCAGGAATGCTTTAAAATGCAACCGCTGCAAGTGGAAGAAGTCATCATCAGGACTTGTGAAAGTGCCATATGAAATTAATGATGACTTCAGTATGTCGGGAAAACCATTGTACTGTATTATTTTATTTTGGTGCAAGGTTTTAATGAGGAAATGGTGACTGTTGAGCACACAAGATAATGAGTTGGTCTTTAGAAATTATAGTTTCAACCAGGAATTTCATGTTAAAAAGTCAGATTTTGGCCTTTTCAGTTTTGAGTTAGCTGCCAGTTTGTAATTTGGTCTATGTTGTACCAAAACATTTGGTGAGGTTGAACAATGATGTATATTGGAGACTAATATTGTACATGTATTTTCCACCAAAGCTACCCAGCAGAAGAAAGTCATTGAGAATGCCATGGTGATGTTCCATGATAAGACTTGCATTCGTTTTGTGCCTCATGTATCACAAAAACACTTCATCAGTATTGAGTCTCATTCTGGGTAAGAACAATAATAATGCTAGGATTCAGTTTATGAATGTTTTGCAGTTTACATTTTCATAGCATTTCAAAGGAATTTCATATTTTCTGCATAATTAGCCCTGTCATAACCAGCCCCTCAGTCAATGCTTCTCTTTTGGCTATTGACAAATGATTGCTTGCTGGAGATGTTTACATTCAAAACAACTGGATCAGCCCTTGACTGGTTGCCTGTCATATTCTTGTACTGCATTCTTTAAGTTTGTGATGTGAACAAGGTCAATGGCTGGAACCCCAGACCCTCGTATGAAGAGAAGCTTAGGGGCTGGTGACTAAACTAATAATAACCAAATAATAAACATAAAATGTTTTTATTTCCATCTGTGCAGGTGCTGGTCATACCTTGGAAGGATAGGTGGCAAACAGGCACTTTCACTGTTCAACAGGGGCTGCGTTAGCAACGGAGTCACTCAACACGAACTTCTCCATGCCCTGGGCTTCACCCATGAGCAGAACAGAAGTGATCGTGATGATTATGTAAGGATCAACTGGCAGAACATCCGTAGCGGTATGAAATTACCATACCAAAAGACTTAAGTATTGTTTACTTCGATAAATAAACTGAAACAATTTTAACTCAACATAGATCATTCTGCTTTCTATTCACAGGCAAGAGAGGGATTTTTAAGAAGAGTGACACAAAAAATCTGAAGACAACATATGACTACACCTCTGTTATGCATTATGGACGGTAAACAGAAATACTTCTTTCACTTTTTTTCCCTTACGTTAGTTCTATAAAGTATCCTGCAATCGTGTGACACATTTCACTTTTTCACCAACCTCAGATATGCCTTTTCAAACTCTTCTGGTAAGGAAACCATCACCCCAATCCCTGACAGCAGTGTTCGGATTGGATGGAGGGATAACATGTCAGAGACAGACATTGTGAAGGTTAACAGGCTGTATAAGTGTGTTGGTGAGTGGTACAAGCAGACAGTCAAAAACATAATACATCCCTTTGGGAAAATGTGGTGATCCGGTTTGCTCACACGGCATAAAAAGTCTTGTCATGCAATGGAACATGATGTAATTTTGTAGCCAAAATCTTTGATGTGCACTGAAACTGAAAGTAATTTATTGGCACACAAAGACTTCAAAGATTTTTTATATTGTGGTTTGGTGTGCTAGAACCATAACTGTACTTTCTACTCTCACAGACCCCAATACTATTAAAACCACTAACAAAACGAATGCCACTCTTCAAGAACTGAAACACCGGTTAGATGTTACAGGAACACAGCTGACAGATCTAATGAGCCAAAGTAAAGGTAATGAAAGTAGAGATAAAACAAGTCTAGTTTTCATGAATGTCATAGAAAGTCAATTAATATGTTTTACATTTTAGCTCTGGAGAAGAAATGGGAAAGTATCAACCAGAAACAGGAAGCTAAGGGTGAGAAATATAATTTTGTCAGATACTTTGTGAAGGGCTTTAGATGCTAACTTTTTTGACAGTAGTATCTGACCCAACTGCTATCTTTTAGGATATTGGCAGGCTTGCTTGCTCATTTATGTGTGATGTTTTTGTCACAAAGAAAAGAAAGCCCGCAACATGGACAGAAACACTCACAAGGCTGATAGTGAAGAAAAATCTTAAGCCTGAACTTTTCCATGCCGCTGAGGTGGGAGTGGTTGGGTTTTATGTTTGCAACACACTCTATCTAAGAGTACAAGAAGTAGGAAACTTTTAAATTGTAGTTAAATATCAGTTTTTATTTCCTTCCACATGTCATGCTGGTACGGTAGGTTACACCTGAAATCAGGCATGGTGCCTAAACAATATCAGCCCTGCATTCATAAGGCTGTAATGTTCTGCAGTTCTCGATTAGAGTGCTGATAATGTTGCTCACTGGAGAGTATGAATGTGTATGGCTGGGCTGTCTGGATGGACGATATACCTTTTTGTCCTCTTAGGAGTGTTGAAGAATATCTTTAAACTTCAGAGCAAGAGAAGTCATTTTGTAGTTGTTTCTGTGCTTAAAGGAAAAATCTGGAGTCAATCAGTCCATATCCCTGTTTGTTGAGACTACCGAGTAGGCCAACTATTGAGTGGCACCACTTGGTACAACAAACTGTACATTGAAAGTGAAATTGCAGCTCACAATAAAATATGTGCGGAAGACGAAACTTGCATGCCCTCATTAATTAGCGATGGCTGCTGTTTCGCTATCTGTTCTGGGTTGCACAAAATTTAGTCCTTCATATACCAATCGACAGCCCTTAGCAAAGTGAAACCAGTGGCACAAAAGGGGGTATGCAATGCATCATGGGCATTCCACCAGGGAAGGCGCCAAAATGGCAAGGGAGAAAAAAAAAGTTTTGTATATCGACATCTATGTTTAAAGCTGCTGCCTTTAACTCACTACTATCCTCTAAATATGCTGCTCCAAATAACATTAGAAAGACCCCTCTATTTTATTGTCCACAGTTTTAATTCACCCGTTTAGGAGTGTGCCCATGTAGCCTGTATCCTATGGACGTGCGTCTGTTTGAAGCTTGATGAAGATGGCAAAGAAATTAAAAGTGTCTGAGTTAGAAAGAGAATAAAGAAAAAGAGAAAGCATGTGAGATGATGTGTCAAAGAATGTTGTGAATGACAGCAGCTAACTTTCAAATTGTCCATACCACTACCCACCACCTTTCCCTTCACGATATATAAAAACAGAAAACGCATTTTAAATTGTGATACAATCACAGTGCACAGATGGGTTCTAAATATATCAGTTCTACCAGAAAGCCTCAGAGAAGGAATAAGATTTTAACAATTTATCAGAAGCACGGAATGACCGAAATGAATAACATCTTAATCAAGTGTAAGTCTTTGGCGAAGGCCCCTTCATTGGTCCGTGCCTTGAATCATCTGTAGATCCGACAGATCCTGCCTGAGTCTACCCCTGTGAATTTAGCAATTTGCAAATGACTGCTCCACATCATGTTTCCCATATTGTCCTAAAAGGGTCCAAAAGAATAAAACTATGTATATCTAACTGAAAATTCAACAGAAAATAACATTAAGGTCTGACATTAAATCAATTTTAGTTCAATTTTAAGAAAGATTGCAAAGTCTGACTGACTACCATCTACAAAGATACACTCAGCCAGGGCTGCTATTAGTCAGGATGACCTCACATGGAGCACTCAAATAACATGCAATGCATTAGGTAATCCATACAATTAATAGCTAACAACTTGGAAAAAAAATATCAAGGATTTGTCTGAATCCAAATCCTGAATTCTGTACAGCTAGACCTTTTACTGTTTGTTTGCTTGCTTTGCAGTGGCATTCTCTGCTACACTACAGAGTAACAGGCCGCATGAGTTCATTGGACCTTTCAAAAAGGGTTTCATACTGAAATATGAAAATATCATCACAAACATTGGCAGTGCATATGACCCAAAAACAGGTAAATCAACTGTAGTCAATATTCATGAAACTCAACTTTGTGATGGAACAAGCCTTTGTTCATTTTAATTTTTAATTTAACTTATAAGACTGTTGGTATTTTTCACAGGCATGTTCACCGCTCCCGTGAAAGGGGTCTACTTTTTCACCTTTGTCGTTTTTAACCCGTTTAAAAATGCCTCTGGGGTAAAACTGATGAAGAACGGGAAAATGGTGGTGTCTGCCACAGATAACGCACCTGGAAAGGACACAGAAGACACAACAACCAACTCTGCCACCCTGCTTCTGGAACCCTCAGACCAAGTGTACATTGAGATGTTTGTCAAAAGAGGAATCTATACTGATGGAAACAAACGCAATACTTTTAGTGGCTATCTACTCTATGCTATGTGAATGGTATTATAATATGGTATAATAATTTTGTACATTGAAAGTCCAATGACCAATGAAATAAAATAAAACATCAATATTCAGTCTATGTTTCTGTAATTCAAAGGTACAATGTGTAACATTTTTATTGTTAAATATCAAAATCTGCTTTACCTGTTGACAAACCTGTCCTCTCATATATATTAACAGTTTGAATGCCAGGTGTTTTTAACAAGCTTTGGCCCAGAGTGCCAGCAATCCAGGCCACTGTTGCCTATTTTTATAGAGCCACAGCGTATTCTGTGTTATAGCTATGGACACATACTATGGGTCATTTGAAAGGTAAGACTCTGAGCTCTCAGTGGGTGAAAACCGTTTATTTCTACATGCCTCCGTTCCTGAGAAATCCCAAGCTAAACAGTGGGTAGTTTTCATCAAAATCCTTGTTTTTTTCTAGAAAAGGAGATATCGCTTCTTTTATGATTATGATGGCGTGTTCTCTGTCAAGTTTCGAGGAGTGACACAAGCCGAATCATGCCTGTGGTGAGACTGCCACCTAGTGACGAACCCGCGAAAGGACAACATGACATGACGTGCATTATTTGACACGAATGCTGCAATAGTAATCAAATGCTGCCTTGTGATGTGAAAATGTCCAGACAAAATGTGCAGATCGTGAGTTTTTATGAGTTTCCGATCGTAATTTATTTCAGTTCTATTTATCACAGAGTTCCAAAAATCATATATAACCTGTGTGAGGGTTTCTATTTTCGTAAATTAAAAAAAAGGCAAACGTAACATTACGTTTTTGGCACTCAACGCATGACAAGTAATAACGGCATATTACGTTTCTGGCATTCAAAGTGTTAACCAACACTATTAATTCTATGTGTCCGTATTGGCTTGAAATTTCGCATTTGCATGCACATTTACTGGGGTAGATTCTTCATGTATTGCCGCCATCGCGTTTTCGCAATAGAGCGGCATGCTACCATAGCTGTAATATGTAATTTGAAATGCGTCGCCCTTAATTTTTCTCGAAGGCTACACATTGGGGCTTTAAGAATTGATCATTTTAGCTGATAACTATAGCTGAGATTAAAAATCAACTATTGAGAAAAGAATGCTCAATCTCTTTTGAATCTAAACACGTGTTGGACTTCACAGCTCATCACATAAGGTATACTTTAAACACATACCAAGTAAAGTATATATTATTATACTATATACTATTGTGCATAAATTATCCAATTTCCTTCTAAAGGTGTGACATGAAACTGGATAGACCAAAAGTTCATAAGGGCATTTCATTTCAGTTCATGCAGGACTGGCCTTCAAACGCTCAGTAAACAAGATTCTATCAGATTGCAGTTTTACAACATTCCTCAAATGGGTTTCAATTAAAGGAAAATACCAGAGGGAATTCAACTATAGTACTGCTGCAAGAGCCTTCCAACAGCAATATATTTCACATGAAATGAAAGAATTTCAAACAGCATGGACCTAACGCAAATGCGAAACACTTTACCAGCTAATGTAACCTCAGATCTTACTTTTGGTTTCTAACAGTCAGGTCCCATTGATTGAGTGTAAAGTGCCTGTTCACTTCTGCATTCGTGTTCGGTCTGTGCTGTACCAAATTATTTTGTTCCACTTGCTAACTAGCACATTCAGCAAGCTCTTTCAACAGGGCTATGCTTGAAATCACTCCGGTATTTACCTTTAAGGGTTAGTGGTGTCAACAGAATTTGTCCTGGATATGCAAATAAAAATCAAAATTATATTCTTGAGTTGTTGCATAATGATTTCAGTGTTCACTGGTTCGCTGGTGTGTGGTTTGGGTATTGAAAATATAACATTCTTAAAGAATCACTGAGGCCATAAAGTGGCCAACGGTGAATGTTAGTGGTAAAAAAAAAAAAAACAAACATCTAAATTGAAAAGAAATGATCACAACCAATAGAGTGGTTGGCTATGTGAAGAGGGAGCAAACAATATAAACTGGGATATTCATATAGTGTACAAGCAAAAAGTTCCACTATGACAAATCTCTTCTCTGTATAACACAAGGCAACACAGACTGAACCTCAACTCCTCACATGATGTCTTGTTACTTCCTTGATGGCCTGAGACAAGAAAGGAATGTCAAAATCCCAGTATAGGGAGTTGCTTTGTTCTGCTTAAAACGTGTATGAGCTAAACAACCAAGAACAACACTTCGCGCAAGCAGGATCACGGCTAAGCAGAAAGCATATTTACATCTACTTGAAAATGAAAGACAATGGCTCACAACAGACCAAATAGTAAGTTGCATGCCATTTTATTGTTATTTGATTTTTGTTTTTTTTCTTATTTGTTGTAAATGCTTTGGAGCAGACTATGTATGTAATCTTCAACAGAATCAGTCTGTACACAAGCATAGTCTGGGACACTTCTTATCGTCTGGAAGAACCCTTTATACTCATTAACCGAAATGTGTAATGTTGTTTTGAGCCTTTTTTTACAATGATGTTTTGTATCAGCACAATGTATGCACTTTGCTAAACAAAGCACTAAACAAACTATATCAAAGCACTTCGATATGATTGTGCTATGAACTTAAAGTACAAAAGCCGAATCATCTGAAATTAGCCAGAGAAAGCAATTCACTCTAGATTTGACTTTTAAGGATGCAAGGATGAAAGAAGTGCAATTAATATTTAGGCTACCCTGCAGTTCCATGTTTTGCCACCATGTCACACTGTGATAATGGGGGTGCTAATGAGTTGCTGTGTTCAGGTATCTACACATTTAACATAAGATAGTTAACGGGGAATTGGGGAATGCAATGTCTTGCATCTTCAGTATTGGCTAATCTCAAGTAGCTTGAGCAATAGAGCTCTTGTTGAAATTTGACCGGAATTCCCCTTTAAAACCCCAGGACATGTTGCCTATGTATTTTCCATTTTGGCTTCCCTCTCACTTTCTGTTTAATTCTCCCAGACCTGCGGATTGTGCTGATTGGAGGGAAGCAGTCAGGCAAGACGTGTGCGATAAACACAATTCTTGGGAAAAAGTCAGCTATAGAAACAGCTCGCTGCCAGAAGACAGAGGCTGTAGTGAATGGCCTGGAGCTCACCTTGATTGACACCCCGGGCTACTGGAGAGATCTGCTCCTCTGTGATACAGCAGAGTTTATCAAACATGAGCTTCTTCTCAGCCTCACTCTCTGTCCACCGGGACCCCATGCTGTCATCCTGGTGTTAGAGCTAGACATCCCTTTCACAGATGAAATCCGTCGCACTGTTCAGGAACACACAGAGCTCCTTGGCACTGATATCTGGAAACATACAATCATTCTCTTCACAAGGAGACGGTCCATTGAAGCTAGGGTTGGGCGATATGGCCTTAAAAGTATATCACGATATTTTCTGTTTTTTATCACGATAACGATAACTGACGATAAAAAGTATATTAGGCCTACAATTTAACACAGGGTTCATACAGGTGCCTGAAACCCTTGAAAATGCTTGGGTTTTAAATGTTGCGTTTTCAAGGTTTAGAAAGACACTTCTTGAAAATGTTGTACAGGTAGCCTAATCAATTGTAAAGTAATTGCTGCTTATAAATATTCACCTGACAGAGTTGTTTGTGTAAGAAATATAAAATTATGATCCTAAACCTGACAATTGTGCCACTGCGTGAGTGAGTGACCACGCCTCTCCCAAACTCACTTCATAAATTGTCCATGGCAATGCATGTAAGACGCGTTTACAACGCAAGCAGCAGATAGACCGATGTGATTTTTTGTACAGGGCGGTTTTCAACATAATAGAATATTAGCAGCAATGTTGTCACAGACGAGAGCCTACAGTTGACATAGAAAATAATTTCCAAAGTGCCAGAACCAACCACCCCTTTTAGATCGCTAGGTCAGCATTGAGTCAGATTGCGTCTAGTTTATTTGTGCTTCCATTTGCGCTCAGATAATCAACATGTCCGTAACAGCAACGGAGAAAGAATAAGCAATTCTTCCCGCGTATCATAGACTGTAGACCTTCTGTGAGTAACGTATTTGTGAAGAGAAAAAAAAACGTGTTCAATAGGCTATGCATGACAGTGCGCACACACCAGTCTATGCAACTTCAGTTCGCTCCATCTCTCCACTGATCAAAGTTTGCCTGCCCTTGTTGATGCTGCCCTGACATCGCGGCAAGAAACCTTGAAACTGTGATTTGACATGTTGAATGTTTGAAACTACTTGCAACTACCTGAAAACTTTGATTCACACCGCTGCGGTTATCTCATGTTGTCTTAAATCTTCGGTCTGAATTTGAATAGGCTTTAGGTTAAGCTACGTCAGCTACTTCCATAGCTGCACTCAAACAGTAACGTAGGCTATTTGTGAAGAGAAAGAAAACGTGTTCAACATATGTGCGCATACACCAGTCTATGCAACGACTCTAACGTTACTTCGCTCCATCTCTCCACTGACCAAAGTTTGCCTGCCCTTGTTGATGCTGCCCTAACATCGCGGCAGGAAACCTTGAAACTGTGATTTGACATGTTAAATGTTTAGCGGCTTGAAACTTCTTGCAACTACATGAAAACTTTGATTCACACCGCTGCGGTTGTCTCATGTTGTCTTAAATCTTCACTCTGAATTGGAATAGGCTTTAGGTTAGGCTACGCCAGCTACTTCCATAGCTGCACTCAAACAGCTTGTGCTGAAGGCATGGGCGGAGCTTGGTGAGGCTGCGAGTGAGCGCGTTGCATATGCATAGGCCGTTTCTCCTAAGCTTCATTAGACACTAACAAAACATTTTCTGACTTAGTCTATCGTTTTTGCCGATATGACAAAATTCCCATCGTGGAAATTCTTTTCCCCGATATACCGCAGACGATAACATATCGCACAACCCTAATTGAAGCGGATGGCGAGACCATACAGCAATACATTGAGCGTGAAGGTCAGGCTCTCCGCTGGCTTGTCGACAAGTGTGAGAGGAGGTGCTATAGTTTTGAGAACGAGGACCAAGGCAATGACTCTCAGGTAACTGAGCTACTGAAGAAGATACAGGAAATGGCCGTAAGAGTTGGCCACTTTGAGCCCAATCAAGACAAGCTGAAGGAAATTTGGGAGAGGAGAAGACTGGTGACTGACAGAGCAATGGCTAGACAGTCCAGAGTGAAACAGCAAAGGGAGATAATCCAAAATGGAGGTATTACACAAGGCATAAAAGAATGATTTTCATGTTTTTACAGTTTTAATTCAGTTAGGAGAAGAGAAAGGGTAACATTGCGGCCTGACAGTCAGTCTTGGCTCAGTTCTTGAACCCAATGATACGAGTGTTGCTTTGGATATACTAGTCACTTTAGAATTTTATCTCACTTAATTTCACCTAATATCTCTCGCTAATTTCTAATTATATTCCTATTTAGGTGACCTGGTTAAACTGCCTGAGGTGAGGATTGTGATAGTGGGTTGGGTATTTTCGGGAAAGAGCGCAGCAGCCAACACTCTCATCTCGAGAGATGAGTTTCCAACCAGCCATAGGACCGTGGAGTCTCGGACCAGTGGGGGCGAAATAGCCTCAGGACAGAAGATATCCGTCACAGATACGCCAGGGTGGTTCAAGTACTTTCCAGTTCACCACAACACCTCACAGGTGACCAGTGAAATCAGAAAAGCATTGACCCTTGTTCCAAAACGACCCCACGCCATTCTTCTAGTAGTACCACTAGGGGTATCCTTCTTGGAGGAACAGCGGAAAATCATGAGTGACAACATGAATGCAATCCTCGGGGAAAATGTCTGGAGACACACCATTGTGCTCTTCACGTGGGGAGACCTGCTGGTGAATATGAGTGTTGAGGAGCACATTGAGAGTGAAGGCGAACCACTCAGGTGGCTGGTGGAGAAGTGCGGAAACAGGTATCACGTCTTCAACAACAAAAACCAAGAGGATCCTTCACAAGTCACCTCATTGGTAGAGAAAATTGAGGAAATGATGAAAGGAAATCTCTTGTTTACCCTCTCAGTGGAAAATCTGCATGAAAAACCTCAGGCTGAATCTGGCTTAAAACCAGGACTCAGCTGCAGGCATGGAGTTAATGTTGTAGATTCCCTCCATACTTTGGAGAAACAGTGGATGAGAGAAGATGAGGAAATGGAAGAATTTGTTAAAACTGAGCTCAGATCTGGCAGCTTTGAGTTGAATTTACCTAACTGTGAGTTTTCATATGTTTAACTCCCTCATAAACTTGCGCATAATACTTTCTAAGATGCACCACCATTGTATTGAGTGAATGAGGCCTTTCACCAGTCCTTATTGGTGACTCATTCAGAATTTTTCAGTTTCCTGTTCTCTATTCATCCATTCTGATTCCATTGCAAACTATTATTTTGTAGTTGCTAACAAGGAAACTGATTCTCAAGACATTGACCATGACCAGTCAGCAGGCCCATGTGTTTGTGACCTCATCAAAGAGTCACTAATACGGGAGAGAAGCCGTCGAGACTGCATATGGATAAAACGAGCTTTGGATTACATTGAGACAAAAGGTAAGCAGCGGGCAAACAAATATTAACCCCTTTTGAACTAAAACATTATACTGTAGGTACTATATGACTGCAGTCACCAATTCTATGGTTATTGTTGTTGTTGTTTTAGTAGTTGTTGTTGTTATTATGAACAGCTGTCCTATCAATCTACTCCATATTAAAAACAAAATAAACCCTAAACATTATGGATATTGCTGTGTTTCTCACATCCAAAGGACAGTCATCCGAATGCTGTGAACATGAAATCCAGAGAGCAAGGCAGAAAGTCCTGCAATGGAAGACGTCCTCAGGGTATGGAACATTCTGCACCACAGGACAAGAGGAGGAAACGAGTTCTGCTCTCCATGAATGCGAAGATGATGAATTGGTCCCTGTCAGTACTGGGACTGAACTACTCACAAGGGAAAATATGCATGTAAATGACTCATGAATTTCAGTTGAAGTTGAATTGAGGTAACTGTGAGGATGCTGAATTGCAATTCAAATTATAGGACATAAAATCATTTAACCCTTAATTTGATTCCACTTACTTTTTCTGAATTTAATGAAAGTCTGCACAGTAAAAAATCAAACCAGTTTTGTCTCGGTTATTCTCATAATAATTTCCATTGTTCTCATAGCGTATTTGTAAAGCTACATAATTTAGGTTAGACATCTTACAAATTGTTGCCTAGAAATCTAAACATACTCTAGTTGCAGCAAAATAGATTTACTCATTTAGTCCATCTAGTAGCAAGCCAAAGGGAATTTGATTGGATGACATTGTTAGTGTCATCTAATATCAACGCTCTGTGTTTAGGGCATGTTTCGCCAAGAACAGCCTTTTGAATTGGTTTTTACATCTTGTTCATTCCTCTGATTGGTCACAGGCTAACTGCAGAAACAGTTTGAAAGACAACAGATTTTTTTTCCCATTGCCTTAACGTTGCATGGATTTTGGGTTCAACGTAACAACACGTTTTATATATTTCAAATTGACCATATAAAATGTTTGAAAAAGTGGTCCATGTGAGCACCAGAACATAACATTCTGATGACCAAGCACATGGTCAGAGAGAAAAAAAACGATTGACAATGGAGATATTCCAGGTGCTTTGCACATGTGAAAATCATGTGCTTCGGAATGAACGTACAGCAATGTATTTACCCCACGCATGTTCGTGTGACACACATACAACTATTTGTTTTGGTATTATTGTCAACAGCAGTATGCCTTCCACAAGTCAATAATAACTTTTATCATTTAACTCTGAAGATAGAATGCTAATTTCAAATCTACAGTGTTGTGCCAGTGATAATAACATCAGTTAGACCCCTGAACCAAACAAATATTTTT
>JAODXP020000111.1:642830-714374 GCA_027497455.2 Sardinella longiceps
AGGGTCAAGGTTTGTTTTTTTAATCAATGGCTTAATCACTGATGTCTTGAAAGTAGTTGGTACATGTCCCGCTAGGAGTGAGCTATTGATAATTTCAAGTAATGTCTCAGCTAGCGGTGTAAAGGCTGCCTTGAGGAGGTGAGTAGGAATAGGATCAAGTAGGCATGTTGACGCCTTTGCTTTAGTAATGGAGAGAAGAAATTTCTAATATATCAGTGGGCATAAAGGAGTCAAGGTATGCTATGGGTTGGCTACAGCTATCAGTAGTTAGTAGAGAGGCTGTAGGCATGTTGCTAATTTTAAGTTGTATGGTTTAAATTTTGTCATTGAAAAAAATTAGGAAGTCGTCACCGCTGAGGTGACTTGGAATGGAATGAGTTACTTCAGTCTTACTTTTTGTCAGATGTGATAATGTGTTGAAGAGGAATTTTGGATTGTCTTTGTGTTCATGAATAAGCGAGGAATAATAAGCTGTTTTAGCATTGTTTAGTGTAGTCTTGTATTCTTTCAGGCTCTCTCTCTCCAGGCAATGTGAAATACTTCGAGTTTAGTGTTGAGCCATTTCCTTTCTAGTCTGCGAGTAGCCTGTTTTAATGTACGTGTATGTGTGGTGTACCAAGGGGCAGTTTTTTTCTACCTTCCTTGTGGAGCAATTAAGTCAAGTGTTGAATGTAATGTGTTCATAACATGATCAGTAAATTGGTTGATATGTGTTGGTGATGGGATATGACTATCATAGCGTGTTGGTGTAAGGTCAGGGATTTTTTCAGTGAAATCGTCAGTGGTTTTAGGCGTTATGCCTCTAGTATAGCAGTGGGTGATATTTTGCGCTACATGGTCGACTGGTATTTCTAGTGTAATAAGGTAGTGGTCAGTCAAGGTTGGTTGGGGTGTGATTGTAAGTTGCTTTACTTGAGCACCATAAGTTAGTACAAGGCAGGGCCGGCCCGAGGCATACGCGAGTTATGCCGTCGCTTAGGGCCCCGACAGCTCGGGGGCGCCCCCCCACGAGCGCTCGAGACATTACGTTTTAAAATATTATTATAATTTTGAAGATAAGCATTATCTTCATATCCTTGTGATACCTACCCATTAATATTATTATCTTCAAGATATCGAATCCATTCAATTTATATCACTTACTATCACTCTTTATCTCAGTCATGGTTTGGCTTACACACCTCTGACTTCTCCCAACAATCTAGCGAAGTTGATGTAGCATTTGTAGCCTATTTTTATTTCATTCTTGTTATTCTGGCATCATAAAACTTTTATGTTTACCACAGAAAAACTATAACAACAATCTACAATATGATTAGAACAAAGCCTCCTGGGAATGGTAGGCTAAAGCACAGCCATATAGCGCAGTTTCTAATCCACCGCGGAAGAATCCATTCTACTTGATAGAGTAGCTACGCATAGCGCTGAAAATCGACTCCGCGTTCATCAACATCTCACCGCATGCAATCGTCAGTCCATTCCACGTGATCAAGTAGGTAAAATGCATACCGCTGAAAGTCCACACTCCATGTTTTGCATTTGGAACAAAGTAAGTCAGTAAGTGAAATGAATCCTGTGAGCAGGAAAGGAACAGATTCCCGAGGAGGTAATATAACGTCAGCTCTGTTAATTGCCACCTCACAACGTAGCTTTGGCTGAAACCTTATTCTTTTGTTGTATGTCCTCAAAATTAACTCAAGGCCACATTAAATAATGAATGTTCAACTAAACATTCAGGTAGGCTATAGGCTTAGGTTAAGGATAGCCTATTTTGGTTGATGAATATTTGCTGCCTGCACAGACATTGGACATGAGGAAGTTCTTCTAGGCAAAATCCTATTCAGTCAGATGCATCAAGCTATCTTAATGTAGGACAATCTAATCATTTAATTCAAACCTAGCTCTTTATTGGCAAGAATCACTCTTCTCTGATGATATAGGTTATGCCTATTATTGATGCTTGAAATAGCAAACATAGTGAGTGAATCAGGGCTATTTCTGTTAACATAAGCTGCTTGTATAGAGTAGCCTACCAATGTCTGTGATATCAGCAATAATGTTCACATAAAATGTATTGTGAGTGTTGTATAAAACCATAGCATCCTAAACTTTTGTTGTCTAATATTTTTCAGTATTTTTAAAAAAATGGTGTAAAATTCAGATGATGACAAGAACACTGGGTGAATTTAAACAATTAATGAAACAAGCAATATGTTGTTGTTGTTGATAGGGAGAACAAGCAATAGTTAACCCATCTCAATATCTCTTGAGAGTGAGTCAGAGGCAGTGTCAACATTGCCCCCCCCAACACCAAAAAAGAAGGCTGTGGTGGCGGTGAGGGGGCCCCCAAATGAAATTCTGCTTAGGGCCCCCTTTGGGCTTGGGCCGGCCCTGGTACAAGGTCAATAGTGTGGTTGTCTTTATGTGTAGGTGCATTTACATTTTGACAGAAGCCAATGTGCTCAGTAAGAGATTGAATGCATGCTGTCAGGCTGTTGTGTGCAACATCCATGTGAATATCAAAATTGCCCAAAATGACTATGTTAATGACGCAATGCCAAATATTCTCAGGCTAAAGATTCATCTTATGAATCTAGCTATATTCATAGCGCAGAAAACTAGCGCAAAGTTCTAAAAGGTTGGACTTACACCGCCCTTGACCTTTAAAAAATGACCTCTAACGAAGTTCATTATCAACATGGCACATTGAAGAAAATAAATGTGGAATCTGGGAGTGAGGAAGTCAGGAGAAATAGCAGATACAGCTCAATAGAACAATACGGTTGAACAATAATTTGTGTTAGACCCCATGCAATCTTGACCTTTGACCTTGTAACAAGGATCACCTATTGAGATAAGTTACCCCTGATGGGGATTTTCTGTTAGGGTTGTAGAAAGTTCTTCAATGTGTTGAAATGGTGTACAAACAATTTGTTGTAGCTATATTTAAAGAATGACCTCATTTGACCTTGACCTTTGACCTCATCACCATGAATGTTTGACCATCCTATTATGCCTTAGTGGTGATGAAATGTACCAAGTTTGGTAAAGATCCCTCAAAGTATTGAGGAGATATTGCACAAACACTATGGAGGAGATTGCAATTTCAATGTATTTCAATGGGAGAAGCACTAGGACATAAGGGGCTGTAAAAGCACAAAGCTGCCAAATCCAACTTGCTATCATGTCAAAATATACTCCAGAGATACATAGCTTTCAAAAAAATATAGTGCCAATTTGCCCCCCAGTGATACCGACAACCCCATTTTTGGTCCCTTGGCTCATGGACTAAAGGTACAACATGGATTTTTTCTTTCATTGTCAAAATCTGTATAGAACTATTCTTATGGGGACATTTAAATTTTAAGCTGCAATCCAATTACAAAGTAAATCTGGGGTTCAGTAGGCTAAGAGGTAAGCAAACTCAGTAGCCTGATAGATCATCCACTTTCACATCGTTTCACTTCATGCAAAGCGTCTGAAACATCTCCATTGGCAATCATTTCCTCTCTAGAGAGCGCTATGCAATAATTTGAAACATTTTGCTACATTTAGTTTAAAACTATGAAAAATGTTTTGTTTTCTTAACTCGGGGTTAGCACAATATCGTGGCTTCAGTTTCTCACTCTGTTCGCTGAATTCGGTCCGCACAAATCTGTGTCGGTGAAAACGAAACTCAATTGTAGCTATCCCTGACTGACTACTAGAGGAACGGAATGAAATGAGCGGAGCCAGTAGGCGGCGTTTGCCTTGCTACAAACTAAGCGGCCGTTCACACTGAACGCGCTTTTCTGCTTGTAAAACGCGAATGTTCTGAAATTGTGAGTGACAAAAACATGCAAGGTGGAAAGTAGGGTTGTTAATGAATAATCGATTATCGATTATTTGTTTGTTAAGGCTTGTTCGAATAAAAATTAAAGCTTAGCGAATAATCGTTTAATTTATTGCGCATTAGAGCAGCTACATCTTCCGGTACGCTATTGCGCAACAACGAGGAGAGGTGAAGGAGGTTAGGAGGAGAATAGCAGTGTGGGACCATTTCTCAAGAAACATGGACCTATAGCTTATAAATTTCAATGCAATTACAGTGACACTGTTATCTATCAACGTCATTTAAAAGGCGGTCTGATACTGGAGAACTGTTCTCATATCAGCTTGTTTGGCAAAAAGTATGTGCGCATTGCCTAGTCACGATGTTTTCTCCGATGTGAGAGGGAAACAGGCATGCTGTTGATAAATTGGTTACTGCTTATTAGGCCTACGTAATTTGAGAAAAAATGCTATTCGTTATTTAACGTAGCCTACTTGGCTACTGAAGGCTATTACAGAGCGCGTCAATTTTTTATAATAATTGTCTCTGCCTCGGAAAGCATGAACTTGTGATCCACTGGAATATGCATACCTGTGTGCCTTGCTCGCCCGCCCTCTCGTCCTGAGTTTGAACAAAACTATGTGAAAGTTCTTCCTATCACCAGCTGTTATCCGTTGGCACTTTTGGTCAGAAAAGTTCCATATTTCGTCGTGCATTCAAAAATGCTCATGATAGCCTATGCTGCATTCAAAACATTTTTACAAATCTAGCCAAGAGCTGGATTCTTATTTCACAATCTGGGACGTCATTAAGCTCTGGATAAAAGTACAGTCGAAAAGAATATTTAACAGCATAAACAAAAGCTACATTAGAGCTCTAATAACTGACGGCCAATTCCTTCACGAAATCCCTAAACATCGCAACCAGGTCTACACGGTTGATGTGGTGCAAGTTCGCACCTTAATGCACACTGATCCTTTCGCTCTCATGCTGCGGAAGGCCAAAATGCTGTATTTCCTTAATAACTTTGGAGAAATATAAGTCATTTTATGTGCGTTTTTTGACATTAATTTGCGTGGGGAAAATGGGCGCAAACCCATGCATGTAGACTATGGCTCTGAAAGTGGGCAAATGACGTCTTTTTTTCGCAAATAATCGATTAACTGTTTGTTAACTTTATGAATAATCGAACATGAACATTTCTGAAAAGTCCCAACCCTAGTCGAAAGTGATAAATGTACGTCTTGTTGCTATGACATCTAGATTTGGCTAAACCTCTAACTCCCTGACTTAGCTATGACTGGCAGTTAGGCAACAGGCCCATTGTTGAAGAAAACGCAACCTCAAAAGTTAAACTATTAGCTAAACTAAAGTTAACTTTGAGCGCTTGCGTTTTTTAGTCGCTTGCGTTTTTACCGTACTAGCGATTTTTTACGTGAGGCGTGTAGCAACGGCCAAGTCGCATTGTTCCATAGGCAAAACAATTGAAATCGAGCGCCTGGAGGTGAAAAAAGCGTGTCAGTGTGAACGGGGTCTAAAGGGACCGAAAAATAGGTCCGGGCATTTCTGTCCATGGTGGCCCACCATGATTTTATTCAAGGATAACTTCATGGTAAGATTAATAAGAAACACTCAAAATTGGACATATTGTAGGCTATGACATGATAAGTAACATGTGGACATGATGGATTTAATTAGACTAGCCCAATATCCTTCAGGAAAATTATGAGTAATGACAGCTCCAGCCCAAAAATGACCGTTGGCCCACCGGGTATTGCCCTGTATGCCCTATGGGCAGTCCATGCCTGCTCGGGGGCCACATGCAGCCCGCTGGGCTATATATAATTCGGCCCGTGGAGCCTTACCAAAATACAATAATATCTCATTCAGCCAAGGTGAATTAGATTATAAGTCTGATTTATCAAATTTGTTGTATTTATTAAATGATTAAAACATTTTTTTTTTAAACCCTGCATGTTGATATGTCCTTTCAAGAAATTGGGGCCACTGGTTTAAGGATTGCCTATTTACAGACATTAGCAGGTGTCATCAAAAGACCAGTTCAGCTTAGCCTGATTGCCATCGACATTCAAAGCAAGACTTTGGTCTGACCAAGAGCCCGTATAACAAACTTTCTCTAAGTGCATGGTTGACCCGCCTCCTTGAAATGCCTCGGTTTGCTACTGGTTGATGTTAGAAAATGCTGTGTTGAAGCAAAACCAATCACATCACTCTTTCCTCTGATGTATGTGACGCAAAGGGAATTGGTTGAACAGGATTGAGAGCCGTTGGAGCTGCTCAAAATTGATTGGTTTCTGACCAAGGGGGCAGTTCCACTGTTTTGTAGAATTCAGAAGTCCTGCCCTATCAACAGCTGGCCAGACCAGCAACAGCAACGGCGAAGGTGTTATGTCACTGGGAGGGCGTGTCAGCCTAAGTTCAGCTATAATCGTATCAAAATAACAGACCCTATACACTCTAATGCACTTTTGCAGCATGTGTGTGACTTCCAAGCAGGCCATCTGGTTGTGTCTTGTTTTGAATTTCAGCTTTTATTAGTGTCTTCCTAACACAGATATTTCTTGCTAATACTGTCAGGCAAGATCCTGGAATACATGGGGCAACAGATATGAATATCTAAAAATGATTCTAAGGGCAGTAGCCCATGCCTTTGCACATTGTTACTTCCTATCATATAAGATTGGCATATCATGGCAAATGTAACGGAGGCCAGCTAGCTCGGCGGTAGTATAATCCTCATCAGCTCAGTTGGTTAGAGCGTTCCACTCCCACGCTGGGAGTTTGTAGCTTACAGGGTGGCGGATTTGAGACCCGTGTGCAGTGCAGACCGCCACCGGCTACACAAACAAGCAGCCATCTTTCATTGTCCTGATGAAGGACCATTGAGGAGGAAACGCGCAGACAACTTTTGTAGCTAAAAAACATTTTTCATACTGTATTGAGTGCCTCGGAACTGGCTCTTTTTGAAACATAGGCTACCAGGGGTGCCATCACTAGATTAAAAGTAGTATTACCAATATTTTGTTCATATGTCAGGCCCAACCACTGAGAGAGCTGAACTGACAATAGCCCTAAGCTACAACAATTTGTGGAAGGTATACCTGAGAGACGTGGTTCCAGAAATGGCCATGGTTGGACTGGTGCTCTAAAAATAACCGGGTATTTTGTCACATCAGCTACATGCACTTACCTTCTCCAAAAATGCAAAAGATGCATTCATCTCATGGAGAAATGGACCCTTTCCCTTTCGTAAACATGGGAGATCAGCTTGACATTTAGAGGCGTCAACAAAGTGGTTACATTACACAAAAAATGACTAAAAAAGGAAAGTTGCACAGAAGAGTTAAATCATATCAAAAATTGTTTTGAACAAAAGCAAAAGACGAAAGTGGAGAGGCTAGTAAAACAATGCGCCTCAATAACAGCTTAACTTCAGGTTAGCGGTGTCGGAAATGCTTTTGTTTAAAGCAATAGGCCTATACCGGAGTAAGTTTAAGCATAGTCCTGCTGCATGAGCCTTCTAACAGCAATATGTTTCGCATGAAATGAAAGATTTTCGAACAGCACAGACCCAACGTGAACGCGAAACACTTTACACTGAGTCAATGTAACCTCAGATCTTACTTTCAGTTTCCAACTGTCAGGTCCCATTGATTCAGTGTAAAGTGCCTGTTCGCTTCTGCTTTCGTGTTCGGTCTGTTCTGTACCAAATAATTTTGTTCCACTCGCTAACTAGCGCATTTAGCAAGCTCTTTTAACAGGGCTATGCTTGAATTCACTCCGGTACTCTCCTCTAAGTATTGTAAGTGAGCTTGCATGACTATTGAGTACAGTACATTAGATGAAATTCCATCAGACAGTTCTTGCAGGAATGATCAAAACTATGTAGTACATCAAAACTTTGAAAACCCTACTAACTAGATTTTTCAATCTTTTGATGTCCTAGGCTAGGGCCTAGTCCATCGATACTTTGGAAGCTCTGTTTCTTATCTGAATTCTGAATCAAAATGGCTGAGATATTTTAATGAGAAATTTGAGGTTCGATACGTTCTCTGTGTTTCGCCCATCCTGGCGAGAATAAAGAAGAATGTTTGTTTGTTTGTTTTTGTCATAACCCACCTCCCAAGGTAAATAAATTGGTAACACTTTACGGTAAGGATACATGAATTATCATGATCGTGGATTCATGCATGAAATCATTCATGATTAATTCATGATTCATGCAAAACTTCATCTCTGAATGTCTAATGAGACATCAGGAATTAACATGAATTTATCGTTTGTCATTAATTACTTCCTGCTGAAATAGCACCTGATCTTAAGCATTAATTACTCTGGGTACATCATCATGAGTCTCTTCATCTCTCTTTGATGATCTATTGATTTTCTGATTTGTTTCTCTCTTTTTCTACAGGTTCCTCAACTCATTCAGAAACTGTAGCAGCATCTTTTTTAGTGAAACAAACACACAAAAGGCACTTCTAAGAGCCACGTCCATCTTGTCCAACTTGTGTCTGTACTGTTGTAGTTTGGTCTCTCTCTCCCTCCACTCTCATCGCTGTCACCGGACACTCAAAAAGTCCTTCTAGAGCATGCTCTATCTGAGCTGAATCGCTGTGGCTTGAAATTCATATGCATGACAATGGATGGCCATGCAACTAATAAAAAAATGTGTGAACTTTTAGGATGCCAGTTATAAGTCAAACCAAATGAACCACTACAATCCTTTTTCATCAACCCTACAACAGGGAATAGAGTTTATATTATCATGGATGCATGCCATATGCTGAAGCTGTCCAGAAACATGTTGAAGGTGTAAAGCCCAACTACGATCAGCTGGTCATACTGTACATTCACCACCTTAACAACATTCAAACTAAGTCAGGACTGCATGCAGCCAATAAATTAACAGACAGGCACATTCATTTGGAGTTCTAAAAAATGAAGGTAGGTCTTGCAGCCCAGACACCCAGCTCCTCTGTAGCAACTGCCCTACGGACTCTCAAAGATGGTGGCTACCCACAATTTAAGGACTGTGAAGCCACAGCCACAGCCAAATTTATCGACGTCATTCCTATGACCTATAGATACTTTAATAACCATCTTGAATCTTCATTTTTCAGGCCAGCACATCTGGCTGTTAGGTATTCACATCAGGCATTCATTACGACGTCTTCCTGAAATGAATTCCCTCTGGTTGGGATGTCTGCTTTTAGTATTCATTCACGTTTTCGGGAGGGAAGGTCATGGAGCTCAATCACTCATGCTGCAAACATGTCACGGGAACCCAGTATATAGTATATCATCATCAGCATATAGTCTTAGACTACATACTTCCTTCGTTATTCTAATCACTTAAAAGGAGAAGTTTGGTGTAATAAGGACCTTAAGTGTATTGTAACAACAAAAAAGTTGGAATGTTTGCTAGGAACAGAATTTTGATACGTTCATGGAGGCGAGAAAACCACTTGCTAGTTGTATCTTCCAGGGTACCCTAGAATACTTAACACATGTTAACAGTAATGTTTGTATACATAATATCTCTACCATTTTTTTTTTTTTTTTTTTCAGCAATTCCCAAGGAGATCTTGATACAGCTAAGCTTGAGGAACATTAGATGAATATTCTTATTAAGGTTCAAAGACTCTCAAACACAAACCCCCTCACTGATGCCTTGCCTGATGTGACACATTTTAAAATTCCAATTTCCGAACAAGAAGATCTACAGTAACTACCCTGGAGGAGCAATTAAAGAACCCAGATGAAAGAAAGAGATTGGTGAGTATGACTGTCCTAAAGGAATTATCCAGAGTGAATCAACACATAGTCCTACTGTTTTATAGTGCCAAGCACTATTGATAGCCACCTCAATCACTGAATTTCATGCAACGCAGACTAAGATAGTGAACAACAGCTAACGGTAACAGAATGGGGCATTTCAATACAAAAGCAAATTGATTAGGTTTTGTTTATGACATGCCTCATTTAGTTAGTGTTAGCTGCCATATTGCAAACTCAGTCTACGATGCACAAAATTGAGGTGGCTTTCAATAATGCTTAGAAGTATAAAACAGCTAGCCTGGGAGTTCCCATGCTCCTTTGCACGCTTATTTCATTTCACTCTGCAGAGCAGCATGGTGACCATGGCTGTTTTTCTCGCCTGGTTTCGGTATCCAATCGCAGAACAAAAAGCGATTTGTACGGCCCTCGATTGCATTTTACGTCACATGGTGGCTCTGGTATTGGCTCCGAGGTATGTACGGATGCTATGATAGACATTTGTAGCGCCCAATAAACGGCTATGGACAATTATAAACGATGTTTCCGCTACGAGAAATGCAATAGGTAGGTCCCCAGACTAAATATCACTTGTGATTTTAGTTTGGCATTCGCCAGGCTATAAAACAGCAGGGCTACGTGTTGATTCACGCCGGATAATTCCAGCAGCTGAACCACATCACTTGATATGATATTACTCATGAATGAATCCCACCATAAATATTATTTTAAGAAGAAATGTTTTGACTAAAGACGCAACAGAGAAGGACATTGAGCAACTGATCGCCCGCTGGCTTCAACTTGCCTCAGACCGAGATGGAGGTTGGACTCATTTGGAACAGCATAGACCAAACGCGAAAACAAAGCACTTTACATGAATCAATGGTACCTCATTTCTTACTTTTGGTTATGAATAATCGGTTTCCATTGATTCAGTGGAAAGTGCTAATTCGTTTTTTTGCGATCAATCCTATGAAGTTCGGTCTATGCTCACTCCAAAGCTATCCTTTAAGACAATTTAAAATAGTGTATTTGTTCACCTTCTGGTATGTCTGTTTAATCAATAGATATGACTATGCAGCGACTCCTCACCTCAATGAGCAAATTGTCCAGGGAGATGAAGTACTGCAGGTCTTGTAAGTGTTGCCCTGGACCAATGGAAGAAACCCTGTCCAGGGGCTGGACCCCTTATGGCTACCCCCTCTGGTCAATGGAAGCTACAGGGAGTACTGAAAGTCCTGCAAATGTTGCCCTAAACCGATAGAACCTTGGCCACAGGGGCTGGACCCCTTGGAGATGCTCCTCTGGTCAATGGAAGCCTTGGACCATGCTGAAGAGACATTGAAATCCCCCCACCCCCACTAACCGCCAAGCGATGGTAGTTGTTACATAAATCAATAGGGCCTAGGCTTTTCACCTGTAGAATTATTATTTGGTGTAAAATAAAAAAAGTTTAATAATATAATTCACAAGTACTTCACCTAAGCCAACACTTGTTTTGGCAGATCAGCCGACTTGCCCTGGATGTGAGGGTACTTTGCATGATGGCCCAGGTGCTGACAAATGAGCTGGCCTGGAAATGGGCTGAAAATAAGTCCACAAAGCAAAAGCGGTCATTCAAAGATCTATAGCTCTGCAAGTGCATGATCAGCTAGCCAAACTAGTTGGAATCTGTTACACATGAAAAGTGCCGACATGAGGATGACTTTAATAGTAGGGTCATAAACCTCACTTCCGTGACCATCTTCTGGCTAATATGTTTTGACAACTGATTTGGCTTCTATACACCATTTATAAAAAAATTAGCCCCCATGTCCCTCGCAAAAATGTCGGCATTTTTTTCTAGAGGGCCGAATCCAAAATGGCTGCACGCGTCATCTTGAAAAAGTATTAAAGAAGTATTATTTCTACCAGAGCACCTACAGTTATGTATGAGTACATTATTTGTGGTAAATAGACCCTTAGAATTGTGATTCTGACATTATTTTGAGATTTCAACATCATCTTGGCCCTGAAATCCAAGATAGCCGCCATATGCTAATAAACAGAGTAGAAAAAGTAAGGAAACTTGATTTTGGCCCATTATATCTCCTCTTTAGTAAGACCAGTCTATAAAGTGTTACATATCATTTTCATCGTTGATCTGTCCCCTTTACAATGAAGTGTAGCTTGCAAGGATCGGGCAATCATGGAATGAGCAACGCAGCCAAACGTGTGAGCTGTGCCAACCAAAAATGTGCCAAAATGGCCTGATATACTGTTCTGTTGGTATAGCCTTTGCTTGGAGCATTGGAGATTGTACTCTCGCACAAAACTGAGGACAAGAATAAAAAAAACATGTTGGCCATACACTTTACACTCAGTGTCAGGGCTCGCAGTAGTGTGTGGAAGATCCATAATGTTCCTCACAGTCTGTAGTGAGAGCCGGTTTTGGTACAGTTTAGTTGAGCAAATCTTGTAAGTGTCTGGCAGGAAACCTACGGTTCAGCAAAAGTGAGAAACTGGTCCTCTTGAGGTGTGGTCTACACCACTCTATATGCTGGGACACCAACCTCGGGTTGACCTATTGCACAGGCCCTATCCTGAAGGAAAAAACATGCCATCATTCCACCAGTGTTGCTGCTTAGAGAAACCACAAACCCATCATTTGCAGAACCCATGCTTAGGTGCTAATTTAGGCACACCATTGACTGGCAGTCACCTGGCAGCATTGAAGCTCAAAACAAGATGACTAGCAGCAGAACACCATTAGTGGCCATTTTGGCACATTTTTGGTTGGCACTACTCACACATTTGGCTGTGTTGCTCATTCCATGGTTACCCGATGCTTACAAGCTATACCTCATTGTAAAGGCGACAAAGCAACGATGAAAATGATATAAAACACTTTAGTGATTGGTTTGATTAAAGGGGAGATATAATGTGCTAAAGTCAAGTTTCCTTAGTTTTTGTGCTTGGTCTGTATAATCTTTCTTTTAACCAAAGCACCTAGAATGATGCATGAAGACTCTTTCTGGGGGCATCCGTGGAGTACCGGTCAGGGAGTTGGACTGGGGACCAAAGGGTGGCCGGCTCGACTCCCGGCCGGTGCAAAGAGGAGGGTGGGGGAGTCAATGTGCAGCGCCTCCCCATGTCTGGCAACCACGGATGCGGTGCCCTTGAGCAAGGCACCTAACCCCCAAACTGCTCCCTGGGCGCTGTACTAACGGCTGCCCACTGCTCCGTGTGTGGGTGTACGCACCCTTCCCAACAACTGTGTGTGTCTGTATGCATGTATGTGTATACCCCCGGATGGGTCAAATGCAGAGAAAGAATTTCCTTCCCGAAAGACAAAATAAAGTACTGTTACTCTTACTCTGAGGCAAATTGAGCATAAGAATTATGATTTTGACATCATCGTTGCTTCCTGTCTTTAGTTCCTAGTCCTGTGCTTCCTTGTCTCCTGTGTCTCCTGGGTTGTGCCCTGATTTGGATTGTGACACCATCCAATTCAACCATTCCGTCTGTGGCTGATTGACATGGGATGGTGCTTCAGGGAAGGATGGCGTAACGTACTAGATATGCCTAGTAGTTGGCACGGAGGCAGTGTTGGCATGAGCTATCTTCAAAATGGATGAATGATTATTTATTTTTCATGTTCTTCCAATTCACTGAACAAGCGCAAGCCATGGTGCTACTCTTTTGATCAGCATTTAATGACTTGTCTTGTGAACTTGAATAGTTCCTGTTGGTGGGACGAATAGATAGGGAGTCAGTCTTAATGCTAATGCTGTGATATGCTTTCTTGGCTGGGAGGGCCAACAGTTCAGTTTTGGAGAGGTTTTGTTGGAGATGGTTATCTTTCATCCATGAAGAAAAGGATATAGCTAGGTATCATTTGCATAGCAGTGGAAGGAGAAGCCATGTGAGTGTATGACTGGGCCTCATGATGTTGCATACAAGGCAAAGAGGAGGGGCCCCAGAACCAAGCCTTGGGGTACTCTTGTGTTAAGGTGGTGTGTTTGCCCTAGCCATGACATGTTGAATGATCAATCGTCCAGTTAGATAGGATAGGATTCAAATCAGGAGTGTACTTTGCCATCAATGCGCATGCTTCTGAATTTGTTAAGAAGAATGCCCTAGTCACATTCTTTCCCAGATGGTGGCCATCTTGGTTTATTGGGACTGAATGATGTCTTAATGTCATAATCCTTATGCTCAGTTTGCATCAAAAAATGTCTCCCTGGGTCATTCTTGGTGTTTTGGTTGAAAAGTAAATTTGTATATTATCAGATGGCGGCCATCTTGGATTTCAGGGCCAAGATGATGTTGAAATCTCAAAATGATGTCGGAATCACAATTCTAAGGGTCTATTTACCACAAATAATGTATTCATACATAATTGTAGTTGCTCTGGTAGAAATAATACTTCTTTAATACTTTTTCAAGATGACTCGTGCAGCCATTTTGGATTCGGCCCTCTAGAAAAAAATGCCGACATTTTTGCGAGGGACATGGGGGCTAATTTTTTTATAAATGGTCTATAGAAGCCAAAACAGTTGTCAAAACATATTAGCCAGAAGATGGTCACGGAAGTGAGGTTTATGACCCTACTATAATGCTGTACAAACACATAAATACATTCTAAGACAATAGGGGAGGATCGGAACAGATTTTACTTAGCTGGAAGGGGGGAATAAAGCTGCTGATGCGTTGCCAGCGTTGCCCTCCTTGACCCCCAAAATATTCTCTACCTGACTTTTTTAAAGTCAGTCCTGGGAGAGGTTCAGCTGGCCATCAAGGCTTTTGAGGGTGAACAGGTTGATCCGCTTAAGCTACTTGATAGTTTGGTCAGCTTGATCAAATCGGTGAGCAGCAGGGTGCTGAACCCACTAGCTAATATCGATGTGCTCAAAGGGCCAATAGATGGATACCTCAATCCAAAACCATACCTTGGATACCTTTATGAGAGTAAGGCAGCTGAGCTCCACCTTGAGGATGAGCACAACATCCGAAAGCGATGTGTGGCCTTTATCGTCTCCCTCATTACTGAGCTTCGGGCAAGATTGCCGGACAACACTGAAGCACTGCAGTACATGTCAGTCTTTCATGTAAAAAAAAATGCTACAGCACTCTAAGATGTGTATGTCGGAATGGAAGGTGGTCCCCATATTAGGCCTTGAAAATTCACCTGTGCTCTTGAGATCCGAAAATGTTTGAGCCATACCCGTACATCTATTTTGAACATCTCTTCAGTACTCCTACCTAAGATTTTCCTCCTTACGGATCATTCAGATGGGGCGGCAGGCCAATGGCAACACTTGGCGTTAACGCTCACATCAGCCAGTCACAACCGTGAATCTTTTGACGCTGTGTTTTGATAGCGTTGTCCTATCAAAACACAGTGTCAAAAGATTCACGCTTGTGACTGGCTGATGTGAGCGTTAACGCAGAGCGTTGCCGCCGGCCTGCCGCCCCGTCTGAATGATCCGTTAGAAAGTTTTGAGAAAAAAGTCGAAATTTTCGAGAAATAAAGTCGAAAGTTTTGAGAAATAAAGTTGACATTTTCGAGAGAAAAAAAAATCACAAATTTAGTCTGCCCGGAAGTAGGTCATTCAAAGCTGTCAGTCTTTGTCTGCTAGGCCTGGTGCGGCTGAAATGGAGGACTTAATCAATTGTTATTTTGAGGTTGGATTTACTAACACAGAGATCCTTGACGTCTTAGCACAGAATCACAGTTTTGTGATTTCTATCCGGACATTGAAGAGGTGGTGTCGTGAACTTGGACTGTGCAGGAGGCGAAATAAGTTGGACATCGACAATGTGATAGCCTTCGTGCAGGAGGAACTGAGTGGGAACGGACAGAATCAGGGCTATTGCTGGCTACACCTACGAGCAATTCAAAGGGGGTTTGTGGTTTCACAAGGGACCATAAGGCTGATCCTCAAGGTTCTTGACCCACAAGGGGTGGAAATTAGACGGGCACGTCGTCTGAGATGGCGTGAGTATACAACCCCGGGCCCTAACGCACTGTGGCACATGGATTCTTACGATAAGTTGAAGCCATTTGGGGTTTGCATTAACGAATGTATTGCTGGTTTAAGTCAGTATGTGTTGTGAGTGGAGGCGTATACCACCAACAATGACCCTGAAGTCATTGCCTCGTAGTGCAGTGAGTATTTTCTCTTAGAAAAATGATCTTTGTATATTTTCAGTACTTTACCGTTCTTTACCTTAATGCATAATAATTTGAATGAGTGTATTTTCCAAACAGTACAAGGGACGTCCATGAGTAATTCCACCCAGGGGCGCCTGCAGGATTGAATTGTAGGGTACCCCCCCCCCCCCCCCCCCCCCCCAAAAAAAAAAAAGTGTGTGCGCGTGCGTCAGCCGTTCTTCTTTAGAAATCAACTTCAATACAACGTGAACTTGAACTTGAATTTCAAAATTGACCTTCATGAACATTAACTCGCCTACATACATTAGATTATGTACGATAAACTCAACAGTGAACTTCTGATGCATTCACACACACACACATGCGCGCGGGCGGCACTGCGTTACTTTAGGGGGAGAACCAACTTTTTTCTGTCATCATATAGGAAGGACTTGTCTTGGACAAATGGAGACTCCTGGTTCTCACATTCGCGGAGGGTTAATTTGGGTTTGTGAACAGCCTATCCTGTTGAAGGTAGAGGACATCATGCATGTATGATGCATCAATTAGGTCTAAGCGCTTTGATGCTGTTGCTGTTGTTTTGAAATGTAGGCAAGCGAAGATTTCGCACAACCCAGGAAATTGTTTGTGATATTGTCGGATTGGCTTAACAATATTATGAATGAAGTAGGCTATGCTTATGGTGTAGACTACACCAACTTCTTGCACTATAGCTGCCCAGCGTAGGGACAGGGCCTCTCCCCTCCCCTTTGCCTTCCACTGGTGCGCAAAACGAAGGGTGCCCACAACTCGCAAATGGCCCATTGTAAGAAAATTATAATGCATAGCCTAGGGTGATATCGGCGTGGCATGGGCACTCGTCAAAAAGGCTAGGCCCTACTGCTTTTCTCGAGCTTTCAAACAAAAGAAAATAGGCAAATAGCCTACATGAAAACATTAATCACAAAAACACTAGAGCGAAATCGCATCATGTCGTCGATAGATACAACCATGCAAGCCTCCTAAAATAAATTTGCCTATTGATACATTTAAAACATTTCAATAGGCTACTTCAGAACTTGACAAATCTCTACAAATGACAAATCTCTCCGCCCGATTCTCATTTGCGCGTCTCTCTCTCTCGCTCTCCCAAGGTACGCACAGTGCGTACAGCCGTACGCCTGGAGGCGCCACTGATTCCACCTTCACACTGGCGTATCTCCCCCCACAAAGTTCATATAACTTGCAGTGTAACCTGTATTACTGTAAACTTACAGTGCAACCTGTATTAAACTACCTGTCACAATTAGGACCCAACAAAATACTATATCAGAGATTGAGGGAAGAGAGGGGGTCAGCTCTATGTTCCCACAGCTCTATGTTCCCACATTTGTTAGGAATTTTTAGTTTTGGAAATTAGGCCCTATGTTCCCACATTTCTTAGAAAATTTGGGAAATTGGGCCCTATGTTCCCACAGCCCAGCATGCTCTCACATTACAAAGTTTTTTTTTTTTAAATTAGACCCTGTTTTCCCACAGCAATATGTTCCGATAAAGGCATGTTTACACCAACACAGGTAATATTGATCCTGTTAGCCCTTCTGTTCACATTAGAATGGAGGATTCTGAAACTTATTCCAAAAATGATTGCTGAGGTCGATTTAAAAAATTATCGCTGAGGTGGATGAATATAAAATCGTGAACATAGAGCTGTGGGACACGCTCCCGAAGAGAGGCCCCAGTGATCTTTTTCAGCTGCAGTTGGTAGAAGTCATCCAAATGTCATGGAGTTGTGAAGTTTCTAACCTTTTTCTGTTTTAGATCAACTATCTTTCCCTAATTGGTGGCCTGGAGCCCAAAGACTGCACTTGGAGAGTGATGAAGAAAGTCTTTTCAAACTAAATACAGTACCTATCCAATTTCATTTGCTTTTTTCTTGTGCTAATTGGTATTACTATGCAGAAGGAGCGATGAGGAGGGATGCGACTCGGCGACAGCCAATGCAACCGAGATACTCTGAATGAAACTCCAAGATGGCAGCGCTAACGTCAACGATCTCAAAATTGGTAACAAACTAAAAAGTTTGGGATTTATGACTTTATATTTTGGAAACCGAGGTATCAGTGTTACTAACGACACCGGAAAATTTTGATTTTATACACAGAAAATACCTATGTGTTGATGTACGATTTTCTACCAAGTTAGCAACATGCTACCAACGACTCAAAGCGTTGAATCACACCTCCTCAGGGAGAGCTCAGCGACCTCAGTCGCTTGGATTTGTAGCTAGTCTGACTGTACAGTAACCCATTGGTCACACGGGCGATAAAATCACTGGTATTGGGCGACTAGTTCCCATTAATTTTCAATGACGGTAGGCAACGGGCGATTAGTACAGGCCACTGAGCAACAGATTGACTGGTGGGCGGGGAAAAAATAGAAATGCAGGCTATTTTCTGCAAAAGTTGGGCGATTTAACAAGGCGATTATTCATAAACGCCAATCAGAGTGAAGCCATGCTTTACTGCATAGTTTCAAAAAGAATTCTGATCGGACATCCAGCATGGCGGAGCTAACTCCAAAATTGCATTTATTTGTAACAAACTAAGTTAAGGAATTATGACTTGACAAATGAGGTAAGATAAATCTGAAAACATGGGTTTTGAAACACTAAAATACATCTGTGGCGATATGCGTTGTCGCTACCAGACGCATAATGTTTGCCGGTAGCAATGAACTTCAAACGAGACACGCCTCCTTGGCAACCGAGTTGCTTGTTCAAATCGCCCAGTTGCCCTCAGAAAAATGGCAACAGAAGTTAGATTAGAATCGAAGGAAGTGTCTGGAGTCCAGATTTAAAAGAGCCCGAGAGGAGACTCACCCAGGAGGCCACCCATCCCCTACATTACCTCCAGCAAAGTGCGACAAACCGCGACTTGGAAAGCAAGAGTGAGAGAGAGGACTAGCCGAATGGGTTTTGTTAGGCTAAATGTTATATGTTATTGTGTTAATGTGTGAATGTTATGTTGTTGACACACTGTTAAATGTCACATGTTAAATGTTGTGTTAAATATTAAATGTTCTGATCGGCACTTTGTGTAATGTGGTATTTCTAGTCACAAAATGGCCATGCACAAGTTTCAATGAAAGATGTTTTTTTTTTAATTCAGCGACTTGTCTAGACCCACAATCATAGACATTTTTTCTAATCAGGGAAATTTATGGCAAAGCGTGGGAACCCTAAGGTTCGGACATAGCCTAATGATTAAAGGAGAGTACCGGAGTGAATTCAAGCATAGCCCTGTTGAAAGAGCTTGCTAAATGTGCTAATTAGCAAGTGGAACAAAATAATTTGGTACAGCACAGACCGAACGCGTACGCAGAAGCGAACAGGCACTTTACACTGAATCAATGGGACCTGACTGTTGGAAACCGAAAGTAAGATCTGAGGTTACATTGACTCAATGTAAAGTGTTTTGCATTCATGTTAGGTCTGTGCTGTTTGAAAATCTTTCATTTCATGCAAAATATATTGCTGTTAGAAGGCTCGTGCAGCAGGACTATGCTTAAACTCCAGTATATTGCTTTAACATTCTGAAAAGGGTGTCAATCCTGAGAGAAGATTGGTTATTAGTGTGTGGTTTTTTTGTGTGTGTGTGCCCTGATAGGCACTGATTCAAAGTGGTAAAATCCAGAGGAAATATACCAGTCATTCATTATGATACCATCAAATTCAACCCATATTTGCAGAAGCACATAGCCCTAATATCTTACGTTTATAATGAAGGACATTACATGTGCTGTGCTTCCTGGATTTTACCGTAAACGAAGGGAGAAACTTTTTTTTTTTGCCTCTCTGTCAAAGTACGTTCATATTCTGATAACTGATTAGGGTGATATAAAGTGGTCAAATCCAGAGGTAATATATGAGTCATTCATTGTTGTCCATCACATTCGACCCACATACACAAAATTCCATTCGATAGGCCTCATATCTTTACCTATTTTATAAAGAAAGACATTCATGTGTTGTGTTTTCCAGATTTTATCGTACAAGAAAGGAGAGGGGTTTTTATGTGTCAAAGCATGTTGTTATCCTGATAACTGATTTGGGTGATAAAGCTGAAGTGGTCAAATCCAGAGGAAATATTGAGTCATTTATTGTGTCTCCAGGCCTATCCATCATATTCGTGGTGTGATGGCAAAATAGCCCGTTCCGATAAGTCTATTTCTACCAGAAAGCCTCAGAGAAGGAATACGATTTTAAGAATTTATTAGAAGCTCGGAATGACCAAAATGAATAGAACATTTTAATCAATAGAAAGTCTTTGGCGAAGGCCCCATCATTGGTCCGGGCCTTGAAATGTCTGTAGATCCGGCAGATCCTGCCTGAGTCAGCTGGCAGGGACCATGTCTACCCCCCCGGACAGATAGATGGGACCAAACTGATGGTGGTGGGGAAGGAGGTGGTGACATCAACGCGGCGGCGCCTGAGGCAGCAAGACAGGTGTGTTAGATAAGTCATTATAAAGAAGGTGCTGGACAATGATTGGACCGGTAATGAGCGCATGCGTGACATTAGAGACTTCCTGGTAGAACTTGCGCTAAAGCTTTCATATCTTATGTTTATAGAGAAGGTTAGAGAGGTTATAGAGACTGTTTCTGCTGTGTCACGGAATATGCGGATGGCAGATACATTCCATGTTTGATTTACAAAAATTTAAATGGTGTCGCACCATATGCAAACGTGCAGCGTTTGGTTTACGAAATATGATGTCAAGGTGCAGTCATATCCTGATGACAAATTCTAATGACGGTGCCAATCAGGAGAAACGATACGATTCATTGATGATCCCAAGTATTCATCAAATTTGAGTCGTATAAGCCAAATTCCAGTCGGATACTGACCGTGTCTTTGTTTTCCGGATTGTACTGGTAAATGAAGGGAAACGATTTTTGCTGTGTCGAGTCATATGCGGATAACTGAAACGTTCCATGTTTGATTTACAAAATATCTTAAAAGCAGATTCTGCTGATATCAAAGTGGTCCCAATCCGGAAAGAGGATAGCATCATATGTTGTATTAGCCAGAGCTACATCCGTCATCATGCCTGGTCCGTGTATCAACAGACTGCAACAGATATCGGTCATATCTTAAAATATATGTACAAGTATGTGGAACAAGATCTGAGGTTACATTGACTCAATGTGAAGTGTTTTGCGTTTGTGTTAGGTCTATGCTGTTCAAAATTCTTTCATTTCATGGGAAATATATTACTGTTAGAAAGCTCGTGCAGCAGAGCTATGCTTAAACTTACTCCGGACTTATACTTTACAGTAAGTAAAGCTCTTGGCCCCATACCTACAAATCTGCACTGTTGACTGTTGTTAAAAACCTTGATTTTGTTAACTCTCATCCATTTATTTTTCTCAGACTTTTGATAGTGTAACTCACTAGTTGAAATTTTAACAAAAGTTGCTTGTCCACCTCCATAAGACCGCAAGCAATAAATTGCCAAGAGTCGCCGAAGACTCCCAAGAAACATCACTTGAGCACAGCAACCAAAACGGCAAAATTGCCCATGACGTTAGCATTCAAACGTTCGATCCTGCTTCTCTACAGACATCTCACCAGTAAATTGACATTCTGATTGGTAATCGTCCAACCGCATCATAGCTCATCACATAAAGTTACCCGAAGTTTAACTTGGTTTTGTCGCCCATGTCGCCTGCCACATTTGTCGCCCAAATCGCCCGTCTCTATACAAAGTCAATTACTTCCATCGCCCATGTCGCCTGAATCGGTCTCGGTCTGAACGCACAGCAACACCTGCAGAGGTGCAATCAAACAATCCTTACAACTCAGTACGACTCCCGATTCATAACCACTCCCCTAATCAATAACTAACCTATCTAATCAACGCTACAATATTTATTTTATCATTATGTAACAGTGATACCGAAAATGTATTTTTCAGAGGTGACGTGTGTAAGGAAAACAAAAGAGGGCCTAAAATGGACCCTTGGGGTACACCACACATAGTTAGAACAGAGGCAGACAAGTGGTTACCTAATCTGACTAAGAAGATTATCTTAAACTTGACACACAGATGTGAAACTCACGGAATGGTCTATGGCAAGGGTACTCATCTACAAACTGAAAAGGTCCACTCACCAAATTTCCGATGTTTCCAGGGTCCAAGGTTTATTTTTTGGGTAATGTCATCTTTAAACTGGGTTCCCTCATACAGAGCGATCGCTATTTTGTTCATACATTCCTTCACAACTTCGGCGTCAGTGAATGGTTTTTAGTGCTTGTGTTACGGACTCTCTCTTTACTTCTGCGTTGTGTAGTTGCAATTAAAGAAGAGGACTCCCGAGCTGGCGGATGAGCACTTTATTCCTGCATAAAGGGTTGCCAGATGTACAAAAATAGTGGGTTCAGGTCGTGGGTCGAGTCTACTGCAGTGCAGAATCTCTTCCTGCTACTCTAATATTACTAAACCTAATATCTAATTATCTACATTGCTAATGTTATGGAGTGTGTTAAGAAAATAAACAAAATAAATTCCAAAAGGGAAAAATGTATTATAAAATGAATATATATGTTGGTGTGAATGTGTGTGTTAAAGTACTGAGGGAAACTATAGGCTATTTCCTATGTAATTCTAAATGGATTCTAAAATGGTGATCATATAGTGTACGATAATAACATAAAAATATACAGAGACTAAAAATATACTGGAAACTAATCCAAAATAAAATAAATCTGACATAAAACATTACGGGAAAACATTGCTTCATCCATTTTCATTGAAATCAATGCGCAAACTGCGCTAATACATAGGTAAACATTGCCATCTTGTGGCCGCTAATGGTACTGCACCTAAAAGCAATACTGAACGTGGCAGGCTAATCAACTTCGAGATCGCACATGTTAGCGAGCGGTCACGAGGCAAATTAGAATATAGGCAAAACAAACAATCTAAACTACAATTCTTATTGGTTACCTGCATAAAGGGTTGCCAGATGTACAAAAATAGTGGGTTCAGGTCGTGGGTCGAGTCTAAACAAAATAAACGTCTCATTATCAATCTACATATCAATAGGAATACAGCTCAAGGTCAAACGAAAATACAATATGAAATATTAACATCAATACACTATAAAAAATTGCACAAATGCAATTTATAGGTGACCTTGCTTATCAGAAATAATCAGGGAATTACTTTGCAAAAATGAATAATCTGTAAATAGGACTTTTGTGAACTTTATAGGGGACCCACGTTATCTTAACCTACCTACTGCAGTGCAGAATCTCTTCCTGCTACTGCAGCACCCACAATGCAAAGCTCTACAGAAAACTACAAAATAAAAGCACTAACCCATTTATGCAGGATTTAATAAAAAATACTAAAACTATTTATTGACTCCGTTACATACACCCCCTTAAATCCTGCTAAATTGGGGACGTACCGTAAAGATCTCAAGAAAAGGGATAGAAAAAGAGAAAGAGACTTCATATCTCAGAGAAGACTGAGGAGAGTAAGAGAAAGGCTTGTTGATCACTAAAGAGCATAAAAAGCTGTCAATTAAGAAATCCTCCAACTAGGGAGTACTTAAAGAATGGGATGGCGCCATATCCCCGACTAAAAGTAGACTCTTGAGATGCCTAATACACCTCAAATACTGCTAAAACTCTGTGTCTGATACTTCTAACTGTATCCTGTGTCATCTGACTAAAATGTCATCTGATACTATGTGTTTAGCTCAACAAGCTTTTAACTAGTGAAATGAAAGAGTTCACTGTGGACTCTGAAGTGTCAAGGACTTGTTCATTCATCTCACATATGAGTCGTCTTGGAGGTTTGACAACTCTGCCTCTTCTAGTCTGAGCAATCGCCGTCTCAAAGCTCTGAGGTTGAGTGCATACAGCAGGCTCATCTGACATAGTGTCTTCATGGGTGGGAACAACTGGGTGGGAATCAGCTGCTTGTGGCCCATCACTCACAGGGAGAACATCACCGCGTTGCTCGCTCTCATCACCTGCGACGCCACTCGCTGAGTCACTTGGCTCCAACACGCATTCAGACACATCAGGCACGTCAGTGTGGTGATCTTGAGACTCCTCCAGACCAACGACAGCAGGGCTAGTGTGCACCCAGTGAGCAGTCCGGTCACCTACACCATCTTCCTCATCTGGAGGGGTAGACTCAGGAACCTCATCATCACAGTCGCTGGACTGGTGATCCTGCACATCACCCAGTGGCAAAAAGTCAACAGGAAGCAGCAGATTTCTGTGGACTACCTTTACTTTGTCGGAGTGGATGTCTTTGATCTTGTAGACGTTTATGTCAGGATTCACAGCCACAACTTCATATGGAGATGATTCCCACTTGTCAGCTACCTTCTTCTTGCCTCTCTCACCTCTGTTTGCGATGAGTACTCTGTCTCCAACGGCGAGTGGTGAGCCTTTGACTTTCCTGTTGTAGAGTTTGGCATGTCAAGTCTGTTCTTTCTGACTGTGTCTCTGTGCTACACTCTCAGAAATAAAGGTACAGAGTTGTACTTCTAGGGGTACAAACACTTGTCACACCGGCAGTACCCTCAAAGGTACATAATTGTGCCTTTAACCAGGGTACAAATTTGTACCTTTGCCATTTGTACCTTATCGTGGCAAATATGTACCTTATGAGGTACAAGTAGTGGGGGTACAAATATGTACCGGTACCTTTGTAAAAGGTACAATTAGGTACCTTTAGGGTACTGCCGGTGTGACAAGCCTTTTTGTACCCTATGGTGGCAAATTTGTACTCTATTGAAGTTCAATAGTATTATTTTAAATGACACACAAACAAAAATCTGCATTAATGTCATTTATTAATTGCATATTAAGTGGTCCTTTATGACACATATACATTGTTATCTACACAATATGTATCATGAGCCTGAAAGTCAAGTTCATCTCCTGGTGACATTACAGTCCATTCTTTTTGAACCTGGACGCAGTAAGCATGGAAATGCTGGTCATAAGAAAGTGGTAACAAAACTTTTCCACATAAAAACCACATAGTGTTAACATTTAAAATATATTTAACTTGAAAAAACAATGGAATTTTTTCAGAGTGTATCTCATCAATTAAAAAAACATCTTTGACAGCATACTTCACATTGTAAAAAATCAACTCGGACACTCTTTGGATAGCATCTTCATGTAACCGAACATTGCCAACTCCAAGGGCATTTTGTAACTCGAGAGGCAGAGAACATAAGGGGGTGGATACACTTTTCCCACGAACCTTTTCTAAATCACTCACAGATTTGGAGGAGAATTCCCAACATTGTCTAAACTGATGGCGATTACTTAGTGTTGTTGCGATGTTTATGAAGTTACGGCAATTGCGGGCGATGATTTTAAAGTATTGGTGCTTGCTCTCGAATCTCATGCACCATAGCAAACGCAGGGGCCCGTACTGTTCAATTAGTCTTGCATAATGAATCAAGTAGTGACACTTTGGTGTCATAACATCACCGAAAACATCTTTTAATTTGTTCAAAAACGTGTTAACCAATACCTTTAGCAAAGGAAGCTCTTCTTTCTTTGCCTTGTGAGCCATAACAATATCTGAAATCTCTCTGAGTAACAAGAAAACATTCCAGTATTCACAGTTAAATGGCACACGGTGTGCCATAACAAAAGGCAAAAGCCTGAAAAGGCACCATTTTTGGGAGGCGGATCCTGAAATGCCAACAGCATGAACTCGTTCAGAAAGCTGAACTGGTTTGTTCGTTTTGTCATTTTGACCAATACACAACTTCTGCAGTTCTTCATTTAGCTCTCTTACTGTAATATGCTTCTCTGTATGAGCTTTGCTTATCACCAATTTCAGTACTAGAGGAATAACTCCTTCTAATAGATCATGCATGACGTCCGGTGGCAGAGAAGTGGTCACATCAAAATATGGTAACTCCTCAAATGGAGAATGGCTATTTACACCATATGTTATTTTATCTTCAGGACATTGGTCAATACGTGCAAGATGAGACTTATGAACTTCATTAGTTCGTAAAACGAAGTCTGTTTCACAAAATTTGTCTTTTATGTCAGCATGGGTCGCCATGCAATAGCGGCAGATTCTTCCACTATTAAAAGACATAGTAAACCCTCCCAACATGTGAGCAGATAGGTTGTCACCAGATATAGTCGCTAGTGCAGTATAAACCGTATGCTCCATTCCCTCCCAGTTTACGGTAAAACCCTCAGTACCTAGTGTTTTTAAATCATCAATCATTGGTTTTAGTATAGTATTCAAACCAAACTGTTTTACATGTGCATAGCGCACTAACAAAGCTAGGTGGATGTGGCTCTGTTGAGACCTGAACCTTGGGTCCAGGTTTCCTACATTATAATAAAAACCACAGAGCTTGTGCTTATTTTTCTTTGCACCCAAAGGGTTCACTACGACAAATTCATCTTCGTAAAAATGAAGTCGCAATGCATCTGGGTGATCTTTGAAGAACTGGTGGTCTTTGTAAATCTCTCCATCAGTGTAGTCACTTAAACATTCTTTTTCCATGTTTTGAGTTCTCGATAACAGAATTTGATCTCTTATATCTTCTTGGGATAGGTAACTCTTTAAAACCAATCCAATAGGTACATATGAATAAGAGCCAACTGAACGACCTTCACTGTTTCTTAACTGAAAATGAACAGGTTCTGTCATGTTAAGTTGCGATTTACAATGGTCTCTAATCATGTATGGCGTTCGAACAGCTTTGTATGCCTCATCAAAAAAGTCTTTAGACTGTATGACACTGGCTAATTCTGGACTGTCTGTAATAGAGAACCCACTTTTGTTCAGGTGATAAGCTATGAAAGAATCATAGTTCTCCTTGAAAAAACAAAGCAAGAAATTAACATCATTAACAATGTCCTCCTGAACAGAAATGGGAAGATGGTTTTTCTCTCTGCATTTTAGGACAAAACTAAAAAGATTCTGTCTGAAATTATGCAGTAAGTCATCTACAGATGGAGCAACATTGACATTTGTCACAGAAGGAAAGTCATCTACCACAGCTGGAGGGCCGTCCGTGCACTCAACAACTGGGTCTAGGTCAGAGTCACTCAAGTCATTTTCCACACAAACAATGTTTTCCCTGTGTTTGCGGTACACATGACGTCGGAACGATTCAAAGATTTTAAAGGAACGTTGGCAGCTGTTAAGCCCACAAGTAATAGAAAAGTTTGGTTCGTGTGCATGAATTAGTCCGATGTGCTTCACAAGTTTCATCAAAGTAAAAGCTCTTTTTGAGCATTTGGGACAATAGTAATGGTGACTTGGCATGTCAGAGTCAATATAAAATGTTCAGTTTTCTCAGCACTGTTGTGGGCAGTGGCTGGTCTCCATCCAAATGCAGTTTTGCTATGTACCTTTGCATGAACATCAATGTGTTCTTCAGATTCTTGGGGTACTCGATGTTGAAGACAAAGTATGAACAGAAGGCCGCAACGATGCCCTCCTCCAACCTGGTGCAGCGGCACACTTCTATGCCATCGACTTTTAGCACAGTTGGTGTTCTGCTGGTGAATGCTGACTTCCAGTCCTCTTCTGGCAGTTGTAAAGTTGGATACGGTGTATCAGGATCTCGCTGACCAAGATAAACACAAATGAAAAACAAGTAGAGAAGATTTAAAGATTAAGTTCATCCATCACACAGAAACACAAGGCGACAATTATGCCATAATTCTTTGACAACTAAGACAGCACACGATATTAGTATCAGGTCTCAGTTAAAACTATAAAATTATGTTTTTTTTTTCATATGGTGTTAGTGTGATACAGTATGGCATGGGAACCTGGTATGGATGGGTAATCATCTGCGGTCACACGCATAAAAATTCTCAATGAAAGATTATGGAGTTCACTGTTTTTTTATGCCTTTAATGTGCATTTTTCTTTATCCTAATTGTGTAATGTTTCTAAATGTGTAATGTCCTACTTGTGTTATATGTCTATGTGTTGTACATGGTGAAACTACAAGTTTCCACACCTGTGGACAATAAAGATTCAATTCAATTCAATTCAATTTTTGCTTGTTATTTATTCCACGTATAGTGTCAATGTTAAGACGTGTCAATATAAGGATGTGTTACGTGTAGGAGTGCCTGTTCCAGCCAAACAGAAATTTTCCCCTTGGCAACAATGAAGTACTACTATTCTACATTACATGACATTGCTATTTTTGTCCATACCTCTCCTAGTGTAACGAAGAGGTCAATGTTCTCTCTGAAAATGTATGGCAGGAACATCAATGCCGCTCGAACATCCATTTCTGCAAAACATGATAAATATATCAGTGTAACAGCATCTCTCAACAAGTATGATGCTTGCAAATAAATTACATTTTATGCTATTGCACCACGGAAAGGTTAGCAACATGCTGCTGCTGCTGCTACCTAATAAACCGTTTCAGATGTAAGCTTAAGGGCCGCAAATTTTTAACTCATTGACTACAAAATCATGGGAAAACCCGTTTTTGCTTCCCATGCGTTGGTTCCCAAAACGGGAAAACCTGTTTTTCATATTTTATTACATATTTCATAACTAGACACTTCAATGCATCTTGTGTGTGATTTTGGGAGCTCTGTGATAAGTAGAACAGACATAGATGGCAGTTAAAAGCTTGTGTCATCATCTGGACATTTTATTCACAACTCTGCAATAGTAATCTAATTATTTTAACTTTCCTACATAATATTCATCATTTTAAACAATTGAAATGTTTTGTTTACCTTACAACCTTATAAATAATGCTTTAAAATGTAAAATTAAATGAAATTTAAATTAAATTCCACTGTAGCCTAGTGCAGTGGTTTTCAAAGTGGGGGCCGCGAAGGATTGCTAGGGGGGCAGTGGCAGGCTGGCAAGAAAAGCTTAGCATATTCTTTTTTTTAATAAATTAAATAACTAGTTTACAGTACACCAAAATAAGCCAAAAATAAGCTTAACAGTAAGAACTGCATTATAATAATCTGTTGCATCTCTGAACATCACTACTATTATCGTTGCGTTATTATTTTACATATCCCTATGGGGCACACTAGACTATGATTGTGAAAGGGGGTGCACAGAAAAATGGTATGGCACCACCCATGTAAGGGGGCCTCCGCTGAAATATATCGGTATATGGGGGGCCTAGTCATGTTAAGTTTGGGAACATGGCTTAGAACGCTGGGAGCCAACGACATAATTCTGAAAACACCGCTGGTAGTCAATGAGTTAATTGTCTAACTCAGTGTTTCTCAACAGGGGTGCCGCGGGTCCCCTCAGGGGTGCCGCGGAAACGTGGCTGATAAATAAATTGTGTAATATAATACATATTTGTCTAAATTGATAAGTTAATGCTGGTCAGTGGAGTCTTTCATCTTCCATTTAGGCACAACAAAGTAAATATAGGTCGCCCCAGTCAACTGCAACTTCGAATGTAGGTCGTGTGACGTCTCGAAATGTGTTACTTTTCTAAGCTTGTGTGGTATCGGATGCGATGCCATGTTACGGCTTGTTGGTTTGGGGTGCCTTGTAATTTTTCATGAATTGAAAGGGTGCCTCGCCTAAAAAAAGGTTGAGAAACACTGGTCTAACTTACAACATAGAAAACAGATAGCTCAACATGTAAATTGTAATACCTGGCAAATCTTCTGCAAGAGCATCTTCTTTTGCCTCCAGGAGGGATCGGAAGAGGGGACATTTCTCCCGAGCTAGAACAAGCACCTTAGGTACAATAGGGTTGAAACCATCTCTGAAGCGCTGGTACACATTTCCAGTGGCTGGATGAATGCGCTCCAACTCCTCACACAACTGCAAACAATAAAAATTAATAATCAGTGGAAATGACAACAAAAATCCTTAGCCTACCCTGTTAATGTAAAAAGTAAGGTCACTTTGACTTTACTCGTCTGTCTACCCCAAGTCTGACTCTTGCCAAACCTGGCCTGGAGGACTTTTGGATTTGCCCTGCACTCAAACCAAATTGCAGTACACCTATCAGAATTGCGGGATCTTCAGAGCTGTCACATACTCAAAGTGTAATTGAAGCAGAAAAGGGAATAAGTAAGTGAAACGTGACATTTGTTTCAGACAACAAAGGCCGCTCGCATTAACTCAAGTCACAACATAAAATGTGAAATTTCAACTGTATTTTCGAATCTTTGCAGTAAATTAAGTAGCACCTCATTAAAAATGTCAGACAAGTGTTGCCCCAGTCACATACAAGGATTTTTTTATTTTTATTAAACCACACCTTTGTAGACCAATGCATGATGTACTTCTATATGTTGATTCTTGGAGCAAGGAAAAACAAATACATCTGGCCACTATCAGGTTAGTCTACCTCCTCTATCTCTCTCAAAAAAACAAACAAAAAACATGCACACCCCTATGAAGAACATGTCCTTTACATTCTGAATATCTCAATTTCAAAGAGCCTTGTAAAAAATAATGGTTATCATGAAACCCATTCCTGTTATTTACTGTATGTTGATGTGTACATCAGTATTACAATTGTTATTGTATAGAATTTTGTAATTACCCCTAATGGTGTTCTGAGAAAGGGGTACTTCGTCAAAGTTGCCTCCACTGTCATGCCATCTGCAATTTCCCTTTGGCGCCATAGAAAGGTTTGCTGCATCCTGTCGCGAACAACGGCACCGTCTGGTTGCATCTTTTGGTACTCCTTATGTAATACCTGTGTATGAGGGAAGCCTTCTGGATTAATGAACTGTCAACAATCGAACCTTTGGGACTGAATGAGGCACAGGACTTGAGTTGTTTCTTGTAAATAGAACAGAATCATGTGCTTCTTTTAATTGGGACTTTTTAAGCTCTGCATGGATCTTTGAACCTTTACCTTTATATGAGCTTCAGTGGAGGATGAATCTTCACCAACAATGCATGACGTCGCCTAGGAAAAGGAAGATTGAGAAATTAAGTGTACGCAAAACATGATTGCATTTTAAAACTAAGACCATCATCTTAGACCTGGTTCATTCAGCTCCAACATAAAAACACTTTACATTAGCAATCTCAAATCTCATGAGCCTGAATGCAGCACATACATTGCTCCAGGCTATAAGAGTCATCCAATGTATATATTGCTCCAGGTCAAAATGAGTTAAAGGTGCACACAAAGTTAAGTGATGAGGTCAGTTGAACCTTCACATTTGTGACATGATTTTGACAGCCTAATGTTCAACTTATGACAATTACAGCATTTCATTTGTATCAAGCTAACCAGTCCCATTTGTTTTTAACATACCGGTACCAAATGTCTCGGAGTAATCACGAGGGGTTCCTGTGGCTGCTGCTGGCATTGTTTCTTCTGTCCATACTTCTGTTTAATACGCTGGACTTCCTCACTGCTGACCAAGGGTGCACGTTCCATTTTAAATTTCCGTTTCAGTGACATATGCCATGTATGCTGATTGAGAGAGAAATATCAAAAGAAAAAAAAAAAGCACAATTCAATTCATCATAGCAATCTAGAAAGAGCACAAAACATTGATGGATACAATGTAAACTTCAAGTAATTTTAGCTTCTTCACTTACATAGCCATTTCCCTCAAGGTCCTTGAGGAAAGGGTATTTTGAGATCAGTTTCTTCACTACTTGAACATACTCAGCATTTGTTGGGTACCTAAAACAAAGAAAAGCAAAACCATGAAAAAATTCAAGACATCCGATCCCTTAAACATCATATTTGACACTTAAAGGGGTACTATGTAGGATGGTGTAGTTTGTGCTGTGCCTGTGACATGCCTGTCTCAAAATCTAAACATGAAAAGTCATTAAAAATGCTGTTTTAACGAAGTTTGCTGTAAAAATGTTTTCCATCCATAGTACATTCATGGTTCCATGACCGCAGAAAGTTGTCAGGAGAGCCATCATTCAGTTACTAATGATTCCAAATACCGGTAAGCATTGGGCCCCCGAATGATTAATATCATGTGGAGGGGGCCTATTTCTTCAAGTCAAGGGCCCATGTGGGCCCCCCACCTTGTATGGCCCCCCCTGCCTCGTGGGGGCTGGGGGGGTATACTTTACGCGCAGATTGGCTGACTCAGGACTGTCAGTAATTCAACTCTTAATCCTACATAGTGCCCTTTGAAAGAAATTACCTATTAAAATATAACTACTACATGAAAATCTAAAAATATGTATTTGACCATGGACACACAGTGGTTATACGTGTCTGGTATAAGTGTTGTTCATAGTATGTGACCTAACAGTTAAGGGGAAAAAAACAAAACAAAACAAAACAACAACAAAAAAAAAAACAGATAATGTTAGTAATGCTTAAGCACTACCCATCATGGCACACAACATACATGTACAATATAAACATACTCACATTGTGTATCGTGAAACAGCTTCATATAAAACCCTGACAATTTTGTGTCTGTCTGAAGGATTTTTTTGGCATGGTTCCATCTTATCCAATTTTGTTTGCAGATCTTTCGGAAACACTGGAATGTCAAAACTGGCTGGCAATCTCTCAGTTGCTTCAAGGCTAGAACAGAAATGTTAGGATGGAAAAGATTTCTAGTTAGATGGCATTTTTTTTAAAGCATCTTTTCATATTTGACTGTAGATTTAATTGTATTCCTCATGTTATCTTGGTGATATTTGTAGTACTTTGGGACTACTAAGTATGTACAGTAACCATAGCGTGTGGGGAACCCTGTGTCGACACTAGCATATCAAACACTGTCTTTACTCAAGTGTTACTATTATGATGAGTGTTACAGTTAGGGGAGCTGGTGGGGAAGAAGGGGACTAAGCTTTACCAAAGCCGTCCTGGACCAGGAAGTGAACCTGATCCTTTAAAAAAAAAAAGAAAAGTAAATTAAGCATTTGAACACAAAAAGAATGAAGTTGTTTTCCTGTTTCCACACTTTTTTGTCCCTTTAGAGAGAGCTGGGTTAATGTGAAAACAGCCTTATATGGCCATAACAGACCTCGACATTTACTTAAGCATTAACATGAACTCAAGTCAAGGTCTTATTTTGTGGTATACAGAGTAAGCACTGTGTAAGATTGTGGCCAGAGTAAGTATTGCAATTAGACTGCTCATTGAAACCGCTGTTTACTGCCAAATTTTAGATTTTCCCCCTGAATATTTACTAAATAATAAACTAATATTTACTAGTATGACCAAATTACAGTGAGTTTTGCAACTAAAAATGTCTAGTTATGGAAATCAAAATGGCGGATTGTGGAAGATCCCCTTTTCATGTATGAAAAATGTTATTTTACCAGACATAATGAATACATGTAATGGTGGTGGTAAGTATTCATGGCAAAGGTAACATTTGTGAATGGGCATCATGAATTCTGGAAATAAAACTACTAAAAACATTACCCAGTGCACCTGTAAGTAGTTAAGTATTAATATTATTACACGATAAAATGGACCTGCCTTTGTATTGCAGAGTTAGACACAGACAGCTGATGTTCCTCAGGAGGCACAGTCTCCAGTGTCAGGGTTATTACTGGCTCTGGCTCTGGCTCTTTCATCTTGTTAACAAACTGCTTGAATTTCAACTGCTTCTTGAACGATCCTTGAAACAACTGTCCCACCATGGCTTCTGTCAATCCACAATCCAAGGTATCTCCATCAACATCATTGTCTGAAAAACAGTAAACAGCAGCAAAGCATTTCGTCAATTAAATACCCATTTTCTGCTGGTTCATCCAAGCAATTTATACATCAACCAACAATGATTTAAGGTTTGCGTTGTAACAGAACTCAAGGATTATCCAGGAAGAGCTGCACGTTCTTGGCAAATCTGCTCATTAGAGCAAACGTCTCCTTTGCCTTACACGAGAGAAAACACTTAGCAAGTAATTGTCAAATCCCATCTCTAGAAGGCTGGTGAACTCTACTTAATTCAGCACACCTCCCGGGCAATAAGAGCAGACATGCAGGCACAATTCCTCCGTCCTCTCTCGTTCACTAAGTGTAGTAGAGATACAGTCTTACGATGTGCATTAAATGAAGGATGCCATACAGACAGTGTCTCGCATAGCCTACACGTTCTTACTCGCTTGGATTAAATTTCATGTTTATCCAAACTGCAGGCAATTGGGGTTCCCAAACAAACTCCTGAGGAACTTGGGAGTATCAAGTCTGCCTGGGCTGAGTGGCAAGACATCCACCTTGCTTACAGGCTAGGGTTATAAGACATTTTTAATTCCAAATTTAACAGTTGTGTTGAGTTTCCTTTGATCTTTCATTTGATTCCGAATGAACATTACATCACATAACATTCAGATTTAAATTAAGTTAATTCCGAATAAAATGGCTCATGTAAACGTGGTAATAGTCTTAAATAGCGTGGCCCTTCCACACTGATAAATGGCCAATGCCATGTTTATTTATTCAAGCCTTTTCGGTTTGAAAACCCCCTTGTTGAGAGGAACACGCACCTTACTAGCTCTCATGAACGCACGTGGACGAATTTCCCGCTCTGGTCTAACTTGGCTAACTACATAGAAATGCGTTGGCGCCAGCCAAAATAACTTTTCACATAGTTCCACACAAGTTTGCTAATGTATTATCATGGACAAACAATTCGTCTCAAACCAACCGAATTCACAAAATGATTTGACATGGGTGTCAATTCAAACGAGATGGCATAGCTAACATTACAGAGGGGCAGACTAGGCGCAGCCGAGAATGTGATGCAATTATTTGAACACTTAAAGCATTTCATGACACAATGACTAGGACTTCCACGAATTAAATTATGACATTTCATAATTGAGGCACCACAGATTAAAGTCGCAGAAGTTGAAGCAAAATGTAAAGCGAAAACTTGTTGCAGATAGCTGCTAGGCTAGTTCTAACGTCAATGCTTGAAAGCCTGTTAACGTACTTGTGCAGTCCTGCATAATGGGAGATTTTACACACACCACTACGCAAGGTTGTTGATTTTACACGTATTTATGCGACACCATGATTACATATATTACAAATATGCCAGTGGAAGTCAAGTTTTACCTCAGTTTTGAGGTAAAACGTCACATCCACTGGCACATAAGCTACCACACAGAACACCGCAGCAAATAAGCGTTAACGTTGATGTATTACCCTCGTTAGTTAAAATGTGTTACGTAACTGAAACATAACTCTAGTTTGCTTATGAACACAATAAAAATCAATCCTAACATTTACCTCTGAATCTCTGGTCTTCAGCTTCGGTGATGTCGATGAACTCCCGCAGTTTAGTCAACAGGGTGTCAGTTGACATCCCTTGAAGCGACATTTTCCTGCCTTCTCCCAACAAGGCAACGGAATGAAAGAATCTAATATTCTTTACTGTCCACTTAAGTCCATCACGAAGTGGGGTTCGCAACGGGGTCTCCGGCCCCTGCCCTCTGAGCTGTTGTTAAGTGAGGAGGATAATAACTAAACACTGACTGATGGGTTTCCCCAGGATCTTCTGAAAAAAATTGAATAGCCTACTGGTAATAAGATAAATATCACAATGTGGCCGTTTTAATCTGTTGAATCAGCGCTAATGTCCAAACATTATCTTTGTAAATAATCCACACTAGAAGGTAGGCTACACAATAAAACATGCCATGTTTGTTACGAAATTACGAAAACCCTATTCACCAAACACATTAGGCTATAATTTCCACACATGATCTATATCAGTAACACACCACAAAAAGGTTAAAGGTTTGCGGCATTTTCTACTCAGCCCGCCATGTTTCAAACCACCAATAGACCTTGCTTGCGGGAGTTTTGGTTAATATAAAGTCCACCATGTGGCGTCCGGAGTGCCAATGTGCAGGCGGCTGGTACAAATGTGTACCTTTCACTGTTTAACAACCTGTTTGTACCTTTTGCAGGCTGAGAAGGTACATATCAGTACCTTAAGGTCCAAATATCAACTTTTAAGGGTACATTGGTGTTTTTGTACCTTAGGGTACATAACCGTACCCCCACCGTACCTTTATTTCTGAGAGTGTATCTGCACTGCCTCACGCAGGTCTTTCTTCAGACGGGAAACAAACTCATTGTGGTCCACTGCCACTTGATCTGACAGGACGCTCTCAAACAGTATGTCAACTTGGAGACGAGGGACTCTTCTAAACATGAGATAGAAAGGTGCAAAGCCAGTTGTTTCGTGCTCTGTGCAGTTGTAACAGAAGGTGAGAAGCTGTAACATCTGAGGCCACTTAGCTTTAGACTTCGAAGGCAAAGTTCTAATCATGGATCCAAGGGTTCTGTTGAATCTTTCAGTCACGCCATTGCCCATAGGATGGTACGGTGTCGTGTGTGACTTCTCGACACCTGACAGAGACAACAGTTCCTTGATCAACTTGCTTTCGAAATTTGCTCCTTGGTCCGAGTGAATCCTCTTTGGAAAGCCATAGACGAGAAAGAAGTCATTCCAGAGTCTTCGAGCTACTTGTTTGGCAGACTGATTCTTGCATGGGAATGCAAGTGCCATCTTGGAAAAGTGATCTGTCACGACCAGTACATCCATAGACCTGCCGTCGCTGACCTCCGCAGACCAAAAGTCAATGCAGACCAACTCCATCGGCTCTGATGTGCGGATATTCTCCAATGGAGCACAGGCATTGGGCTCTGGGGTCTTCCCCACAACACAGCGATGACAGTTCTTTACATGGTCGTCGACATCTCGCTTCATTCCAATCCAGAAGAATCTTTGTCTTGCTAGCGACAGTGTTCGGCTCTTCCCCTGGTGACCAGCTGCATCATGAATTCCATTCAGGACTTGAGCTTTGAGAGAGTTAGGCACCACAAACAGAAAAAAGGCTTGCCTAAGATGCCACTCGCAGGGACACTTGGCTTCAGTCGTGTGCTCTTGCTGGGTTGCTGACCTATCACAGTTTGCAACGCTTGATATGATTCTTGCATTTGATTTATTTTTCCTTGTTCTCGCCTCTCTATTTTGGGGATATTTCTTGTCGAAGTGCCCATGCTTTGTTTCATAGTGCCACTTCACGTTTCCACTTTTGATGACTGCAACCGTCTCATTGCAGATTAGACAGATTACTTTAGTGCTCCCTGCAGGCAGCCCAAATATTATTTGTCTGTCCACTCCGCCTTAAACTCTCGGTTTTCTGAATCCACCTTTTGTTTCGCTCAGTTGCCATAGTTATGATAAACAACCTTGTTTTGAGATCGTGGGAAAATATGTTGGCTACAACTAGAAATAACATGACAAATTGACAAATACACTTGAAACATTTTGGAAGTATGATTATTAATACTACTACTACTACTACTTCTAATACTACTACTAATAATAATCTTTATTAAAGACAGCTTTGGTCTCGGTCCAGATGACATTGCGTTTGGGTCCGCATCCGGACCCAGGTCCGCCAGTTGATTATGAGTATCACTGGTCTATGGTGTCCACTGAATCGCTGATACACAATCATCATGATCAGTGTTGTGTATTTCACTGAAGATTATGTTGGAAGACGCTCAATAAGCTATTCGTCTGAAAAATACATTCCCACAATGCATTCTAGAACAATTAAAGAGGTTAAAGGAATAGTCCACATCTTTATTCTATTCTATCCTACATTATTTACATTATGTGTATATTATCTCTGACTACATTCGGTACTCATGCTTTTCTGTATAAACCATGGTCAATCTATGCATCAGACTTTATGGATACTTTATTAGGCCCCAGGCAGGTAGGCTGAGTCCATGAGGTGTGGATCTGCCCACAAAACAAATTCCTACAAAACAAATTATTCATAAAGCGAAGGGAGTTTTTCCTTGCCCCTGTTTCTCATGGATGCTTCCCATACTGTCTGTAAAGCGCTGCGAGACAATGCACTGTATTTTATCGCTCTACAAATTGAATTGAATTGATTTTCTATTTCTTTCTTTTAATTTCTATTTCTTTGGTCATTTTCCCCTTTTGTAGGGTGACTGACTAGCATTCTATTTGTTGTGATTGTTTATTGTATATTGTATAGGCTATGTGTACCTAATTTTATTTGTACCTATTTTTTTTTTTTTTTAGGCATTATTATTATTATTATTATTATTATTATTATTATTATATAGTCGTTTAAACATTTGTGTGAAATGTGCCATTGATTTGATTGAACCTGTCCTCAAAATATAGCATCAAATTAAAGAGAAAACTTGGACAATGCGGTTTTGACAAACGCATTACATTAACATGCATATTTTCTATCAACTAATATTATTCTTGTCTTTAGCACGTTGTCTAGGGTAGTCTAGTGTTGTAGCCATGTCATAGAGTCTGAGAAGTTTGGTCCTCAAATCTACCATTGGAGGACTTGCCTGAAAGAGTAGCAGTGTTCAGACAACTAGATGGTAGCGACCACTAGCGAGTAGATCGAGGGGAGGAAGTCACAAAATGGCAGACTTTGACTTAGGCTACTTCCTAAGTTTCTGTTTCTATTTTGCCTACTCTGGTTTCGTTTAAATACCTGGCGGGTAACGCCATTATTTGATATTGAAAAGGTATGGATATTATTTCAGGATTTCAAAAACGCTCCGTACACAAACAACCACGGATTTCAATGGCATGGTCTTCGGAATGTCGGGCTTCCTGGTTAAACATTGTGGCTGTAGTTTTTCGAGATCGAAATGTGTCGATGTGTTCAGCTTCAACAAATGTTAAGCAGTACGCTGCAAATGGAAATTATAAAAGCTAGCTAGCATACTAGTCAATGTAAATAATTCTTTCCATTCCATGAATACAATTTGGATTACTTCTCCTGTTCGTAGTTGAAGATGAGACTATTCTCTGATGGCTGCTGACTGGAGAGAAAATGGGGTCGGACGAAGCCATGGAACGAGACGACAGACCAAAAGAAGGTGATCATGCGTTCCTCCATTTTTATTTATTTGTTCGATTGGAAATGTCATGTGGTACTCAATCCACTTTTGCTGTTGCTGGCGACATTTTCATTGTTGTGGTGGTGTAAACAAGGTTTTAAACTTCGGTCTGTAGACAATCCCCCACTGGCTGGCTGGCTGGCTACCGCAGAAGAACACACATCGTTACCTCACAATGTGACGCATGAAGCTTATCAGGCTAACGTTAACTTCAGCTGCCGTTAGAAATCCTCCAAAGGTTCACGATTAAGGAAACATAACCAACTATTTCAGACGAGTTTATTTGATCATGATCAAATGTATGAAACACCATGGTCACCACTCAATATTTGTATACAGACATAAAGTAACGTTAACGTCAAGCCCACTATTTCGCTGCATGCATGGTAACGTAGCCTGCCGGTTTTATATTTCCAAGGGCTAACGTTATGTCTACAACAGAATGGTTGTAACGTTAGCAGTATTGCTCAAAAGTGTGCTAAATTGGTCGAGGGGGAGTGCAATATGACACTGTAGCTATGTTTGTGAGTTCTCTCTCTCTCCCACAGACTTATGTTGCACAAAAACACATGGAGCACATTAGAGGAATAGCCTAATAGTTTGGTTATAATAACATTATAGAGATTAATAATGATAATAGGATAACAAAATGTATTCCCACGTAGTCTTCTTCTTCTTCTTCTTCTTCTTCTTCTTCTTCTTCTTCTTCTTCTTCTTCTTCTTCTTCTTCTTCTTCTTCTTCCACCTGGTTGCACTTTGCACATTCATTGAACTGTTTCTACTCACTATAGATTTGGCAGGTGCTTTGTTGGGGACATTGGGGAGTGCCAAGCCTTGAGAGGGGACAGTGCAGAGCCTTGATTTTTGTTTGTTTATATACAAGTTCTGCTACCAAAGATATTAAATTCCTATTCCGGCTCATTCACATCTTACCATACCGTGGCATTCCATGATGTCGGACTAAATCATTACATGGAATTTTTGTGTTAAGTCTTGGAGTACGCATAAGAAAATGAACAAAATTGTGAAATATTGCTAGGTTTGCAGGGGTTATGTGGCATTGTGTTCATCAATAATGCATGAAAATGGTCACGTCCATAACGCTGGAATTGCCCATAATATGAAGTAATTTTTGAATGGAATTGCTGAGGTTGGTTTGACAACACAGCTCTAGAACCTGCCGCAACACACCCATGACTATGGAGATGGACTAACTGAGCTCAAACTCAGCGGTTAGGCGCGTTCTAAAGGACGTTGTTAGGGAGTAATGAAATATATGTAAAGAAATTATTTAATTAAATTGCAAAATAAAAGTAGGCCTAACAGTAATAAGCTCCATTATTAGCCTAATAATTATAGCCTATATATAATTCCAGCGTTATGGACGTGACATTTTCATGCATTGTTGATGAACAAAACCTCTGCAAGCTTAGCAGTATTTCCCATTTTTTTATATATATATATTCTTATCCAAACTTTATGGCTGAATACAGGTAAACGCAAAACAATTATATTATAATTTACATCATAAGAATATGAGCCTTTCAATTTCTGTCATAGACGTGACGAAAAACAGACAAGCTTTTATGGGAGATTGCAGTTTTTGCTATGAAGTCTGTGAAATTTCCTGAGTTACGTTTATATTATTCCATTCATACCAAACAGGGCACCTCAGTGAACACAGAAAAAGACCTTATGCAAATGTAAGATAAGTTGGTTTTCATTGTGTTATTTTGTGATCAATGGCGTTATGGACGTGACGCCTGGAAAAAAAAAAAAAAAAAAAAACCTTCCAAAAACTATACAAAACAAGTGTGAATGGTGGATTTTAATCTGTAAGGAGTAAGGACTGAAATAGTAATATAATAAAAGGAAATAGCCTAACTGACAACATTGCTGCTTCGTGTGTGTTGTCACCCACTTATGGCCATTATAAGCCCCTCCATAGACTTACTTTATGGCTGAATAGGAAAAAAAATCAACAAATACATATATTTTCGATACTTGATCAGATGATTATTTACATCGAGACAATATTTTTTTTAATATTGAAAGTCCCCCTTTCTCTCTTTGAAGCATGTTCTGTATTGCTTTCATCTATATCCCAAGTAGCAAAAAAACTCGGCCCGATTCTGGAAAACGTCCGGGGGTAATCGGCTCAGTTACGGCATTCGGCTGAGCTGCGGCAAACCTAACTGTACCGATTGCAGTTTGCTGTGACAGCGGCTGAGCTGCGGCAAACCTAATTGTGCCGATTGCAGTTTGCCATAGCAGGCATGAGGACGGAAATGTTGTACTGGCCCAGTTCCGTATTTACCTGGCAAGCCGCAGATACTCGGTCCAGTTACCCATTCCAACATCCAAGCCGAGGTCAACGGTAAAAAGAACTCCTCCCTGATGTTTTCAAATGATCATTTGAGGGCTGACAACGGTAGAGTGAACTTGTCCGGTAAGTTTGTCTTCTTATCCTTGCATGTTTGAGATTTACATAATTCAACGTCGTCTTAAATATGTTGTGCATGTTTGCAGTATGAATTCAGCAGGTTTTAGCTTAGAGTTGTTCACAATAATTTCTCATAATCCTGCCGACTTGTTAGCTTACTGCTAACGTTAGCTGTAACGCTAGCTGTAAAGTTAACACGAAATGCCAGTCTTAGCAATTTAATCATTTTGAACAAATCTTTTTTTAAATAATTTACCTGACATATTTGACTGTTCACTGAAGTAAAACAAATCTCAGATTTCTGACATTGCAAAATCGTCAAAACACGTTGCTAACGTTATCCGCCTAGCCTAAGGCTAAAACCTGTTGTATTTGACTAGGGATAGGGGTGGGGTGGCATAGATAAAATATTTCGTAAATATTAATATATGTTGGATGTTTATCCTGAATGCCTACTTTGGTAAACATACAGGGGTCTGCAGTGTGTTGAACAGTTCTCCATGTGATCTGTCGTGTGAGACTTGTGAGTGTGTGCACATGATGTGTGCAAATGTCTCTTCCTCTTCTCACGACAATTTGGGTTTAATTTATTTGGATTGTTTTGATCACAAATTATGGCCAAGATGCCTTATGTAGGCTAATTTATGGCGTCATGTTGGTTAAGGTAAAATGTGTCTGTTTATATAACAGTCCATTCTATTGCAGAATAGTTTAGCATGACAAAAAACCTTGCAAGTAACTTTTTTATAAAGTACTCATCACAAAAAGTAATTGTAGGTCTATCTTTTTCCTTATGATAGTTGGGCAGCAGGGGTGAGGACATTAATCTCCAGTCAAATTGATCACAGCCAGAGGGACCTCATCGCATAGAGTTTGTCACCATTGCTCTTCTACACTGAACTTCATAGCTCCTGACCATGACATCTAACCTCATCCCTGATAACATCTAGATGGCATCTTTCCCTAAATCTCCACACCACACAGGGCCCTGATGGAGTTTTCCTAGACTACCTGCACTGAGTGTTCTCCAACTCCTGTAACAGACCACCAGACAACTGCTGCATGCAACTGTCTTCACCCTTGGAGATAAGGTAATACCTGTTTTTACTGAAGTCAGCTTTGTATAATTACTTAAAATCTTCTTTACACATCCATCACAATCAATTTAGTAGGTTTTTGTGTGGAATAGTGGTGTTTGCAGTTGATCTCAACACCTTTCATCTCATGTCCTACTCAGTTGCTGCCAAGCAGGATGTCACAGCACTTGACGGATCTGCTGCACCCAGCAACAGCCACAAACCAGAATGAAAGATGCTGCTAAACGGATTTGGCATCAACATTCAAATGTAAGTCACACTTTAAAAGCATCCAAACATTCATAACAATCCGTCTCTGACAAATGAAAACTCTGTGATAGGTCTCTTATGGTGACAAGTAATAACAAACATGATAAGGTGAAGGAGGTATGAAGAAAAGGAATTGTATTTCCTTGTGTCTTCATATCACATGACCCCGGTCACAAGTGATTTCTGCACTCAGACTTGCACTGATGTCTGTGTTTGTTTCATAAATAAGGGTCAATATATCTCTTGATCAGTTCTATTTGTGTTTGTATTCCAGACAGTGTGGAGCATGTTTGTCTTTACCATTGTAATTCCAATAGTTTACTAATGCTTGCTTTTATTCTTTGTGTTTTGCAGCCAAGGATGTACTCATGCAGTTGGATGAAGTGTTTGCATTCTGGCTCTGACTGCCTTTGACTTGTGATCCGAAGAGCAAGTTAGAAGACCTAAACAAACAGTTTACAGTGTATGGACTTAGACACAGGACTCTTGGCATCTTACCACTTGAAGGGCGTATGTTCTACACAACTACCAGCTGCACAACCACAACACCTGGAAAGTCTGCTGCATCTACCCCCTGCTGCACATCAACAAGACTAAAGCTACTGCTGAAATATTCATACCTTTTTACATGGCACAGCCTGTGGTCCAGTGGATGGCATTTAATAAAAAGTTTTCATGACAAATGTGCTATGGTTTACTTAATGATTTGAATATTCAGGAGGCTATTGTAATGTCTGCAATGGAAATTAGCAAGTTAAACTATATATTATGAAATTAGCCCATGCTTTTTGTCACCATCTTGTCCAAGACATAGTGTTTTTATTTTTGGAAACAGCTATTTGCCCTTGTAAGTTTAAAGACTTTTATTATTTGTGTTGATATTTTCGCTGTTTGAAATGAATCCAATTCAAAGTCTCCTTCGATAAATGTTTCAAGACGGGCAAAAGCGAAAGTAAAAATGCATTGAAATCTAAACAATTTAAATGGGATAAAAGCAAAGTATTAGGGTAATTTAATCTTCGGAAAAGTAGCTTAAATATCAATATTTTACAGGGAAGGTAGCCTGCGTGCTCTCACTCGGGGTGCCGGCAGCGGGCCGAGTGCATTTTTCCCCCTGGCTTGACGCCCACACCACAAGCGGGCCGATTAATTAACATTCGGCGTTCTGTACTCGGGCCGTTAAAGCACCGAGCGCTCGGGAGTGAAATCGGACCTAGATTCAATCCCGAGTCTCGGCCGAGTGTTCATGCCGCAATCGAGCCGCTTTCGGGCCGCGGATTTTTTGCTACTTGGGATCAATACAAATACAAAAGTTTTAGTATAGGGTCATTCCATGTCAAATCACCCAAAATTTTGTGGATTTTAAACCTGACCCTCTCAGAAACTGGTGAAATTTGGTGTAATGGATCATCACACCTGAACATTTAATATCTGAAAATTTGAGCTCAATCGGACCAGTGGTTTCTGAGATACGCCAGGTCCAATTTTCAGATTTTCGCCACAAATGGGCTGACTAGCCCACATTGACATTACCGTAATTTGCTTATTTCTGGGTCAAATTCAATAATCTTGGTGTCGTTTGAAAGCTAAGACCCCCAGGAATCTGATTCTATGATTACTTTTTATGATTAGACGCATGTTGATTAAATGACCCTTTGACCTTTACTTTGGACCTGAATTTGACCTTGTGGATCATGTGACCTTCAAGCGACCCCTGGTCTAAAAGGTACCTCAACATGTTTTGTAGACAATATAAAAAAATCAGAGGTATAATATCTTTCGTTTGTCATCAATTTTAAAACAAAGACATGGAATGACCCTATAATGACATGGCATTCATTTTTGTTGGCACCTAGTTTAGATGCATTTAAAATGTTAAAATGATGTCTTGACAAATTACTGTGAAGCATCGTTGTCTTCTAAACCCAATTTTAAAAATCTTTTTTTTTTCTATTTTGACGTATTAGGCCGATAGAACAATCACTGTCAAAAATATCCTCATGTTGTAACCAAAAATTATTGTCTAAAAACATTACACATGTCCTGATATACAAATGTAATTCCCTCAAAATTATTGTTTTCAATTAGGGTTGGGCGATATGGACTTAAAAAACAGAAAATATTGTGATATATTTTTTATCACGATATCGATAACTGACGATAAAAAAGTATATACAGTTTAACACAGTACAGTTTAACACACATACAGGTACCTGAAAATGCTTGGGTTTTAAATGTTGTGTTTTCAAGGTTTAGAAAGACACTTCTTGAAAATTTTGTAAAGGTAATCAATTGTAAATTAATTGTTGACAATAAATATTCACCTGACAGAGTTGTTTGTGTAGTCTATTTGGTGGAAATATAAATGCTAACAAAACATTTTCTGACTATCGTATTTCCCGATATGACAAAAATTCCTATTGTGGGATTTTTTTTTTTTATGATGTATGATAACGATAACGATATCGCACAACCCTATTTTCAATAGTTTGTCATGATCTTACATGGCCCCTTTAATATGACTATTGTACTAATTATTTGAATTAACATGGGGAATTATATCAGCCAAGTTCACCTTTGCTATGTCAAGTGATCGAACCATCATTTAAGTATGTTTTGTCTGAAAAACTGTAACAAACCAAAACCAAAACAATGCTATTAAGTGCTATGAAATAAAGCAATTAAATGACCAAATAACTAAGAAGTGTCATTTTTACTGATTAGAGTTATAGCCTACAATTGCAGCGCAGAAGGGTGATTTTTATCTTGGGTTAGGCCTATGTGCAAAGGGCACCGTTGCTTACAAATAAAAAGGTTGATTCGATGGTCAAAATTTACAGGATTTTTGTCAGACACAGGTGGCAACCCTGTCACCAAGGTGTAACTAGATGTCCAAGGAACAATGGTTGCAAATGCTGAGTTTAATTTGAAATGTCAAGTGGTGTAACCGGTTACCCCTGATGACCCCATTTGAGGCCAATTTGATAAATTAAGGACAAAAGAAATTTGTAATTTCTTATGACAATTACATTACTACATATCAAATAAATCTAACAAAATCATGGGAAATTTCAATAAAATCGGTGTGCACGAAGATCAAGTCTAGGAGGGTGAAATATTACAATGTTTTGTTTTGTGTTGTTTTTTTTGCGGTTGCACCATTTGACAATCTAACAATGTGTCTTCTCTTTCTTGGTGAAGAATGATAAATGTGTCCTTCTGACTCTAATTACTGTATGGTCACAATTAAAGTTTAAGCATAGCCCTGCTGCACAAGCCTTCTAACAGCATATTTTGCATGAAATGAAAGAATTTCGAACAGCATAGTCCTAACGTGAACGCGAAACACTTTACATTGAGTCAATGTAACCTCAGATCTTACTTTCGGTTTCCAACAGTCAGGTCCCATTGATTCAGTGTTAAGTGCCTGTTCGCTTCTGCGTTCACGTTCGGTCTGTGCTGTACCAAATTATTTTGTTCCACTCGCTAACTAGCGCATTTAGGAAGCTCTTTCAAGAGGGCTATGCTTAAATTCATTCCGGTATTTTCTTTAAGAGACCTTTCAAATTTATTTCATTTGTCAGCTAAAGTAACTTCTTAATCTTTAATATTACACAAATATACTAATTACATTAATAAAATCAAACAATTTTGTCCAGAATGTGACTTTAAGTTCTCAGCTCTTGACGTATTGTCTCTCTCCCCTTCCCAACAGGTCTAATGGAGCTTGTCCTTCCTGGTTCCAGAGTGTTCGATGACGACATTCTCCCGCCTCTTCACAACTCCTACCTGTATGACGACTCAAGGAAGTCGTTTCTCTACAGTTCAGCACACCTCATAAACAACGAGGAACTACAGACACGAGTAAGTGATTACGAGTGCAAAGCAATCAGAGTAGAGCACCAGAATTCTCCTTTTTCACACGTGAACATTCCGACATTCTAAGGTCGTAAACTGAGCATTCTATCATTGAAATGCATTGGATTTATGCCATGCCTCATTCTGACTCGAAAAAAAATGGGTAATACAATTTCAAACATGTCTAAATTCACTTTCTTTCAAATAATACGTATTTGAAGCACACAAATTGGGAGGTCCCAAATAGATAAAAGCTTCATGCACAAAAATGTAAAACCACTTTTATCTATTCGGAACCTCCATTTGGGACTTCCAAATTTGTGTGCTTCAAATGTGTATTATTTGAAAGAAAGTGAAATTTAGACATGTTTTAATTTTTTTTTTTTTTTTTTTTTTTTTTTTGTTTCCCCCCAAGTCAGAAAGAGGCATAAATCCAATGCATTTCAATGATAGAATGTTCAGTTTACCACCCTGGAATGGTTTTGGAATCTCAGAATGTTCAGGTGTGAAAAACGTCAATAAGCAATCTTTGAAAACTTGTCTAGGAAAGTTCAACTTGAAATTTTCAGATAAGAGCGATTGAAGACCATTTGCAGTTAAGGAATGTAGAAATGGGCAACTGCATCTTTGCAAACCATACAGGCGATGTAGGCCTCATTTGACGAAAGGGACCTCATTCGCTTTGTCAGGAAAAACAATAAAGAGTAGAAATGAATGAAGTTTGATAGATATGTGACCATCTAGGGCAGTGATTCTCCGAGGACCACCTACCCTTGCGCCCTCTTGCAGATTCACATGCTGCAACCAAGTAATTTATAGAGTAGGCACTTCAAGTTCAAGTCTGCCTCTTATATTCAGTGAACAACTAATCTTTGGCATTCAGATAATGACACAAGTTAAATTCACATATTATCATGGTAATCAACTCGCGGACCACCAGTCGTCCCCGGACCACACTTTGAGAACCATTGATCTAGGGTGACATGATATAATATGGGTCTAATTAGAGTAATTTGATCCTTGCACATAAAATTCTATATGCCTCAGACTTTTCTGTTTACATTGGTTGCAGTAGTCATGTTGGAATGTTGGCACCCAGCGTAATCTCAAATTAACAATTTCATAGCGTTAAAGTTACAAATTCTGTTTAACTTTGACGGACAGACTTGTCACCAAGCGTCCAAATGCAAGTTTCTTTTTTTTTTTTTTGGAAACCGTTGCTAGCCAATGTAACTGGAATCATAATAAAGATGCTTATGTCCAAGGAACCCATTTGCGTAGTGAGCAGTATTTGACTTTGTGCGTTTTGTTTGTGTACTGTTTCTGTTTGTTCTTGTCTGACAGTACGCAGCCTTTCGGACAGAGAAGAGAGAATGTGGTTACACAGAGAAGGAACTGGAGGAGACGTTTGGCTTTTTGCTTTTTGACGATGAAAGCAAGGTACAAAAAGATTAAAAATAAATAAATAAAAAATTGATGCTGCGCAGCATGGTTTAAATGGGTTTGGGAGGAAGAACAAGTGGTTTAAAACAGTAGAAAAAGATATTATGATTATGAATTTTGTTTATTGTCGTGTGGTGTTTTGCTTTCATTTTACAGGCCACTGAACTTGGAGAGAGAGGTCTACTCACAGGACACAGCACATGCTCAACACTTGGCGACCCATCGAAGGGTAAAATAATCTTTTTCTTCTTTTTTTTGCTGGGCAAAAGAATGTTTTTGTAGTTTTTTTTTTTTTTTTTTTGCAATGTAGGTCAGAGTACCTCTACTTTGAGCTCAGAGGGATGTTAAACATTAATCTCATAAATATCTTTCCCATGCAAACTGCGCTGCAAAGGTGTTTTTGTGAAATGTGACATTCTTGGTTGTTCTGTGAATGGTTGTCATTTTTGCCCCCTGACGTTATCTGCTAAAGTGGAAAAAAAAGCTTCCACAGTTTAGTGGGCAGAATGATCAGGAAGTATGAGCTAGTTTATTTATATATATCCGCATGGTTGGGGGAAGATTGAGTCAACTTCTGACTTGGAAGTTAATGAACAACATTATGACACATGACTTTCCAAGTAGGTTGGGGAACTTCTATGGGCAATTTCACAGGAAATTGACTTTTTGAGTTGATTTGAGGGATCAGCATGGGACAAGCAGAGTGATTCTGACATTAAAGGTATACCAGATGCACTTTTTAAACTAGTACATGCAAGGCATACCAAACATTCAATTCTGCTGTCTTCCTGTATGTTCACACCAAAAGCTGTAAAATCGCTGGAAACCATTCACTTTCTATGGGCAAGAGTGACAAAAGCGATAAGAGCAACAAAAGCTACCAGCTGTAAAAGTTCGGCGATTTGGGCGACTAAAAAAGCAAAAAAAAAAAAAAGTTAACTTTATGCAAATTAGCTATGACACGTTTCAGCTGTAAAATCTAAAAGCTGTGATGTTAATGGGAATGACAACAGGGTCATTCCATGCCAACTCACCTAGTGTCTCCCAGTTCATGTCATAGATTTTCTTGAAAAAAATCACATATATTCTTCAGTATAAGTAGTGTCATCATGGCAAATCTCAGAGCTGTACACCAAACACTTTTTTATATATAAAATGTTGAAATATGCCAGTACAGGCAAGACCACCTCCCTACATTAACCCTTGCCAAATAAATAAATTTTACCTGACAAAGCTGTAATTTTCACCAAGCCAAGGTATCAGCCTAACGATGATTTCTAGTCTGAATTTAGCTTGTTTTATGTAGAACATGGCGAGCTATGGTGGAAAATTAATGCTGACACTGAAGTGTCTAATGTTCATATTTCCAAATTAATATTTCATTGAATTTTCAACATTTTGATACAAAACTTTCAGAGAATGCAGTGTTACTCACATTCTTCAAATACTATGAGTAGAACATGTTTGCATGCAATTATAAGCAAGATACAGTAGCTCAAACATGGCCTCTGACTAAAAAAGACATTTTATGCCCATCTTTAGACCACTTTATTTCATAAAGGGAAAGGTCGCATCCCTTCCATTTTTTTTTCTGAGAAAGATTGACTTTTTTTCAGAAGCATATCAAAATTTCAGAGATGTGTTCTGTCTCGTTACCCCACTCATGATTTTCTAAAGTCATCAAACATACCTTTGGTGATTGTCAATTTCCTGTGGTTTGGGTGTTTCCTTACACTATAGGTTCTCTAACTGCGGCCCGGGGGCCAATGGCAGCCCGCGAAAATATTTCTGGCGGCCCATTTCTGATAATGCCTGTGAAACTGTTAAAACTTTACATTGTTTTGAAAGAATGAATCTCTGTTTAGTGGTGTTTAGCATTGTCTATGGTCAATTATTTATTATTTATGTATTATAACTTTGAGAAACCCTGCCCACCATGTGCTGGTTTGTTTATGTAGCCATGTGCTCTGGATCATTGTGTCTGATTTATTCAATATCTTGTTCCTGACTGATTTTTTCACAATTATTTACACATAAATATTGATTATTTGAACATTGTAAACTGTCAAATATGAACATAGAAGGAAGGAACAGGCCTATCCACACACACAAAAAAAACTAGAGCGCTTTCTTTTATCAAACTTTAGAAGTTTATCATTCATGAAAGCAAGGATGCTAATATTACATCCACTCTCCTATGAAATCCTAATCATTCTGAATTTCAAAGGAACCATTACAGATAGCTACATTAGCGTTATAAAATTGGACCAAGTATAAAGAAGTGTTCAATATGTTTTGAGATTATCGCTTTCATTGCATAAATGCAACTGATTTTAAAACAGCATCATTGTTCATGATAAATATCTGACAAGGAACACACACTTCCAGTAAGCAGTGTCCCAATCAATGTCTTGCAATTTAACTACATTGAATGACAAGCATGATTCACTTCTCAGCAAGTGTTGTGGCATACCATTTCCTGCTGTACTCAGTAAGGGTTTGAACATGCAATCTTACCATACTCCATGTGTTCATGCTCACATTCCCTAACAAAGTTAGCCTACACACATCATTTTCCCTTTTGTTGAAATAAAGCATTAAAGTGAAAATTACCATAACACACAACACAAACCTTGGGTGGTTTGAACATCACCAGTCTAGATTTTTGAATTATGGGTAATTGACCTCAATTATAGCCAGGTGTGGCTGAGAAAGGCAACCATGACTGAGAAGCCCGACACATTTACTTAGATGAGGTGGCACATCATTGGCAAGATTTAGATCACATATGTTATGAGGAAGTTGTCTAAAATGAAACAGGCATGCTTCATACCTGCTGACACATATGCAGTAAACATTGCTGATGTTAATAGGAAAAAAATTGTATTTTGTCTATTACATTTTGCTTTGATTTGATTTAGCCTAGCAATTGGCTCACAATGTCATATATTCATTTGTTTCAATCAGTTTGAAATACTTACTTTAAATAACATACATTAGAAAAAAGATAGATAAACATTGTCCTGCATCACTTTACATAGCCTTTCATTTTGACATATTTCAGAATTCAAATGCTATTATAAAGATAATGGTAATACAAATTACATTCCGGCATGAACTGGCCACATTGTTGATATTTAAAATCAGATAGCATGTCAATTTGTTGTTATTTTCTTCAAGATTTTTTTCTGAGGACTTTGACACTGTCCATGGTCTTCTGTCTATTTTTCATCACAAGATGAAAAAAAATCCTAAAAGTCACCGTGGGAAGAGCACATGGCTATATCAACAAAGAAACACATGGTTTGTGTAAACAAACACCCATGGCAACCCAGGGAAAATGACAATCACCATAGATAGGTTTGATGTCTTCACAAAATCTAAAAAGGAAGATTGGGATGTAACACATCTCTGAAATTTTAGTATGTTTCTGAGAAAAAGATTATCTTTTTCAGAAAAAAAAATGGAAGGCATCGGACATTTCCCTTTATGAAAACCAATGGTCCAAAGTTGGCCAAAAATATTTTTTGCAGCAAGTGGCCATGTTTGAGCCACTGTATTTTGTTCACCATTTATGACACACATTTCCAATTTTTTTTAATAAAAGATCAGTGGTCAAACTGCATTCCCAGAAAATTTTAAACTTGAAAAGTGAAACCTCACTGAAATGTTGAATTTTGAAAGTGATTGATTTGACGTTTGGGCATATGCTCACATTTCATTCCAAAATACCTATGATGTACATATAAACAAATTAAATCCAACTACAAAATTCTTAATAGGGTCAAATCTAAACATGGTGAAAATTACAGCCTTAGCCAGTGAAATTCCTTTATTTGGTACGGCTTAACATAGGGAGTCACATTTTCCCATACAGCTATATTTCATCATTTTATTATTCAAAAACGGTTTGGAGTACAACTCTGAGATTTGGCAGGACAGCAGAAAATGGATTGGACTACATGCATGATTTTTTTCAAAAAAATCCATGACAGGAACTGGGAAAACTTCTCAAAATTGGGTGACTTGGCGTGGAATGACCCAACAGGCATGTCATGAGCGATAGAGCGATTTGGGCGAACACAGAAAAATTTAGCAGCTGCTTTTTTGAGCTACAAAAGCGATTTTGTAGCTTTAGTAGCTGTTGGAGTTGGACCCTTTGTTACATAGTAATTTCCTAGTGTTTCCAGAGCTAGCGTTTCAGGGTAGGTGTTGGTGTGTGTGTGTGTGTGTGTGTGTGTGTGTGTGTGTGTGTTACATGTTGGAACTAGCGTTTCAGGCTAGGTGTTTGTGTAGTTGAACAAAAGTCAGACTGGAATGTACAGTCAAATGTAAACTTTTCTGTACATTTTTTGGAGCCCCTTCTTTGTTTTGTTTATTTTTGTTCTTGTGTCACGTTTAGTACATCACTATGGATGACAATGATAGATGTGGTAAAGCCGGTTGGACCAGATTGCAGCACTAGAGAAGAATTAGCAATGTCTCTACTCTTTGTTATCCAAAGAGAACTTGGCCACGCAGAGGTTTTTGTCTCTCTGAGGTGCGGAATTTGTTGTTTTGAATTCTGCAGGCGTTGTCCTGAGTTTTGCTCAAGGGTTAGCCTTCGGTCAGAAAGTCCTTGAACATCCTACGACAAATATGGCATGGTGTGTGTGTGTGTCTGTGTGTCTGTGTGTGTGTGCATCAAAATTTCTGTCTTAACGCCATATGGTAATACACTGTGTTCACATGGGAAATCATACTGTGTTGGGTAGAAATGAAATTGTTGATTCAGTCTGTCCTGTGTGTAAGTTCAAGTCCTTAAGTCAAGTCCAAATGCTTCCGTACTTGCGTTGACTATGACTAAACCATAAGAGTTTTTTTTAAGGTCTCATGTAGAAAAATTTACAGGTTACGGTAACTTATTTTGTCAAAACATATCAATACTCAACATCTTGAGTGTTGTGGAGTGTATGTGGGATCTTTGTAAAGCGGGGTTGAAGAACAACTTTGAAGAACATCTTTGAAAGAACATTAATGAAGAGCTCAGATGAAGATGTTTTCCAAAATCCTGTTTGAATTGAGGAATATTTAACATTTATATTTAAACTAGAAAAATAAAACAAGCAGTCAATTAATGGGCTGCTTGTCAATCTGGTGTAATCAAACATGGGTGCATTAATGTATGGTTTGTTAGTAGTGCTTGTCTAATGTGGAGTTTTCTGTGAAAGTGAAAGCAAACTGTCACACTACCGATAATGAAGTCGATTAAGAAGCAACAGCAAAACATTTGAATATTTGTTCAGTTGAGTGACAATAGTCAAACTCTGTTGTCTGTGTGCCAAATCCCGTTACTGCTTTTGCAAGCTTGCCTATCAACTTGCTGAACTGTGACATGTTATTTGGTTGGCCTACGGCCTATGGCAAAACTGTGCCAAAATCATTTGAGGCCAAAACTAATTCACCCCACATATTTGTGTAGAATCACTCTTGCGGCTGAAACAATTTCCTCCCACATATTTGAAAACCGCCAAACTGATCCCAAAACGGTCCAAAATGTTTTTCACCCACACAAGCCATTTTTTCCCCACAATTGGGTGAGAAAACCGCCCAATCTGGCAATGCTGCTGCTTACGCCCTCTTATGATGTAATATGTTGACTCAGTAACCAGGGTAAAACTGGTTTTCTGACAAACATACACATACACTACCACAGGCGTTGTAAACAAGCACTTACTGCAGTACTGTTTGCAAACAGGAAGAACTTTTGCAACTGTAGTCTTATGAACGCTTGAGTGTATAACCCGTCTGATATTTTAATATTCCTATTGTAGTTGTGTGTGCTTTAGTACGTTGGAATTTTAATGGTGGAATTTTAATGGTTCTGTTTTGTGCTATTTTCTTTGTAGGTGTGTATGTGTCCAAGTACTCGGACTGCTTGGATCTCAAACCATGGTACAGTGGGAAGTCAGGCCACATAGCCATCATGAAGCTCATCAAGGTAAAGGACAAGTTGGCAGGCATCTCGAACAGAATGGTGCTAAAGTTAATGATAGAAAGAGATAAAGATGCAATCATATTTCTTGCTTTTTCTTATAATTACGAGTAGTAATATTAGTAGTATAAGGATGATGATGATTATGACGATGATAATAATAGTAATAATAATATTAATAATAAATATTTAATGTTTTAAATTATCCATTATCTTTTGAAAATCTTGAACGTTGCCATTGTTTCATAAAGCACTATTACAGTGAAGAGGAAATGATGTAATCTGTTGCATATCTGTATTTCGTTGTCATATGAACAGGGCAGAGTGAAGGAGGTGACCGAGAACTACACCCTGAAGTTCACTCCTCCCACGCCAGGGTTCGACACCCATGAGTCAGAGCAAATAAAAACCGTTACAGCTGCCACAAGTTCATTTCTGGCATTTGAAAGAACACAGGTAATATTTACCAGGGTTTTTTTTGTTTGTTTGTTCTGGGTAAACCTGTAAAACGTGAACATAAACATTAAACGGAATCTGTCCATAATGCCATACCATTGAGTGTAGTTCTTCTGTGGTATTTGGAGAAAAAAAAACTTTACTTTACAGGCATTAAATCTGTAATCTAACACTAGGCCTCTCCAATTTTGTTGTTTATTTAAGGTAATTGGTCAATATTGGTTTCCTTTTGTATGTTTCAGTATTACGTTTATGAGGTTTTGAATGGAGGAGAAGACACAGAGAAGTGTCCACGGCACGTCTATCCGTTTGCCATTGTGGAGTTCTCCTATGGCAAGGCCGAGACAGATGTGCCAGAGATACCAGAGGAGAGGTAAGATATTTTGTAACGTGATCAGCAGTGAATTGTTAGTTATTAAAAGAATTATTCGGAGTGGATCAACACCTAGCCCTGCTCACATTTCTAAGTGGTGTCTACTGTAACTATTAGAATGACCATATTTTGTGCAACATGAAATAACGAAAAAGCAGCCAATGCTAAAAGATGCAGGCATATCAAATCGATGAACAGAAGCTGACATATAAAAACAAAACCTAAAGTTAGCTGCCGTTTCGCCTTCTCGTTGTGTGTTCCTTGAAATTCGGTTATTCTTACAGCTATCGTCAGCACTTAACAATAAACAATAAACACTACATGTTGATTCATTTCGGATAATGCCTTTAATTAGAATCACCAATAAGTTATTGTTGTAACGTTTTTTTTTCCCCGTCATTTCTTATACTCACACATCTCTCTCAATGTCCTTGCACTCTGGCTTTCCCTCCCTGTGTGAAGTGACGAGAAAGCAGGTAAGTGTTTTCCTTTTAGCTTATCGCACCATCGCTTTTATGGCTTAATATTTGACCAAGTTATAAGCAGTTGAAAATGGCTATGACTTAATTTGTAGTGGTTTTGATTGAAGAATCATCCATACCCACCTATGTGGCTTGTTTTAATTTACAGCGTCGTCGTTTGACTACAGACCCTGGACTGGCCAACTGGCTTTTGACTCCTTTGTGTTGGACATTGGACTGAAGTCCCAGAGTGGTGTCTCTCATACCAGCAAAACTGTACGTCTCATGTGCATATAAAATATGTTTGATTTGTTTATTTATTTATTTATTTATTTATTTGTTGTTGTCTGTTTGGTGTGTTTCCTCAAGCAAAACACCATGAATTCCTAGAACGATGGTTACGTATTTAGATTTAACCGTGGTTCTTTGAGTTTCAGATGAGCACCACCACTTCTGGCAGTTAGTAGAACCGAAATAGAACCAATACTTTTTTTTTCCTTTTTCTTCATATGATCTTCTCCAGCCCCGAGACATTGAGTGTGAAGACTGTGATGAGAGTGGCAGACCTGAAGGCATCGTTACCCAAGGAAGTGTTTGAAACCTGTTTCTCCGGAGACAGTAAGCGCCACAAGTTTGGTCTTGTGTCATTGAAGTGACAGTTTTGTGTAATTCAAGCATAGCCCTGTTGTATGAGCCTGCTGCCTAGCAAGTGGAATGAAAGAATTTGGAACAGCATAGACCAAACATGAAATGTGAACGAGCACTTTACAGTTAGTCAATGGAACATGCAACATTCAAAACTGAAAGTTCCATTGTGTCAACGTAAACTGATTGTTGGCTTTTTCGTTTGTGTTCGGTCTGTTATTTCAAATTATTATGACCGCCGCAGCGTAGCGGTCATATAATGATTGTCAAAGTTTTTTGTTGTTTTTTTCTCTCCCGTCATCTACCTCCTGAATTTTTGGTCAACGATTCCCGGGATACCGTAACACCGGGGCACATGAAACTTGGTGGGCATGTAGCCCCAGTAGACTTTTACGGAAAAAATTTGTTTCGTTATGAACAGCACCAAATTTAATGTCTATGATGAACCTGACATCTTGTGGGAATATGTCAAGTTTTGTGCAATTTAATCCATGGGGGGGCTATAAAATAAATTAATTTACATTTAATGACTGTACAACTATCAACCTGTAGATGGTGTTATTAAGCGAAGGGTTACTGGTTTGGGATGATAGGCCTACTGTCTTACACACACACAGGGCAGAGAATGTGCAGAACTAAGCGGCGGTCATATTTTGTACCGCCATGTGGTACATCTAGTTTCATTCCACTCTATGAAATGCAGTCCGCAGGTTTGCAACAGGGCAATGCTTGAATCGCTCTGAACCTTCGCGTTAACAACAGCATTACTAACAACAGTCGTTAACATAAACAGATTCAATTTTACAGAAGATTGAAAAGCTTACTATTGCTGTTTTATCTAATTTGTAACAGAGTTTTTATTTTAAAAAAGCAAAGCCTGACTGTCTGTGTGTTGTCTCTGCAGTTTTTGTGGGCGGTAGATATTGCAGTCTTTATGAAGTCATATCCACGGACGAGGACGACGACTCCTCGCTGTATCTCCTCACTGATGAGCTGAAAGACAAGGAACTGGTGGGTCCAGAGATGGATATTTTGTCCCTCTTATGATATTCTGTGTAATACATTGTTCAGGGTTCCTACAAAATCTTGAAAAGTATGGAATTTGATTTTAGTTTTTTTCCAGGTATAAGTATGGGATTTGTGGGATTTGTGGTTCCAAAGTGTCGGAGGGATCACTAGATCATAAAGTGTCTGGACCAAATCGAATTTGGCACGCAAAGACTTGAATTAACAGGCCCAGCAGTCATACCTCCGGCTGTAGGCTTTCATTTGTACTCTGAACTTTTTTTTTTTTCCCCGCAAACGTGGTCAGAAATGTTAGCAGCAAGTTTCAGTTTTGAAAATTTGTATTTTGAAATGGAATTTGTGTAGGAACCCTGATTGTTTGTTTAATTTTATGCATAGAAAGTTCAACAATAACATCCTACCCAGTCCTTTACGGTTCCACCCAAATTTGAAACCACTGGATATTATTCTGCCATTTTGTTTTCTGAATTAAAGCGCTCATCTGTTTGTTTTCATGACAAATAACATTTATGTTTCTGTTGTTGTTGTTTATCTCATCCATAGGCCCTTGTTTTTCTGTTGAGTGATTCTGGAGTGTTTGCCATATTACACTCATCGTACTTCTTGTCTTATGAAGGTAAATCACATTATATTTACTCAACCTGCAGCTGTTTGCCAATTTTGGTCACCTAAGCAATGCTGTAGCACATCATATGGGAGTTTTGCAAATTCTCTCTCGAAACATATGTTTGGTTGTAACATGACACAATTTAGTCTCATGAAGTGTGATCTCAGCAGCCTACAACAGTTTTTATAAAGAAGTCCCAAACAAAAGGACAATGTTTGTTTGGTGTAGGAAAAAGGTATCTCTGGAGTGCTGCATTATATAACTGACACCTGGTGCTCTTCGGTGCAGGGATTTCAGAAATAGTTTTAAAAAGAAGTCGGTTCAGAGGCACTCAGGATGCAGTATAAAACATTTTTATTGGGCTACAAAAATTGCCAACGCATTTCGGCCTCAAAGGCCTTCGTCAGGACATTTTTGTAGCCCAATAAAACTTTTTTATACTGCATCCTGAGTGCCTCGAAACCGACTTCTTTTAAAACAATGTTTGTTTGTTTGTAATTTACATGTCTCATGCTGCACACTTTGGGAACGACTGCTATGATTCATGTTTATTTGTGCATCCCAGTGTCCATCTGTTGATCCATGGTATATGATCTGTTTCTGCAGATGGGAGTTCTGAGGAAACCGAGGCTTTGTATGGCCTGTTCACGTTCCCAGATTCGCACACAATACAGACAAGTAAGTGACTCAATCTTCAAACAGTCAAAGGGCTTTGATATCCATTTTGTCTATTTTATTGTTAGAAAATGAATTGAATAGAATAGAATGAACTTAGAATACACTTTAGACAAGCATTTAGACAACAAGCAACAGACATTTAGGCAACAAAATATGGATAGACACACTTACCCAAAGTGGTCAATAGTACTACTTAACTTGTGTAAACCATACCAATTAGTATACAGATACATTAGAGTTATGTTAAGGGGTGTTTTATGGTGGCAGTTCATTGCTTGCTATGAATAATACCACAACAACATTTGTAAAAAACAGTGTTAAGATTTACAGTGTTGTTGAGTATTGAAGTATAAAATTTACAGTGTTATCGAGTATTGAATCTTTTTCATCTGTTTAATTCCTCCAGACTCCCTCAAGACTATGCAGAGAAAATCTGCCTTATCATCAAGGGTCAGTCGTGTCCTCCCAGCCTTGACTTACGCCGAGACGGAAGTTGAAAAGTTGGGCTCGGATCACCACAGAGAAATCCAAGCGCTGCTTGAGCAGCACCTGAAGAACTACGGAACTCTCATCCAGCCCGGAATGCAGAACAGCCCTCAGAGAGAGGCTAGCATGTTTCCGGACCAGTACGACGTCCCCTGCGTCTTCAAGCAACTCTATCCACTACCCAAGTGGACGGAAGTAGCCAGAATGAAGGTGATGATGTACTTCGAGGATCCCTGTTCACTCGAGATTCCTGTGAAGAGGGTCTCGGAGCTGATTTCCAAGAATCAGAACAGGGATGACCCGGATGATGAGGTCTACTACTACATCTCTTCCCCTGAGCCAGAAGAAGCACTCTCTGCGGAAACAACTGCTGATCAAATAGACAGCAGTCTCATAGACATTCTTCCAGCCAGTGATTCAACCGATGATTTGGTTTTAGGGGTATCTTCTGGTGTGACAAGATCTGCTGCTACGTCAGAAGATCCCCTGAAAACCAACGCAGAGGAGTTTCCCCAGAAAGAACAAGAAATTGACAGTCTCCTTGTTTCAGTGTCCAAAGGGGCAGATTCCCCTGATGGTCAATCACCAGAACATGATTATGCTGACTATCCAGAGGATTCTCCCATGTCCCTCCCTCCTGCAGGAGATGATCAAATTACCTCAGACACAGAAGACGCCCCGGTACTCCTCTTACGGTGAAGAAACCTCTCCAAGGAACTGTAATCGACAACAGTGTGGGGGTTAATTCTGTTACAGTGGAGGATAATGGTCGACCAGTTTCATCTCCAACATCAGAGTCTGCAAAGTCTGTTGATTTGTCCAAGGGCTGTTCTGTTTCAGTGAGGACGATGGAGGATAATGGTCGACCAGTTTCATCCCCAACATCAGAGTCTGTTGAACATGCAAAGTCTGTTGATTTGTCCAAGGGCTTGTCCCGGACTGAGGAAGCTGCTTGCAGTTCAGAGAAGCTTCTGGAACCCACAGATGCCACAGATTCCACCACAAAGGTGTCAAAAGACTCTAACCAAAAAATGCCTACCTCTAAATTAAAACAGTCCCCGGGAAAGCAGTCTGTGGTGGAATGTAAACCCAGCATGGGAGAATCTACGAGCAATAAACCAATCAGGGGACAAACAGAACTAGCCCTTGAAGGAGAGGTTGGTGTTCCAACTAGCCATAGTAATGGAGAAAAGCCTATTTCAGATCAATCAGATCAAGTTTCAACGCCCTCTAAAGGACAAAATTTGCTTGATGCAGTAGACAGTGTTCCTTTGCCAGTGTTGCCTGCAGAGCTTTCCTCCACAACAAAGGACAAGGACTCTCACACAGACAAAACTCACAGGGTTGTAGACATTGTAGACCCAGAGGAACTTCAGGCAGAAGCTGAAGTCACCAACACAAGTGACAATGTCAGCGACATCAGTGTGTCTACAGAGAGGCTGATAAAAAGTAATGGTCAAGACAACGTACCATCTGACCAGAAGCTGAATGAAGATCCCTGTAAATCCAGTGGTGAGGAAACTGACAGCAGTCCATGTGGCATATCCACAGATGAACCATCAGCATCTGAGGGCAACAGCCTTACTGCTGCTTCTCCTGCTGTCATTCTCTCCTCTACTGCTGTGTCAATGGAAGCTTGTGAGTCAGAGTTCTCTGAAACAGTGAAGGGTCCTGAATCTGAGGAGGTCTCAGACAAAAAAACAACTGAGAAACCTCCAGAAGTAGAGGATTCTAGTGAAAGAGTTGACTCTTCTGAAAAGAGTTCAGTTGAAATTGAAAGTGAGAAAGAGGATTCCTCTTCAGAGAAACTTCTACAAGAGGGAACACCCATTGTTGATGGTGAAAAAGATCATTCTTCTTCAGTGGATAAGTCTAAGTCAAGCACAGACAAAGTACCCACAACCCAACCTGGTGTATGTTCAGAGAAACCTGTAGATTCCCAGGTCACTAGTGTTTCTTCTGACAAGGAAACACCTGCACTGCCCTTGAGCGTGTCATCTCCCCAGATAGTGGATCAGGGTAACTCAGTAGAGAGACATCCTGATACATCTCAACCTGCAGAGCAGCAGCAGCAGGAGGATGCTGTCTTGGTGACAAACCCAGGCAAGGGAACATCGGCAACATCAGCATCCCTCACTCCAGCTGACCACGACAAAGGGGTCGGAGGAGATCTTCAGGTGACAAAATCACCGCCAACTTCTGATGCTGTTGAGGTGAAGACTGATAATGGGGCATCCCAAGTCGGTCCTAAACCTTGTATCCAGCTTGAAAGTGGTACAGAACAACCCCTTGACGAAGAGGGAACCGAGGGTGATGGTTCTCTTGATGCAAATGGAGAGGATAAAGCTTCTGTCAAACCGCAACGGCGCCGTGGAAGAAGACGCAAGCGTGTGTTGAGTTTTAAGCCAAAAACGACCACAAAACAGCAAACATCACAGGGTATTAGTCCGCTTGCACTTACAAAAGAGACTCCTTTAGAGTGTGGGAAGGAGATAAAGAAACAGACGTCATTAGAAAATGACCCTTCAACTTTGTCAAAACAAAAGGTTGATATGTTGCGCACTCATACCGTGGATCTGGTCGACAAGTCGGTGAGCAAGTCCGTCCCATTGGAATATATTGAACATAATTATTCTCAGTCTCTGAAGGAAACCCCAAACCAGAAATCCGAAACCTCTGCTGAGAAATCTCTTTTCAGGAGAGGGAAAGACGGACTGACTCTCTACCAGCGTAACAAGACGCAACAGCGAAAGTCGGCTTCACAGGTTGGTGTAGAGATTATTATTGAATCCAAACAAGTTCATCGCCTTAAGAGGAGGTCTGACATTGACAGTTTGAACTACAACCTAAAGACTGTTATCACAGACTGCGGGAAAGTATTTGTTCCCCATGGTACTGAGATGCCTCAGGACGTTGAGGTGGTAAGGAAAAGAACTAAATCTGCTGAGGGACCAAGCAGAACAAGGCCTGATGGACTAGGGTCTCCTACAGAGTGGGGAGATGAGAGTAGACGCAGCGAGTGTCTTACGCGAAAGGACACAAAACACTCTCTTTCACTCTCACCAGGTAGTAGAACGTTTCGTAGACAAAGCCAAGAGTCGGGTGAGTATAGTCCAAAGAATAAGAATGTATCAGCCTGCCAGGTTACTCAGACAGATGAGAATCCTTCAGGGCACGAGGAGGACCTGGAGTCTTTTCCCACCTTTGTGCTGGAGTTGGACAACAACAATCCGACACAAGCTACAGAACATGATAAGCTAAGTGCGAGAACTGATGAGAATCCTACCGATTTGAGCTTCCAAATGGAGTCATCCACCAAAACAGCCGCAGGTGACTCTGAGGAAAGCAATGAACAAGGGAACTCCGAGTCTGATGCCAAAGGGGGTCACAAGGCCAAGAGGAAGAGAAGTGCGACCTACACAGTGATTCCCATAAGTGAACTTAAAACTGTTTTCAGGGCAGGGAAGAGGAGTATCTCCTCAGGCCCTGATGATGGTGGATTAAAATCGGACTCTAAGAGACACAAGGGGAACAGTGAAGATATGGGCAAAGAATCTGCATTGTCCAGTGAAATAGTGCCTTCGTCTGAACTGGCATCGACAAGCACCAAGAAACATAACAAGTTGTTAAAGAAATGGCAGAAAATCAGCTCTACAGATATCTTTAGCGAAGGTAAATATTTTACACCATTGGGCCTCTCATCAGCTGTTCAGCTGGTCTTGAACCCAGTTACACAGTTTTTGATAAGATTTGTATTCACCAATGGTTTTAAATGGGACCTTAAGATGAATTATAAGAAAATTCTCAGGAATACATTGGTGACTACAGACTGTTGTTGTGTAATTATATAGTAAATATTAAATCAAAATGAATGAATTTGGCCCAACCAAGATTTTATCCATGGTTGTGTTAATTGGAAGTCTTGTGTGTGCTTCTATCCATGGACTGGTCACAATAAGCACCTTAAGTGTTTTAGTCTCCTTCAGACTTTGTTGATCAAGATAAGGAAAACCCTCAAATGTTTAATTGATTTTCTGAAGGAAACCTTAAGGTTTGTTTTGCATGAAATAAGGTTATTCGCATAGCTATTGATTAGCACTTAGCAATGTGACACAACATGGCTACAGGATTGTTTCTTTAAGCTAGGATTTTCTTTTAAGTTAGATTTAAGGGTTTCCAAACCAAGGGTTCCTTCAATTAAACTTCTTTGTTTGTAGCTTTAGTCGCTAAAAAAAGCTTAACGGCTTTAGTACAGTAGCTCTTGGAGTGAACATACTGTACACTTAAGGGTTAATTCACTCCGGATAATTCCGCTCCGGCCCCATGCTCTTCCTCACAGCCTTCCCCCACCCCACTCTTTTCCTTTATGCTCCTTCTGCCAGGTTCATTCTCCTCCTCAGATCCCCTCAGCTTCATTTGCCACGACGACCTGCAAGGCTCAGACGACGGCATCCTAGTCCAAATCCAGCTCGACTCGGCCGACAATAATAATCCATCGGAAGCGGGGAAGAGAAAGGCCAGAGCTAGGAGACCGGAGGAAGCTCCCTTGGGAGGGTCGTCTTCCCGCAAGAAGGCACGGGCGTCCAATTTCCGGCGGCAGAGGGAAATCGTTCAAAAGGGAGAGTCGATTGAAGTGTCGAGGCTGTGGAAGGAGGAGTATGACTTCGGTCTGGACAGCAAGTTCCGGAAAAATCCTCGTGATGAGACTGTGCTGAGAGCGTTGCATGGGTAAGAAAGGTTTGACTGACTGATCCCTAGAGCAGATCTTCTGAAGTCTCAAATTGTATCAGCACGGTTCCTGCAAGTCTGTGCAAGTTGTGTGACAGAAAATAAATCATTATCCTGGATTACATTTAGCTCTGAGGATAATGGTGAACTCACACACACACACATTTTCAACGTTGGTCAAATGATGAAAAGTGCAGATCTAATGTTGAGGAAAGCCCCCTCTGTGCAGTAGTTTCCATGACAATATGCGAGAGTTTGGTCATTTAGTGTTTTTCTTGTTCTCCCAGTAATAATAACATATACAGATTGTTGTCGTTTTTATGCAGTTTCTCTACATGAAAACGCATTCTAGCGTTGTTTTTCTTGTTCTGCCAGTAATAACATACAGACTGTTGTAATATCTTTGCAATTTCTCTACAAAAGTGCATCCTAGTGGTGTTGTTTTTTTTCTCCCAGTATATGATATATAAACTGTTGTAATTTCTTTTTTTCTTCTGACCCAAATAGCCCTTGGGATTTCAACATCAAGGACTCTGAGGAGGAGATCCACCTGATCTTCCACATGTGGATTGGCCTCTTCTACAGCAAGTCTGCTCCGCGCTTCTTTCACCTCGACTCCGACTGCTTTCCACCAGAGGAGGAGGAGGAGGACGTTCCGATAAGCAACGAGGGTGCAAAGTCACCCCGGGACGTTCACCTGCAGCTCTCCTCCATCACGGACTTTCCCCTGCCCAAAACTGCCGTCACGAGCGCCCTCAAATTCACCACCACGTTAGACACGGCCACATCAGCTCCGTTTGATCCGTTCAGAACTTCTGTGCTTCTGCCAAGCGATGAGAGCTTGATGATGATGAGGACGACGAAGGGCTCGGACTTACAGACTGAGCTTCGGCCTGAGAGTCCTTCGTCGTACGAGGTGCTGGACCTTTCTCTGAAAAGCTGTAAGGCCTCAGACCTCAGCAGCAGCAGCACCCCAGACACCTTGAGAGTGGAGGCCCCACACAGTGATGCGGGCGTGGAGCAGTTAGACGAGGAGTTTAATGAGGGACCCTTGGATTTGAGGATTGAGCCTGTCAAAAGTACAAAAGTAAGTATGGGTGAATGTCATGGGTTAAGCACGGGTTAATGTTACAATATCATGCTGGTTCCTCCATGCTGGTGTCTGTGTGTCACTGTTAAGGGAAGTGTGTGTTTGTGTGTGTGTGTGTGTGTGTGAGAGAGAGAGAGAGAGAGAGAGAGAGAGAGAGAGATGACTGGGTCATGTGTGAGATGTCATGTCATGGATGAGATAAGGGAAGTGTATGTGTGAGTGTGTATGTGTTTGTGAGAGAGAGATGACTGGGTCATGTGTGAGATGGTTGCATTCACAGTTGAATTTCCGCTAGAGGACTAACAAAAGAATCATCAGCGTTAAACTTTTTTTTTTTTGTGCTGTGTAGGTTGAAGTCAGTGAAGGTGCTTGATCTTGTTATAAATATAATATTGGTTCCTCCATTCATGTTTCTGTCTGTGATTGTTAAGGGAAGTGTGTGTATGTGAACGAGAGAAGACTGGGTCATGTGCAAGATATTTCATGGAAGAGAGACACAACTGCATAACTACAACTTTTTGGATTCTTATTACCTGTAAATGTTGTATAAGAACATTTTTTTTTTTATTCCTAATGGATGGGCTGAATTTCCACTAGAGAGCGGGTTATCAACAGGGGGTCCGTGGACCTGTGATGACATTCCAGGGGGTCCGTGACATGGGTTCCAGTTACAACTTAGTGTGACTGAAATTTATATTTGAAAACTTGATTTGAGAAATAAGAACAGCTAAACACTCCAAATCCAGTGTAAGAGTGCATACTTGGGTAAATGTGGTGATTGTTGGCTAAAATGTCTCTTTGTATATCATTTCTTGCAATCCTTTTGTTTAACACCCCCCTCCGCCCTGGGGGTGGGCCACCAATGACATTTTAAACAGAATGGTGGTCCCTGGGACTGAACCAGTTGAAAACCCCTGCACTAGAGGACTAGTAAATGAATCTGATTCAGCGTTTAACCTTTAATTTTTTTGTGTGTGTGTGCTGTGTAGGTCGAAGTCAGTGAAGTCTCTTGCGGGACAGAAAGCACTGCAGACGAATGCACAAACACTACAGTTGATGCCGCATGTACAAGTACAGTCGATGCCGCATGTACAAGTACGAACATTTCCTGCCAAAGTGACCTCTCTGAAAAGGCAAAAGTGGACTTTTTTGATCGTCTTCGTGAAGATCAGAACCCTGTTGTGACACAAGACACAGAGAAAAAGTACAGATTCTTCATCTTGGAGACCTCTGACGATGCCTTTTTCAGAGAGACGAGGGTAAATATTCAGAATTTTCATTGTATTGTATTCTGAAATATGCATAGTACGGAATTCATGGCATTGTATTCTGAAATATGGAATCTATGTGTTCTGAAATTTGAATTGTGTTCAAGAAATCTGTCTTGTATTTATTCATGAACAATATTGGTGATGCTCTTCACTGTATTTTTTTTTTTTTTTTCTTCTTCTTTACGGAAACCTGTTGTCATTAGTGCTATAGCCTGTACTATTTATAGTCAGGTGCTCATGAAGACGCAATTTCCGATCTTTCACTTGCATCTTGCCTCCCTTCACAATCCTGTGACGTTAAAGTTAAAAAAAGTTAAAAAAAAAAAAAAAAAAAAATGAAATGCTATTCACCTTATGCAGCCCCGCCCCTTTTCGTCTTTTTTTTCTTCCGCGTTTGCCCTCCGATTGTCTTGAAACTTCCGTTAGACGCTGCCTCTCATTCAAATCAACGTAATTTTCATGAAATACCACGATCACAAAACTCCTTATTGTAGCCGTAGAAACACACTTTTTACTGCTGAAAACATAATTTTTCATCTGGCGACGAACTGTTCTAACTATATTGATGGATGTGGTGAGCACAACTTCATAATAAGACCACTTATATTAGACCGTTAAAACACCAAATATCACAACGCTAAGTCAATGCGTTGCTAGACCGGATGTTGAATGACAATCGTCATGGCAGCGCCCATGTTTACCCGCTGAATAAGGTGAATTCAAATGAAGTTAATTAATAAAGTGGATTTTTTTTTCTCTCTCAGCCAATTGTAATGCATTTGCTATTGAAACTTGCGTTAATAAAACACAGTCGTGCTTCTCTTCAGGAGCATCTTGAGGCGGACGGCCACTCCGTGGTGGAGCCTGACCAGTTTGACCTGGACAGATGCAGCCCCTCCTCCCCTCTGCTCATCATCATGAGGAATCAGGACATCGCTCAGCATATCTGTGAGGTAATAATAGGCAGAATCGGGATATCACTCAGCATATCTGTGAGGTAATAAGAGGCAGAATCAGGACATCGCTCAGCATATCTGTGAAGCAATCTGGAGGGTGGGATTAGGCATAGACTGGATATCACTCAGTAAATCTAATAGGTAATCAGGCGGTTTGGGAGCAGACATAGACTGGATATTGCTCAGTATATCTATAACTTAGACCTTTTATTACAATTGTATATCTTCATGCATGTACTTGTGCCTCAATTTCAATTTAAAAAAACAAATAAAATACTGCTGCTTTGATGCAAATTACTAATTATATCTATGTGGTAAATGGTTGTGAGCAGGCATACAGGGCAATGGCCAGTCGACCGACTGTCATTTTTGGGCTGGGGCTGTCATTATTTACTGGTAATTTTCTTGAAGGATATTGGGCTAGTCCTACTTTGTGTTATTTTAACTTGCCAAGAAGTTATCATTGAATAAAATTATGGTGGGTCACCATGGCTAAAAATGCCTGGGCTATTTTTTGGTGTCAGTAGATGTTAGCTCTCTTTACACTTAACAATAGACACATAGTAGTGCTTAGGACAGATAGTAAGCATACTGCACAATAGTAGTGCTCAGGACAGATAGTAGGCATACTGCACAAATAGTAGACAAAAAAAAGCCAGACAAAAAAGAATAATAGTAGTTAAGGTCAGAGTTAGCCTGGCTTGCGTGACCACGTTCAGAAATTAACTGTGGTCTGGCAAAGCTAGCATTGCCCGGAATTTTGGGCAGGATTAATTGAAACGTCTATCAAATGCAATCAAATCTCTATCAATGTTTTGGAACAGAGCTGGACACAGTCATTGTAAGCTCCCCTCCTTCAGCTTGCTTGTTTCTCATTGGGTCCTGATTTTTCTGGGCTGGAGAGTTGAAGAAATTGGCTCCTTGGCCATACTGACTTGACCGCGAAATTTCATGCAGCGACAGGAAGTATGGGCAGGCCCAGGCGAGGGCAGAGGTGGATGAAGGCTATAAATGTGTATTCCTTACTTTTACAGATTCCTCACCTGCTGGAGTTGAAGACGTCCCCGGGAGTCATTTTCGCTGGTGTCGATCGGCCTGACGACATCCGGAACCTAACACATGAGGAGCTTTTCTCCAAGGGCGGATTTCTGATGCACGACACGGCATCGCTAAAGAAGCTCACTTTAGGTATGTCTGTTTTATTTTCCCATCATGCACTTGGTGTGATAGGCTCAAGTACCTGTCACAAATGGAACACATTTCTAATATTTGGACACAGACTTGTGTGTTTGAGAGTGTGGAGATTTCCTCTATATTTGAGCCTTGATTTTTTTTTTTTTTTTTTTTTTTTTTAAATCTGAGTCTTTGGGCTGCGTCATTTGTACATCTAGTGCCAATATGCATCATTTGCATCATTGCATCACTCTCTCTTTCCTTTTTTTTTTTTTTTTTTACTTTTTTTGAAGTCCTTAACTTTTGCTATTGATCACTGCTACAGTATGTGCCCAAAACAATTAATAAATAAAACAACTGTATTAACTGTTTTTTGTTTTGTGAAAGAGACGACAGAATTGACAAACTCCCAAAATCAGGAAGTATGTTGCAGTGGTGTAGGGATTTATTACTTATTTTTTTTTTGTTTGTTTGTTTGTCTTTAATGGGGTGACGAAGGCGCTGGTAAAATCAGTCATTCTGATCAGAGGTCATTGCACAACTCTTCCCTCTTCCTCCCACACATTTCCTGTTCTATTCTACTATCCAGACTGAGAAGCACACACACACACACACGCACGTGCACGTACACACACACACACACACATGCACGCACGTACACATGCACAAACACACACATGTCCATGCATACATATACAGTACATACACACACATATGTGTGCATACACACATATTGAAGATGCATGCATGAAACCACAGTTGCGCACATAAACACCCAAACACGCCCACATATACACACACTGACAGACACACACACACACACACACACACACACACACACACACACACACACACATTTAAAAACTCTCAGAGACCAGGCCAGGCAACACAGACATGAGTAAAGAACACATTTGCATATATGAGAGGCCGTCTAGGCCATACATATCAGCTCCTCTCTCTCACACGCTGTTTAACTCTCACTCACACACTACAACTCTCTCACACACACACACACACACACACACACACACACACACAACACACACGCACACACACACACACACGTACAATAAATAAATAAATCTCATACACAAGAGGTGTTTTGTCAGTCTGATGATTTGTAGATACACAAATCTTTTCTGTTGCGTCTAATAGGGGCGTAATGAATGACCTGTCTAGACAAGTTTTAGAGGGAATGGATGTTGTGCAAGTCTGACAGCTCAGCTCTTTTAAGCTTTTCTCTCTGATTACACAAGCTTGTGTCACACATAAACAACAGCCTGTGTGTGTGTGTGTGTGTGTGTGTGTGTGTGTGTGTGTGTGTGTGTGTGTGTGTGTGTGTGTGTGTGTGTGTGTTGTTTTGTTTTTCTTTAAAACAAAATAAATAAATACAAATCATAAAAAGTCTTCCCCTATCAAGAGATGCAGAGTCAGAGTTGCAGTACTCCAGTATCAGAAAGTCTAAGTCCATGTTTTTTTTTGTTTGTTTGTTTGTTTGTTTGTTTGTTTTTAAGCCTCTTAATCGATGCAGAACAGACAGAAATAGTTTCCAATGCTTTATTAGATTTGTTTGTTTGATTGTTAGATTGTATTTTGTTTTGTTTGATTGTTAGATTGTATTTTGTTTTGTTAAATTGTTAGATGGTGTTTTGTCTGTCTGATTGTGAGATTCTATTTGTACCAGTAGGGTCGTGCACCCCATTATTGTGCTCTCTCTGTTATCTCCTATCGGTCTCTGTGTCAGCGCTTCTGTGATTCACAGGAAAAGCGTCATCCTTTTGTTTCCTAATTCTTTGTTTTTCTTCTGCCACCCCCACCCACCCACCCCCCCCCGCCCCCCCCCTCTCTCTCTCTCTCTCTATCTCTCTCTCTCTCTCTCTCTCTCTCTCTCTCTCTCTCTCTCTCTCTCTCTCTCTCTCTCTCTCTCCTATTGTCTCGTCTGTTTCCATCCCCTCCTCTCTTTTCTCCATCTCCCTTCCCCTTGTGCATCCCCTTTTCCCCCCACTAACTCTCTGAAACACACACACACACACACACACACACACTGCTTCTTCTTTCCCTCAGTGTAACCCCCCCCCCACACACACACACACACACACTGCTTCTTCTTTCCCCTCATGTGTAACCCCCCCCCACACACACACACACAAACACACACACATACCCTCTCCTACTTCCCCTTCCCCTCACACACATACACACCTTTTCCTCCTTCCCTCCCCCGCACACACACACACACACACACACACACTCAAACACATACCCTCTCTCCTCTTCCATCATGTACCACCACCACCCACTCCTCCTCTCTCTCTCTCTCTCTCTCTCTCTCTCTCTCTCTCTCTCTCTCTCTCTCTCTCTCTCTCTCTCTCTCTCTCCAGAGAGCATGAAGAGGACGGTGGACTTCCTCACGGAGTTGAGCAGGAAGGGGAAGTGGAAGTGGTATCTGCACTACAGAGACAGCCGCGGCCTCAGAGAGGAAGCACGGTAAACATGCTAATGCTAATGCTAATGCTACAGCCAGACCAAACCAATTCAAACCAGGACAGACCAGAGCAAACAAGCTCTGAGAAAAGAAGTGCCAGGCAAAAGCTGATGCAGCCGGATATGTGAATCTGATTCGGCCCAGAGATCTGTCAGTGATGATTCAGTGATGTGTCGTGTCATGGAGTCTGTTGGCTGATATAAGAGGCCAAAAGAAAAGTGGAAATCAGATTGGAAATCAGTAGGAATCCCAAAGTGATATCAGAATGAGAATCCAGGATAAAGGAATGATGATATATGAATCTGATTTGGACCAGAGATCTGTCAGTGATGTGTTGTGCTATGGAGTCTGTTGGCTGCACTGGTGTGAGAAGCAAACAAACAAAAAAAAACATGCTATTGGTCAATGGGGAATCAGATGGGAGATCAGTGGGAATCCCAAAGTGATATCAGAATGAGAATCCGGGAGAAAGGAATGATGTACCAAAAAGAATGAATTGAAGTTCCAAAAGTGATCGGATTGAGGTTCCAAAGTTGGCGGATTGAGAATCCAAAACAGTAAAGGGAATGTGAAACAAACCAATGTGAAACCTTTTTGAAACTAATGTGAAACCAAGGGAAACCACTGAGAAATGGGTGGCGCTTAACAAACAAACAAAACCACAAGAACAAAGGCGTTAGATTCACACAGCGGGTTGTTTACATAATAGAAAAATGTGATTCAAACAAGCATGGCCTCACTCTAATTCAAGATCACACCTTACTATGGCTACAAAGGGTAAGGTGTTTTTATGTGTGTGTGTGTGTGAGTGAGAGTGAGTGTGTGCTGTGTCTATGTGTGTGTGTGTGTGAGCATGTGTACGTGCAAGCGTGGGCGCAAGTTTGGAATGTGTGTGGGTTTGTCTGTTTTAGAAAAAAAATGTGTCAATCTGTTTTCATCTTGTCATTTTATGATGTGCTGTCAGAAATAGAACATTGAGGGCAGATTGTACCGGTAAACATCTCCTTTGTAGAGAAGGCCATTTTGCAGCGACACACACGCACACACTTTCGTAATGCACACATTTAAAGGAGAGTACCGGAGTGAATTCAAACATAGCCCTGTTGAAAGAGCTTGCTAAATGCGCGAGTTAGCGAATTGAACAAAATAATTTGGTACAACACAGACCGAACGCAAACGCAGAAGCGAACAGGCACTTTACACTGAATCAATGGGACCTGACTGTTGGAAACCGACAGTAAGATCTGAGGTTACATTGTCTCAATGTAAAGTGTTTCGCGTTCGTGTTAGGTCTGTGCTGTTCGAAAATCTTTCATTTCATGCGAAATATATTGCTGTTAGAAGGCTCGTGCAGTAGAGCTATGCTTAAACTT